>JAPQNM010000023.1:5468400-5475900 GCA_029783475.1 Metacarcinus magister
TGAGGAGAAAAAAATGATGTGCATAGAAAACCTGGCGACATGTTTTATAAAGTGTTTCAGCTAATATTAATGAGAGAGATCCCTCCGTTTCCAAGCCCATTGCCGTTGTGAAGGGGCTTAGGGATCGGGTCTGATGCTACGAAGCTTCGGACTTTAATCTCTGGTCCAACCAAATTTTGCTTGACTTTTTTTCTTTTCTAGCTTTACTTCCTGTTGTTTCATCTATATTTTCTACTTAACCTCTCGCTATCTCCTTCTTTCCTAAAGTGTAAGATATGTGCTGAGAGGATGAAAGACTAAGAAGTTCAGTCGTGAATGGCCTGGTATACCTCCTTTTTCATTGCCTTTACTCTCCATGAGGGTTATGGGGAGCAAAACAATTATATCCCCCACGTACATACACTCAGCTCACCGTGGACAATTATGACAATTTAAAACTAAACGGTGCACTTGGGAATGCACATAAAATAATTTATCCCCTCGACTTCCTTGGCTTTGACAAGGACACACCTCTTACCACGGCTCTGAAAACTTCTCTAACCACTCATTAATCAACTCCCTCGTCTCTTCCACCACCTCTTTCAAACACCTACACCATCCCCTACTTTAACATTTGTATCTTCCTCCAGTATAACCACCTTACAACCATATATACCACCAAAAAGTAACACCACTCACCAACTCTATCCTGGCCTCTTTCTCTTCTATAACTCAAACAGTCCCCTCTTCCTCTCACGCTCGCCCATGCCCATCCACATTTTCACATAGACAAGATAATTTCCTTCCTACAACAAAAACACATCCTTCATTTGATTTAATCTTTTGACTATAACCAATTGCTCTTTCCCTCCCTATAATTTGCCTTACCATCACCTCTGCTATACTGTGTACCTTTTAGATTAACTTAGGGCCATATGACCTCTGATGTCTGGCGCTTCCTCCTTTTTGCATTAACTAACTAGCTAATGAGAGAGAGAGAGAGAGAGAGAGAGAGAGAGAGAGAGAGAGAGAGAGAGAGAGAGAGAGAGAGAGAGAGAGAGAGAGAGAGAGAGAGAGAGGCAGAGACAGAGAGAGAGATAAACGTTAATTTTTCGTAGAAAACGAAGCTATTCATGCATTAGAAACTTAAACTTAACTGGAGGGAGAATGTGCCTCATGTGTGAGCTGTTTCAATCATAAGTATGACCTTGTGCACTGTGGACACGGTCATACTGACTGGATCTTAATTTCTATAAAATTACAATAAGAACCAATGTAACTTTATCACATCGTGTGGAAAGAGGAACGATTTTTAATTTCATACAAGACGGGAAGTAACTTAAAAGTAACACATGCGTGAAGGTGTCCGGCTCGATGATTCTAGAATTCGGTTGGAAAGAAAATCGATTTCTTAGAAATATTTGTCAACTAATCGACTTCGGATACGATCGAAGCCACACGCTGGCTGCCGTATAAGACATCTCTGTCCATTCAAATGACTATGTATTTAAATGTCAGACTCACCCTGCCTAGCCCACTTTTTCTCTTGCTAGATATTTCTCGTTTAAATATGCTTTTTTCTGCGTATTTTATTTTCTATCGATGAACAACTACGGCTGCGTTTTCTGGCAGCAAAATGATGGAGATAAAACTGGGAGAGAAGAGATTACTGTGATTGGTAATCAATAAACAACAGGTGGTTGGATACCCCTTCAATGGTAACACATTATTATAGCAACATCTGAGAGAGGAGAGAGAGAGAGAGAGAGAGAGAGAGAGAGAGGAGAGTGAGGAGGAGAGAGAGAGAGAGAGAGGAGAGGGAGAGAGGAGTGAGAGAGAGAGAGAGAGAGAGAGAGAGAGAGGAGAGAGAGGAGAGAGATGAGAGGAGAGAGAGAGAGAGAGAGAGAGAGAGAGAGGACTCACTGCTTCGGCGCCTCCGTCACTCTCTCCTCAAGTTGGGCCACAGTATCAGGCAGTATCTGGCCACGAGTCTCCGGCAGCAGAAGGGTTCCCGCCCCTGCCAGCAAGGCGCCCGATCCAAAGATAACGAAGGGAGCCCAAGGGTAGACAGAGCCCTGAGGAGGAGGAGGAGGAATAGACTTACCCAATGAAACCATCAGTCCACAACTACTAACATTAAAGAATTAACTGAGTAAAGTCTCAAGTAGAAAACAAAAGAAAAAGGAGGGAGAGCCAAGTACTGCCCAGCCAAGTACTGCCCAGCCAAGTACTACCCAGCCAAGTACTTACACAGCCAAGTACTTACACAACCAAGTACTTATACAACCAACTACCACCTAACTGTAGAGCCAGTATGACTTACCACGAGATCCGTGATAAAGGGGCACACTATATTTCCGAGTCGGGACATCATGCAGGCGGTGCAGACGCCTCGACTCCTCACCTCCGTTGGGAAGAGTTCGTTGGAGAAAATGATTATAGTCATGAAGCATCCTGTGATGGTCACCTTCCCAATCATGGCCAAGGCTACCACGGTGGTGGTGTATACTGAAGGAGTCATGGGAGGAGGAGAGTGAGAGTGAGCGTTATAAGGCAACAACAGCTACTACTACTTCTATTACTACTTCTACCATTACTCCTACTGATAATACGCTAACCTGTAGGGATGAAACCTAGAGAGAGGAGGACGACAGCGGTAATGAGGAAGCAAACGGAGAGGATAGATTTTCTCCCAAAGCGCTCCAGCACGAAACCAACAAGAGAGTAAGCGGGGACCTCCATCAGGCCCATCAGAACCATGTACACGAAGGGGTCATCGCTTATGGATGCCCCGCTTAGAGACAGCCCGAAGTACACCATTCCCGATATCAGGTAGTTGAAGTAGACGCAAAGAGTGATGGTTCGCAAGCGTGGCGTCCTGCAGGGTAAAGGAAAAGGTTGACGTTGTGTTGATGTGCGTGGACTAAGATTGCTGCAGTGAGGAAAAAGAATGGATGAATGTCATCTTATCAGGAGGTGCAAACTGTGATGATTCTTTTATTTATTAAGAACGAAAAGCTGTCAATAGGATGCAGTGGAGTACATGTTTTCCATGTGTAAGAGGATGAGTAGGAGAAGGAGGGAGGGAGAGAAGGAGAGATAAATGGAAGGAAATCCCGTCCTAAGTCTCACCTGAAAAGCACCAGAGTCTCGCTTACAACAGACTTGAGAAGGATCCACATAGAGGAGTGCTGCAGCATGTCCTGGCCTTCAGCAGCCTGTATAGGAGATAATGGTTTATCTCTCTCTCTCTCTCTCTCTCTCTCTCTCTCTCTCTCTCTCTCTCTCTCTCTCTCTCTCTCTCTCTCTCTCTCTCTCTCTCTCTCTCTCTCTCTCATACCTGTTCCTGAACCATCATCTTCATCTCTTCCTCAGGCAGGAGATCAACGCCGTGCCAGCGAGCCACCTTGCCGAGCACCTGCAAAGCTTCCTCCCGCCGGCCATTCACGATCAGCCACCGCGGAGACTCGTCAATCAGCCTGGGGAACCACCGATGAGTCACGAATACACATGACCAAGTGTTGAGGTGAGAATTGGCATTAGATTTACAGGTATTACAAGCTGAAGTGAAATAGCTTGCAAGGTACTGGAATATTGCAGTTTGGTTTAGTATACTTTGTAGCTGTTTTTACCACCACTTCTAGAACCACAGTTCTTCCTTTTACAAAACACAAACTCAAAACCTACTAAAAAAAGCAAATAATTATTACCTTGAATGAGCTTCACACACCACCAATCCATCTCCACCTGTTAACTCACCACAATGTAGGAAGGATAAGCAGTCCGGGCAGCGTGGCCACTGTTTGCAGGATTCTCCAGTCCCTTATGATGTAACCGTAACCACCGTAGAACATCGTGCCAACAGCCCAGATGTTTATCACAACAAAAGAAATCCATGTTCTAATTTTGGGCTCTAACACCTCGATTACTGAGAGAGAGAGAGAGAGAGAGAGAGAGAGAGAGAGAGAGAGAGAGAGAGAGAGAGAGAGAGAGAGAGAGAGAGAGAGAGAGAGAGAGAGAGAGAGAGAGAGAGAGAGAGAGAGAGAGAGAGAGAAAAAAAAAGTAATCTTTGATTACAAACATGCAAGGATACACAAATATATGGTAATAGATCGGTTTATCATCATTCCGTTATCTAATGATGTCATGGTAGTCTCGATGGTTTTAACTGCTACATAGTTTTAGACTCACTGTAGACATAGAGGATGAAGGAGATGGCGATGTGAAGGAAACCCAAGAGGAAGCGAGCAACAAGGATGGTGGAGAGATTAGGCAGCCATGCAGACGCTAGAGCCAGCACTAAATACGCAATGTGTCCGAATACAACCATAGGCTTCCTCCCGTACCTACAAAGTGATCAATGGATAAGATGATGCAGATCCATAGCAATGAAGGTGAAACTAAATCTATGACTGGTGAGGATATTCACGGTTTTATTTTAGTTCCTCCTCAATGAATACTCTTCACCTCCGTCTCTACCTACTTGTCTGCCAGGTAACCGTGTACAGGTGCTCCCACGAAGGAACCAACCATGTACGCACTTTGGAAGGACGTCTGCAGGTAGCCTCGACCACACGCCAGATTGTACTGTAGAAGAAAAGACGAGGAGAGATGCGTACAGACAGACATGCATACATACAGACAGATAGACAGACAGACGCACAGGCTAACCTCGGATGTGAAGGTGGAGGAGAAAGTGGAGTTATCAAAGTTAAACTCCACACACTCTTCGATCCTTTCTCCATCTGGTGTGTCAATCCGGTATTCACACTTTGCTCTGTACGAAAGGAAAGTAAAAAGAAAAAATCAAGGTTATAATTGTTATATTTATGTACTTGAAATGTACACTTATATAACTGATTGGTTTAAGTAAATACATTAAGTGTAGTTATCCATCATTACTTGGCATAGAGGTCGGTCAGGACAGACTCTCGCTCCACACAACAGTAGCACGAATACTGATTATAATACCACACTTTCCCGTCAAGTTGTATGTATTCTAACTTTTCCTCAATATCATAATTAGGCTTCAAAGGCCTTATTTACGTACTCTGAGGTGGAAGAGTTTGTTTGGAGGATGATGGAGCCATTGGAGGCCGCGAAGGTGGCGCTGCTGGGCACACGGCAAGAGTAATCAAGTCTAGGTGCCAAGAATGCCCCGCCAAGTGAATGTGGAGGCACGAAGATACCGTCTGTGGGGAAGAGAGAGAGAGAGAGAGAGAGAGAGAGAGAGAGAGAGAGAGAGAGAGAGAGAGAGAGAGACAGAGAGAGATAGAGATAGAGAGATATTCAATATTTCTTTTCACAACAATACATTGTGAAAAAATACTTCTCGGCGTCAAGCCAGTCTTGGCACCTAAAGTTGAACTAAATTTTGCTATGTGGTGTATAGAAGGGATTTACATCCCTTCTATACACCACATAGCAATCACATAGCATCACAAAACTTGGGGTGGGCAGTTAGTGTTTCCTGGGTAGTTGGCTTTGGGGGACGAATCAGGCCAGGTGTTAGATGACCTGATAAATCCCTGCTGTTTGTTACCTGATCCTGCTTCTCTCTCTCAGCTACGCGCAGCTTAGCGTGTGCCCCTATCTTATCTTTATCTTAAATCATTAAGCATATAGCAAGAAATATCGCAGAACAAGCCAAATACTACGTACACTGTCTACCTTTTGTGATGTATCATCTTGGGACAAATTTAATTGTTTCTTCTAAATATATAATCTCATTTTCCACTGGAGCTACATAATTATCAAACAAAGTTAGACATTCTGGCACATATAAGATAAAGAATGATGTTTTGATGTGAAATTTCAGCAAGACATTGATGAAGATTGTTCGATTGCGATAAACAACAACAAACTCACACTTTCATCCTTGAAAAATACCACCCATCTCTTAACACCTTGGTTCTTATTTTGTGATATAGAAGTGCAGTCAATCATGGAGATAACTAGAGGCCTGTTATATATCCTTAACCAGAGCTGCTATCAGTAGGTCCAATACAGACAAACGAGGGACTTGCTGGATGTCTGTATTCATGTCAAACAATACACAAAAGGGGATTGACGTAAGAGGACAACGTAGCCACCATAACAGACTGGGGCGGTGTAGGGAAATAATATGGGTCGCCTTGAGTAAACTGGGCCATCTGTATCACTGCCAGACTCACGAGTCTTTCCTTCACAGTGCGTCGTTCACCCTCAGTGGCTCACTATATAGCCTGGCCGCCGAAATATACAGGGTCGCGAGGTTTTGAGTGCATTGAAAAATTGAACTCTAATCTAATATTACCGAGCTACCAGATAATACTAAGAAAAACTGAGCCTACCATCGTGTTCGTGATACATCGATGTATATCATGAGCAAATAATATTTACAGTAACTACATCTATAATAAGATAATTGAAGGAAAATTAAATAGTGTATAAACATTTTTCTCACATGTTTTACTTAAACTCGCTGTATTTCTCATAGTTTTACTCCTATGGAATTTTAAATCACTGATTCGAAATCTCCACACTTTTCCGATCCTGTTAGTATATAATAAGTACTGATAAAAAAAAAAACATTGCGTGGTTAAAATGCTCCGTAAATTATAATGATTACAATCTGATGCCTGACTGGCCAGTTAGATGTATAGGAAATATGTTCCTAACAACATTCTCGGACATTTTAACTACGTAATATTATCTTTTATCAGTACATGTTACATATCATCAGAATCGGAAAAGTGTGCAGATTTCGAATCAGTGATTCAAAATTCCATACGAGTAAAACTAAGTTAGTTACAGCGAGTTGAAGTAAAACATGTGAGAATATCCTTATAACTTGTCAGGAATGTCACTATATTCGTGAATTGTTACTGTAAATGAACTAAAAATAAATTACAATTGATAATTAAATCTATTTGTTGAGAAACAACCATCTAATCATGATATTTCATTAAGACTTGTCGAAGTATTTTGACATCGAGGTTTTCGCTCAAAGAGAAATTCAGTCAAATGAAATTCATTTGTAGAAGTAAAATTTATATATGCATAAGACTATGTATTTAAGATGATCTTAAATATCAAGCAAAATACAACTCAAAAAAATATGAATAAATTGTTTAAACATTCTCCATTAAGAATTATGATGATATAAAATCTACATTTAAACTCTCGCTTGACCATGACGTCATCGGGCAGGACGGGCAATAGGCTATTTAACGTAATAAGATATAATTATTATTCAGTCTTCACATAACGGTCAGTAATAGGCAATAATTAGTATATCTTCAAATACCTTGCAATATGTTATGATTAATATATCTTAGAATAATGATAATAATAATATTATAATTAATATATCTTTATATAATGATAATAATAATGTTATAATCATTGTATCCTTATATAATGAAAATACTGGTAATAGGTTATAATCTATATATCTTTAAATAATAATAATAATAGGCTGTAATTAATATATCGTCTCTAAATTATGATATTATAATGCTCAACCATTGGCGCATGATG
>JAPQNM010000023.1:5480900-5495900 GCA_029783475.1 Metacarcinus magister
AGAGAGAGAGAGAGAGAGAGAGAGAGAGAGAGAGAGAGAGAGAGAGAGAGAGAGAGAGAGAGAGAGAGAGAGAGAGAGAGAGAGAGAGAGAGAGGCAGAGACAGAGAGAGAGATAAACGTTAATTTTTCGTAGAAAACGAAGCTATTCATGCATTAGAAACTTAAACTTAACTGGAGGGAGAATGTGCCTCATGTGTGAGCTGTTTCAATCATAAGTATGACCTTGTGCACTGTGGACACGGTCATACTGACTGGATCTTAATTTCTATAAAATTACAATAAGAACCAATGTAACTTTATCACATCGTGTGGAAAGAGGAACGATTTTTAATTTCATACAAGACGGGAAGTAACTTAAAAGTAACACATGCGTGAAGGTGTCCGGCTCGATGATTCTAGAATTCGGTTGGAAAGAAAATCGATTTCTTAGAAATATTTGTCAACTAATCGACTTCGGATACGATCGAAGCCACACGCTGGCTGCCGTATAAGACATCTCTGTCCATTCAAATGACTATGTATTTAAATGTCAGACTCACCCTGCCTAGCCCACTTTTTCTCTTGCTAGATATTTCTCGTTTAAATATGCTTTTTTCTGCGTATTTTATTTTCTATCGATGAACAACTACGGCTGCGTTTTCTGGCAGCAAAATGATGGAGATAAAACTGGGAGAGAAGAGATTACTGTGATTGGTAATCAATAAACAACAGGTGGTTGGATACCCCTTCAATGGTAACACATTATTATAGCAACATCTGCTGAGAGAGAGAGAGAGAGAGAGAGAGAGAGAGAGAGAGAGAGAGAGAGAGAGAGAGAGAGAGAGAGAGAGAGAGAGAGAGAGAGAGAGAGAGAGACTCACTGCTTCGGCGCCTCCGTCACTCTCTCCTCAAGTTGGGCCACAGTATCAGGCAGTATCTGGCCACGAGTCTCCGGCAGCAGAAGGGTTCCCGCCCCTGCCAGCAAGGCGCCCGATCCAAAGATAACGAAGGGAGCCCAAGGGTAGACAGAGCCCTGTGGTGGAAGAGGAGGAGGAGTAGACTTACCCAATGAAACCATTAGTCCACAACTACTAACATTAAAGAATAAACTGAGTAAAGTCTCAAGTAGAAAACAAAAGAAAAAGGAGGGAGAGCCAAGTACTGCCCAGCCAAGTACTGCCCAGCCAAGTACTGCCCAGCCAAGTACTACCCAGCCAAGTACTTACACAACCAAGTACTTATACAACCAACTACCACCTAACTGTAGAGCCAGTATGACTTACCACGAGATCCGTGATAAAGGGGCACACTATATTTCCGAGTCGGGACATCATGCAGGCGGTGCAGACGCCTCGACTCCTCACCTCCGTTGGGAAGAGTTCGTTGGAGAAAATGATTATAGTCATGAAGCATCCTGTGATGGTCACCTTCCCAATCATGGCCAAGGCTACCACGGTGGTGGTGTATACTGAAGGAGTCATGGGAGGAGGAGAGTGAGAGTGAGCGTTATAAGGCAACAACAGCTACTACTACTTCTATTACTACTTCTACCATTACTCCTACTGATAATACGCTAACCTGTAGGGATGAAACCTAGAGAGAGGAGGACGACAGCGGTAATGAGGAAGCCAACAGAAAGGATAGATTTTCTCCCAAAGCGCTCCAGCACGAAACCAACAAGAGAGTAAGCGGGGACCTCCATCAGGCCCATCAGAACCATGTACACGAAGGGGTCATCGCTTATGGATGCCCCGCTTAGAGACAGCCCGTAGAACACCATCCCCGACATCAGGTAGTTGAAGTAGACGCAAAGAGTGATGGTTCGCAAGCGTGGCGTCCTGCAGGGTAAAGGAAAAGGTTGACGTTGTGTTGAAGTGCGTGGACTAAGATTGCTGCAGTGAGGAAAAAGAATGGAAGAATGTCATCTTATCAGGAGGTGCAACTGTGATGATTCTTTTATTTATTAAGAACGAAAAGCTGTCAATAGGATGCAGTGGAGTCCATGTTTTCTACATGTAAGAGGATGAGGAGGAGAAGGAGGGAGGGAGAGAAGGAGAGATAAATGGAAGGAAATCCCGTCCTAAGTCTCACCTGAAAAGCACCAGAGTCTCGCTTACAACAGACTTGAGAAGGATCCACATAGAGGAGTGCTGCAGCATGTCCTGGCCTTCAGCAGCCTGTATAGGAGATAATGGTTTATCTCTCTCTCTCTCTCTCTCTCTCTCTCTCTCTCTCTCTCTCTATATATATATATATATATATATATATATATATATATATATATATATATATATATATATCTATCTATCTCTCTCTCTCTCTCTCTCTCTCTCTCTCTCTCTCTCTCTCTCTCTCTCTCTCTCTCTCTCTCTCTCTCTCTCTCTCTCTCTCTCTCTCTCGCTTTCTCTCTCATACCTGTTCCTGAACCATCGTCTTCATCTCTTCCTCAGGCGGGAGATCAACGCCGTGCCAGCGAGCCACCTTGCCGAGCACCTGCAAGGCTTCCTCCCGCCGGCCATTTACGATCAGCCACCGCGGAGACTCGTCAATCAGCCTGGGGAACCACCGATGAGTCACGAATACACATGACCAAGTGTTGAGGTGAGAATTGGCATTAGATTTACAGGTATTACAAGCTGAAGTGAAATAGCTTGCAAGGTACTGGAAATTTGCAGTTTGGTTTAGTATACTTTGTAGCTGTTTTTACCACCACTTCTAGAACTACAGTTCTTCCTTCTACAAAACACATACTGAAAACCTACTAAAAAAAGCAACTAATTATTACCTTGAATGAGCTTCACACACTACCAATCCATCTCCACCTGTTAACTCACCACAAAGAAGGAAGGATAAGCAGTCCGGGCAGCGTGGCCACTGTTTGCAGGATTCTCCAGTCCCTTATGATGTAACCGTAACCACCGTAGAACATCGTGCCAACAGCCCAGACGTTCATCAGGACAAAAGAAAACCATGTCCTAATTTTGGGCTCTAACACCTCGATCACTGACAGAGAGAGAGATGGAGAGAGAGAGAGAGAGAGAGAGAGAGAGAGAGAGAGAGAGAGAGAGAGAGAGAGAGAGAGAGAGAGAGAGAGAGAGAGAGAGAGAGAGAGAGAGAGAGAGAGAGAGAAGTAATCTTAGATTACAAACATGCAAGGATACACAAATATATGGTAATAGATCGGTTTATCATCATTCCGTTATCTAATGATGTCATGGTAGTCTCGATGGTTTTACCTGCCACAGAGTTTTAGACTCACTGTGTATATAGACGGTGAAGCAGAGGGCGATGTGAAGGAAACCCAAGAGGAAGCGAGCAACAAGGATGGTGGAGAGATTAGGCAGCCATGCAGACGCTAGAGCCAGCACTAAATACGCAATGTTGCTGAATACAACCATAGGCTTCCTCCCGTACCTACAAAGTGATCAATGGATAAGATGATGCAGATCCATAGCAATGAAGGTGAAACTAAATCTATGACCAGTGAGGATATTCACGGTTTTATTTTAGTTCCTCCTCAATGAATACTCTTCACCTCCGTCTCTACCTACTTGTCTGCCAGGTAACCGTTGACAGGTGCTCCCACGAAGGAACCAAACATGTACGCACTTTGGAAAGACGTCTGCAGGTAGCCTCGACCACACGCCAGATTGTACTGTAGAAGTCAAGACGAGGAGAGATGTGTACAGACAGACAGACATGCATACATACAGACAGATAGACAGACAGACGCACAGGCTAACCTCGGATGTGAAGGTGGAGGAGAAAGTGGAGTTATCAAAGTTAAACTCCACACACTGTTCGATCCTTTCTCCATCTGGTGTGTCAATCCGGTATTCACACTTTGCTCTTTACGAAAGGAAAGTAAAAAGAAAAAATCAAGGTTATAATTGTTATATATTGTACTTGAAATGTACACTTATATAACTGATTTGTTTAAGTAAATGCATTAAGTGTAGTTATCCATCATTACTTGGCATAGAGGCCGGTCAGGACAGACTCTCGCTCCACACAACAGTAGCACGAATACTGATTATAATACCACACTTTCCCGTCAATTTGTATGTATTCTAAATTTTCCTCAATATCATAATTAGACTTCAAAGGCCTTATTTACGTACTCTGAGGTGGAAGAGTTTGTTTGGAGGATGATGGAGCCATTGGAGGCCGCGAAGGTGGCGCTGCTGGGCACACGGCAAGAGTAGTCAAGTCTAGGTGCCAAGAATGCCCCGCCAAGTGAATGTGGAGGCACGAAGATACCGTCTGTGGGGAAGAGAGAGAGAGAGAGAGAGAGAGAGAGAGAGAGAGAGAGAGAGAGAGAGAGAGAGAGAGAGAGAGAGAGAGAGAGAGAGAGAGATACTCAATATTTCTTTTCACAACAATACATTGTGAAAAAATACTTCTCGGCGTCAAGCCAGTCTTGGCACCTAATGTTGAACTAAATTTTGCTATGTGGTGTATAGAAGGGATTTACATCCCTTCTATACACCACATAGCAATCACATAGCATCACAAAACTTGGGGTGGGCAGTTAGTGTTTCCTTGGTAGTTGGCTTTGGGGGACAAGTCAGGCCAGGTGTCAGATGACCTGATAAATCCCTGTTGTCTGTTACCTGATCCTGCTTCTCTCTCGCAGCTACGCGCAGCTTAGCGTGTGCCCGTATCTTATCTTTATCTTAAATCATTAAGCATATAGCAAGAAATATCGCAGAACAAGCCAAATACTACGTACACTGTCTACCTTTTGTGATGTATCATCTTGGGACAAATTTAATTGTTTCTTCTAAATATATAAGCTACATTTTCCACTGGAGCTACATAATTATCAAACAAAGTTAGAAATTCTGGCACATATAAGATAAAGAATGATGTTTTGATGTGAAATTTCAGCAAGACATTGATGAAGATTGTTTGATTGCGATAAACAACAACAAACTCACACTTTCATCCTTGGAAAATACCACCCATCTCTTAACACCTTGGTTCTTATTTTGTGATATAGAAGTGCAGTCAATCATGGAGATAACTAGAGCCCTGTTATATATCCTTAACCAGAGCTGCTATCAGTAGGTCCATTACAGACAAACGAGGGACTTGCTGGATGTCTGTATTCAGGTCAAACAATACACAAAAGGGGATTGACGTAAGAGGACAACGTAGCCACCATAACAGACTGGGGCGGTGTGGGGAAATAATATGGGTCGCCTTGAGTAAACTGGGCCATCTGTATCACTGCCAGACTCACGAGTCTTTCCTTCACAGTGCGTCGTTCACCCTCAGTGGCTCACTATATAGCCTGGCCGCCGAAATATACAGGGTCGCGAGGTTTTGAGTGCATTGAAATGTTGAACTCTAATCTAATATTACCGAGCTACCAGATAATACTAAGAAAACCTGAGCCTACCATCGTGTTCGTAATACATCGATGTATATCATGAGCAAATAATATTTACAGTAACTACATCTATAATAAGATAATTGAAAGAAAATTAAATAGTGTATAAACACTTTTCTCACATGTTTTACTTAAACTCGCTGTATCTCTCATAGTTTTACTCGTATTGAATTTTAAATCACTGATTCGAAATCTCCACACTTTTCCGATCCTGTTAGTATATAATAAGTACTTATAAAAAAAAAAACATTGCGTGGTTAAAACGCTCCGTAAATTATAATGATTACAATCTGATGCCTGACTGGCCAGTTAGATGTATAGGAAATATGTTCCTAACAACATTCTCGGACATTTTAACTACGTAATATTATCTTTTATCAGTACATGTTACATATCATAAGAATCGGAAAAGTGTGCAGATTTCGAATCAGTGATTCAAAATTCCATACGAGTAAAACTAAGTTAGTTACAGCGAGTTGAAGTAAAACATGTGAGAATATCCTTATAACTTGTCAGGAATGTCACTATATTCGTGAATTGTTACTGTAAATGAACTAAAAATAAATTACAATTGATAATTAAATCTATTTGTTGAGAAACAACCATCTAATCATGATATTTCATTAAGACTTGTCGAAGTATTTTGACATCGAGGTTTTCGCTCAAAGAGAAATTCAGTCAAATTTATACATGCATAAGACTATGTATTTAAGATGATCTTAAATATCAAGCAAAATACAACTCAAAAAAATATGAATAAATTGTTTAAACATTCTCCATTAAGAATTATGATGATATAAAATCTACATTTAAACTCTCGCTTGACCATGACGTCATCGGGCAGGACGGGCAATAGGCTATTTAACGTAATAAGATATAATTATTATTCAGTCTTCACATAACGGTGGTGGTGGTGGAAGTGGTGATGGATTTACCGGAAAAAACCCCAGTGATATATTGGTGGAGCAAAGCAAGTTCCTCTCTTTTCTGGTTTACGAAGTTGAAGTTCCAAGAATACAATATCACGCAAATAAGTTCCAACACTAAATTCATTAGATTTACGATTAAATAAATAAGATAAGTACATATATATATATATATATATATATATATATATATATATATATATATATATATATATATATATATATGTATATATATATATATATGTGTGTATATATATATATATATATATATATATATATATATATATATATATATATATATATATATATATACACACACACACACACACACACACACACACACACTAGCAGAAGTACCCGGCGTTGCCTGGGAATATAACAGCATATTTGACGGGTATTAAATATCGCCAATTTCAAAAGTTTGATTTATAAGCATTTGACCCATGGAAGGCACAATAGTTGTTCCACTGAGTACCCCCTCCAAGTTTCAGCTCGAACCGACCACACTTAGATAGGTTCTATAGCTAACATACACACAGGCAGACAGACACAGAATTTCACGTGTATATATATATATATATATATATATATATATATATATATATATATATATATATATATATATATATATATTAATAATAAGTCTAAATATTGATCTGCTATAATATATCGATATACAGAATGGTAAGCAATAAATATAGATAAATGAAAAAATCAAATATATGCTTGGTGTTGGGTGTTGACTTGGATACATTTGTTTAAACTCGTCATCGTCTGCTTGAGGAACCAACCAATGGCTAACGGGCATCCATATCACACACTCTGTCTTCGTGGCTCATATGATGATATTTGACTTGTTCATTTGTTTCTCTATTGTTCATCACTTTTTTGAATTAGAATATGATGGCAGATCAATATTTGACCATTATTTATATAGATACAAATGCACAATACTAAGAGAGGAAGAAATATTGCATGAAAGCCATTGGAATTCTATTCCGTTCAATGTTAATCACCTCGACTCTTACAAAACTCGAATATGAGTCACTTGGTCATCATTCATCGGGTTTTTCAGCAAATAATATCAGGAAAATGACTCTATCCACCATAAATAATATTAAAAAATACAAAACTCTTCCAGGTTGCATAATTTTGTACACTGTACAAGGCGTCCTTTAAAAGACTAAAAAAGAAAGCTTATCCCACGCAGCCAAACAACCTTTCACACACTACACACACAAATGTAAAAAAAAGTGTCAATATAGGAATATACAGGATCCTTACCCTTCTCCAGTGATACAAAAACTACAACTGTTCAAAGTGTTATGTGAGTCATTTAATACACAAGTGTGATCGTCTTGATGTGTTGGAGTTGCCAAAAAGGAATATATTGCAATAATGATGTACTGAAATTCTTTTTCTATCATTTCAATATTTTTTGATCTCTCACACACACACGCACACGCACACACGCACACACGAACGCACGCACGCACGCACATAAAAAGACTGCATAAAACAATAAGTATTTAAATATGTTAATATGTCTGAGTTCACAGTCTTACCTTTCATCCAATGATGCTGTAGATACAAATGCTGTCTTGTCATCATCGTCACATCGTTCCTGTCACCATTCCTTCCACATTCACGATTGTGTTTACCTTCCTCACCTGTACTCCATCCATACACAATCCATCTTGTGCTGTATGTGTTGAGTGTCGGACTTAAAGCTATAATACTGTACTCCAATTTGGGGCAATAATGTTTCTTTAATTTGCTAAGAAGGTCTACAAAGTGTATATTTTTATCTTCTATTCCTCAATCGTGAATCACTTACAGAGGAAAATGAAGAATAATAACCCACCCAAGAAGAAAAGAATTTAAAACGTAACTACGATATTTGGTTGGAATCTTTGCTGCATCAGACTCAATTCTCTCTCTTCGTCTAAGTATTGTTTTAGTATTAGGAGGAAGAATCTCAGGGTTGTTTTAAAGCTAAACACTCAAGAGGATACAATACAAATGCAATAACAGCATACATATTTCTTTGTGCATCATATTTTGTTTTATCATAGCTTATTCATAGTTTTTCATACATACACATACATACATGCATACGTACATACAGGTACTCAGCTGGAGTAATAATGATATCACTGTCTGGTGTTAGTATTCCTAACACATTTCAAGACAAAATCATCACACTTAAATAATTAATTCCTTCTTTTTTCAACACATAAAACAAACATCTACATAAACCTTTACTATTTGGCACGCCAGACACCATGCAATGCATATACTGATATTTTATTATCAAACCACGCACAGACGATGCTTTGCTTTCCCGTAGACCACAGTCCAGTGTTTGCATGAACGACATCACATTGTCTCAGTCAGTCACACTCGACCTTGAAAACCCGCTGAAGTTCATTTGGCCTGAGGAGGAAAAGAGATAGAGAAAAAAATGATGTGCATAGAAAACCTGGCGACATGTTTTATAAAGTGTTTCAGCTAATATTAATGAGAGAGATCCCTCCGTTTCCAATCCCATTGCTGTTGTGAAGGGGCTTAGGGATCGGGTCTGATGCTACGAAGCTTCGGACTTTAATCTCTGGTCCAACCAAATTTTGCTTGATTTTTTTTCTTTTCTGGCTTTACTTCCCCTTGTTTCAAATATATTTTCTTCTTAACCTCTCGCTATCCCCTTCTTTCCTGAAGTGTAAGATATATGCTGAGAGGATGAAAGACTAAGAAGTTCAGTCGTGAATGGCCTGGTATACCTCCTTTATCATTGCCTTTACTCTCCATGGGGCGTTAGGGGAGCAAAACAGTTATATCCCCCACGTACATACACTCTGCTCACCGTGGACAATTATGACAATTTAAAACTAACAGCTGCACTTGGGAATGCACATGAAAGAATTTATCCCCCCCGACTTCCCTGTCTTTGACAAGTACACACCTCTGACCACGGCTCTGACAACTTCTCTAACCACCCATCAGTCAACTCCGTTGTCTCTTGTACCACCTCTTTCAAACACCTACACCATCCCCTACTTTAACATTTGTATCTTCCTGCAGTATAACCACCTTACAACCATATATACCACCAAAAAGTAACACCACTCACCAACTCTATCCTGGCCTCTTTCTCTTCTATAACTCAAACAGTCCCCTCTTCCTCTCACGCTCGCCCATGCCCATCCACATTTTCACATAGATAAGATAATTTCCTTCCTACAACATAAATACATCCTTCATTTGATCTAATCTTTTGACTATAACCAATTGCTCTTTCCCTCCTTATAATTTGCCTTACCATCACCTCTGCTATAATGTCTACCTTTTAGATTAATTCATGGCCATATGAGAGAGAGAGAGAGAGAGAGAGAGAGAGAGAGAGAGAGAGAGAGAGAGAGAGAGTGAGAGTGAGAGTGAGAGAGAGAGAGAGATTAACGTTAATGTTTTGTAGAAAACGAAGATATTCATGCATTACAAACTTAAACTTAACTGGAGGGAGAATGTGCCACATAGTTGAGCTGTTTAAATTATAAGTATAACCGTGTGCACTGTGCACACGGTCATACTGACTGGATCTTAATTTCTATAAAATTAAAATAAGAACCAATGTAACTATCACATCGGGTGAAAAGAGCCACGATTTTTAATTTCATACAAGACGGGAAGTAACTTAAAAGTAACACATGCGTGAAGGTGTCCGGCTCGATGATTCTAGGATTCGGTTGGAAAGAAAATGGATTTCTTAGAAATATTTGTCAACTAATCGACTTCGGATACGATCGAAGCCGCATGCTGGCTGCCGTATAAGACATCTCTGTCCATTCAAATGACTATGTATTTAAATGTCAGACTCACCCTGCCTAGCCCACTTTTTCTCTTGCTAGATATTTCTCGTTTAATTTTATGCTTTTTTCTGCGTATTTTATTTTCTATCGATGAACAACTGCCGCTGCGTTTTCTGGCAGCAAAATGATGGAGATAAAACTGGGAGAGAAGAGATTACTGTGATTGGTAATCAATAAACAACAGGTGGTTGGATACCCCTTCAATGGTAACACATTATTATTTCAACATCTGCTGAGAGAGAGAGAGAGAGAGAGAGAGAGAGAGAGAGAGAGAGAGAGAGAGAGAGAGAGAGAGAGAGAGAGAGAGAGTGAGAGAGAGAGAGAGACTCACTGCTTCGGCGCCTCCGGCACTCTCTCCTCAAGTTTGACCACAGTATCAGGCAGTATCTGGCCACGAGTCTCCGGCAGCAGAAGGGTTCCCGCCCCTGCCAGCAAGGCGCCCGACCCGAAGATAACGAAGGGAGCCCAAGGGTAGACAGAGCCCTGTGGTGGAGGAGGAGGAGGAGGAGGAGGAGGAATAGACTCACCCAATGAAACCCTCAGTCCACAACTACTAACATTAAAGAATAAACTGAGTAAAGTCTCAAGTAGAAAACAAATGTAAGAGTAGAGCCAGCCAAGTACTGACACCGGCAAGTCCTTACACAGTCAAGTACTGACCAGCCAAGTACTGCCCAGCCAAGTACTGCCCAGATAAGTACTGCCCAGTCAAGTACTGACCAGCCAAGTACTGCCCAGCCAAGTACTGCCCAGATAAGTACTGCCCAGCCAAGTACTGCCCAGCCAAGTACTGCCCAGCCAAGTACTGATACAACCAAGTACTGACACAGACAAGTACTTATACAGCCAAGTACTGCCCAGCCAAATACTTACACAGCTAAGTACTGCGCAGTAGAGTACTGCCCAGCCAAGTACTTACACAGCCAAGTACTGCCCAGCTAAGTACTTACTCAGCCAAGTACTGCCCAGCTAAGTACTTACTCAGCCAAGTACTGTCCAGCTAAGTACTTACATAGACAAGTACTGCCCAGTCAAGTACTTACACAGCAAGTACTGGCCAGTCAAGTACTTACACAGCCAAGTACTTACACAGCTAAGTACTTACACAGTCAAGTACTGACACAGCCAAGTACTGACACAGCCAAGTACTGACAAAGCCAAGTACTTACACAGCCAAGTACTTACACAGTCAAGTACTGACACAGTCAAGTACTGACATAGCCAAGTACTGACACAGTCAAGTACTTACACAGCCAAGTACTTACCCAGCCAAGTACTGACACAGCCAAGTACTTACACAGCCAAGTACTGACACAGCCAAGTACTTACACAGTCAAGTACTGACACAGCCAAGTACTGACACAGCCAAGTACTTACACAGCTAAGTACTTACACAGTCAAGTACTGACACAGCCAAGTACTGACACAGCCAAGTACTGACACAGCCAAGTACTGACACAGCCAAGTACTGATTCAGCCCAGTATTGACACAGCCAAGTACTGACACAGCCATGTACTGACACAGCCAAGTACTGACACAGCCAAGTACTGACACAGCCAAGTACTGACACAGCCAAGTACTGACACAGCCAAGTACTGACACAGCCAAGTACTGACACAGCCAAGTACTTACACAGCCAAGTACTGACACAGCCAAGTACTAACACAGCCAAGTACTGACACAGCCAAGTACTGACACAGCCAAGTACTGACACAGCCAAGTACTGACACAGTCATATACTTACACAGCCAAGTACTGATTCAGCCCAGTACTGACACAGCCAAGTACTGACACAGCCAAGTACTGACACAGCCAAGTACTGACACAGCCAAGTACTGACACAGCCAAGTATTGACACAGCGAAATATTGACACAGCTAAGTACTGACACAGCCAAGTACTTACACCAAGTATTTACACAGCCAAGTACTTACACAGTCAAGTACTTACATAGCCATATACTTACACAGCCAAGTACATACACAGCCAAGTACTTACACAGCCAAGTACTTACACAGTCAAGTACTTACACAGCCAAGTACTTTCACAGCCATATACTTACACAGCCAAGTACTTACACAGCCAAGTACTTACACAACCATATACCTACACAACCAAGTACTTATACAGCCAAGTACTTACACAACCATATACTTACACAGCCAAGTACTTACACAGACAAGTACTTACACAACCATATACTTACACAGCTAAGTACTTACACAGTCAAGTACTTACATAGCCAAGTACTTACACAGTCAAGTACTTACACAGCCAAGTACTTACACAACCAAGTACTTACACAGCCAAGTACTTACACAACCATATACTTACACAGCCAAGTACTTACACAGACAAGTACTTACACAACCATATACTTACACAGCCAAGTACTTACACAGCCAAGTACGTACACAGCCAAGTACTTACACAACCATATACTTACACAGCCAAGTACTTATACTGCAAAGTACTTTAACAACTAAATACCACCTAGCTGTAAAGCCAGTATGACTTACCACGAGATCCGTGATAAAGGGGCACACCATAGTTCCGAGTCGGGACATCATGCAGGCGGTGCAGACGCCTCGACTCCTCACCTCCGTTGGGAAGAGTTCGTTGGAGAAAAAGATGATAGTCTGGAAGCATCCTGTGATGGTCACCTTCCCAATCATGGCCAAGGCTACCACAGTGGCGGTGTATACTGAAGGAGTCATGGGAGGAGGAGAGTGAGAGTGAGCGTTATAAGGCAACAGCAGCTATTACTACTTCTAGTACTACTTCTACCATTACTCCTACTGATAATATGCTAACCTGTAGGGATGAAACCTAGAGAGAGGAGGACGACAGCGGTAATGAGGAAGCCAACAGAAAGGATAGATTTTCTCCCAAAACGCTCCAGCACGAAACCAACAAGAGAATCAGCGGGGACCTCCATCAGGCCCATCAGAACCATGTACACGAAGGGGTCATGGCTTATGGTGGCCCCGCTGAGAGACAGCCCGAAGTACACCATCCCCGACATCAGGTAGTTGAAGTAGACGCAAAGAGTGATGGTTCGCAAGCGTGGCGTCCTGCAGGGTAAAGGAAAAGGTTGACGTTGTGTTGATGTGCGTGGACTAAGATTGCTGCAGTGAGGAAAAAGAATGGAAGAATGTCATCTTATCAGGAGGTGCAAACTGTGATGATTCTTTTATTTATTAAGAACGAAAAGCTGACAATAGGATGCAGTGGAGTACATGTTTTCCATGTGTAAGAGGATGAGGAGGAGAAGGAGGGAGGGAGAGAAGGAGAGATAAATGGAAGGAAATCCCGTCCTAAGTCTCACCTGAAAAGCACCAGAGTCTCGCTTACAACAGACTTGAGAAGGATCCACATAGAGGAGTGCTGCAGCATGTCCTGGCCTTCAGCAGCCTGTATAGGAGATAATGATTTATCGCTCTCTCTCTCTCTCTCTCTCTCTCTCTCTCTCTCTCTCTCTCTCTCTCTCTCTCTCTCTCTCTCTCTCTCTCTCTCTCTCTCTCTCTCTCTCTCTCTCGCTTTCTCTCTCATACCTGTTCCTGAACCATCGTCTTCATCTCTTCCTCAGGCGGGAGATCAACGCCGTGCCAGCGAGCCACCTTGCTGAGTACCTGCAAGGCTTCCTCCCGCCGGCCATTCACGATCAGCCACCGCGGAGACTCGTCAATCAGCCTTGGGAACCACCGATGAGTCACGAATACACACCACCAAGGATTGAGGTTAGACTTGGGACTAAATTTACAGGTATTACAAGCTGAAGTGAAATGGCATGCAAAATACTGGAATATTGCAGTTTAGGTTGGTCTACCTTGCAGCTGTATATACCACCACTTCAACCACTACTAGAACTACAGTTCTTTCTTCTACAAAACACAAAGTCAAAACCTACAAAAAAACAACTGCTAATTATTACCTCACATGAGCTTCACACAACACCACCTGTTTACTCACCACAAAGAAGGAAGGATAAAAAGTCCAGGCAGCGTGGCCACTGTTTGCAGGATTCTCCAGTCCCTTATGATGTAACCGTAACCACCGTAGAACATCGTGCCAACAGCCCAGACGTTTATCACGACAAAAGAAACCAATGTCCTAATTTTGGGCTCTAACACCTCGATCACTGACAGAGAGAGAGAGAGAGAGAGAGAGAGAGAGAGAGAGAGAGAGAGAGAGAGAGAGAGAGAGAGAGAGAGAGAGAGAGAGAGAGAGAGAGAGAGAAAAGTAATCTTAGATTACAAACATGCAAGGATACACAAATATATGGTAATAGATCGGTTTATCATCATTCCGTTATCTAATGATGTCATGGTAGTCTTGATGGTTTTACCTGCCACAGAGTTTTAGACTCACTGTGTATATAGACGGTGAAGCAAAGGGCGATGTGAAGGAAACCCAAGAGGAAGCGAGCAACAAGGATGGTGGAGAGATTAGGCAGCCATGCAGACGCTAGAGCCAGCACTAAATACGTAATGTGTCCGAATACAACCATTGGCTTCCTCCCGTACCTACAAAGTGATCAATGGATAAGATGATGCAGATCCATAGCAATGAAGGTGAAACTAAATCTATGACCAGTGAGGATATTCACGGTTTTATTTTAGTTCCTCCTCAATGAATACTCTTCACCTCCGTCTCTACCTACTTGTCTGCCAGGTAACCGTTGACAGGTGCTCCCACGAAGGAACCAAACATGTACACACTTTGGAAGGACGTCTGCAGGTAGCCTCGACCACACGCCAGATTGTACTGTAGAAGTCAAGACGAGGAGAGATGCGTACAGACAGACATGCATACATACAGACAGATAGACAGA
>JAPQNM010000023.1:5503400-5505900 GCA_029783475.1 Metacarcinus magister
TATGTGTTGAGTGTCGGACTTAAAGCTATAATACTGTACTCCAATTTGGGGCAATAATGTTTCTTTAATTTGCTAAGAATGTCTACAAAGTGTATATTTTTATCTTCTATTCCTCAAACGTGAATCACTTACAGAGGAAAATGAAGAATAATAACCCACCCAAGAAGAAAAGAATTTAAAACGTAACTACGATATTTGGTTGGAATCTTTGCTGCATCAGACTCAATTCTCTCTCTTCGTCTAAGTATTGTTTTAGTATTAGGAGGAAGAATCTCAGGGTTGTTTTAAAGCTAAACACTCAAGAGGATACAATACAAATGCAATAACAGCATACATATTTCTTTGTGCATCATATTTTGTTTTATCATAGTTTATTCATAGTTTTTCATACATACACATACATACATACATAGAGGTACTTGGCTGGAGTAATAATGATAACACTGTATGGTGTTACTATTAAAACACACTTCTAGGCAAAAACATCACACTTAAATAATTCATTCCTTGTTTTTTCAACACATAAAACAAACATCTACATAAACCTTTACTATTTGGCACGCCAGACACCATGCAATGCATATACTGATATTTTATTATCAAACCACGCACAGACGACGCTTTGCTTTCCCGCAGACCACAGTCCAGTGTTTGCATGAACGACATCACATTGTCTCAGTCAGTCACACTCGACCTTAAAAACCCGCTGAAGTTTATTTGGTCTGAAGAGGAAGAGAGAGAGAGAGAAAAAAAAAATTATGTGCATAGAAAAACTTGGCCACATGTGTTTAGACAAGTGTTGCAACCCACCCCACTGACGCTGGTAAATTTGTGACAGTGAACCGATACCACAGTGCCAGAAAAATGCACTGAAACTGTTTTTTGTGTGTGTGTGTGTAGTGAGGTGCTGTGAGGTGGAACATGTATATTATATGTATTTATATGTAATTGTATATATTTATATGTAATTGTATATATTTATATGTAATCTTAGATTTAATATGTTTAATGTATTAATAATTGGCCTTAAGATAGGCAGAACACGAAAGTTCACCTTTGGGCAAAATAATCTATATGAGTTTAAATAAAAAAAAGAGAGAGAGAGAGAGAGAGAGAGAGAGAGAGAGAGAGAGAGAGAGAGAGAGAGAGAGAGAGAGAGAGAGAGAGAGAGAGAGAGTGAGAGAGAGAGAGAGAGATCAGAAGGTACACAGCCACTCACTGTTTCGGTGCCTTCATCACTTTCTTCTCTAATTGGGCCACAGTATCAGGCAGTGTCTGACCGAGCGTCTCTGGCAGCAGGAAGGTGCCCGCCCCTGCCAGCAAGGCGCCCGACCCGAAAACGACGAAGGGAGCCCAAGGGTAGACGGAACCCTGTGGAAACATGACAACTTAGATTACATTACATGAAAATTTTAATCGATTAAAATGATGAAAATCAACGAAGTTAACGGAAACTGTAACTTTACCAACTGATTAAGACCATCCTTTGTTTTAGCCATGTTCTGTGCAAGCGCAAGACCAGCAGCATGCCACACACTTGATAACGTCACACCAGGAACACTTACCAACAGATCCATGATGAAGGGGGACACCATGCTTCCAATTCGGGACATCATGAAGGAGATCCCGACGCCTCGACTCCTCACCTCCGTCGGGAAGAGTTCACTCGAGAAGAAGATGACAGTCTGGAAGCCTCCCGTAATGGCCATCTTCCCTATGATGGCCAAGGCTACCACGGTTCTGGTGTATACTGAAGGAGCCATGGGAGGAGGAGGGTGAGAGTGTGAGGCGCGAGTTATACAGTGGAAGGAAACGTGTGAAATGGTTAGGGGTGGAGGCTGGTAGGAACGGATAGACTGTGAGAGTGAAAGGATTGGACTTGACAGCAAAAGGAGAACAGTTTAGGGAGAAAGGATACGTTAAGAGGATGGAGGGGTGTGAAAGGAGGAGAAGGACATCAGGCCACGAGAGATAATGAGGTGATGAGATAAATATAAGTTCTTTACTACTACTACTACTACTACTACTAACCTGCAGGGATGATCGCTAGGCCGAAGAGAACGACAGCACTTATGAGGAAGAAAACAGAAAGAGTGTGTTTTCTTCCGAAGTGCTGCACGACAGGTATGGTGAGGGTGTAGGCAGGTATCTCCGCAAGGCCAGACAACACCATGTACACGAAGGGGTTGTCGCTTACGCTCGCACCGCTGAGAGACAACCCGAAGAACACCATCGAAGCTATCAGGTAGTCGAGGAAGACACAGACAGTGATGATTCTTAGCCGTGGCGTTCTGTAAGAGTAAATAGGAAGGTATAAAATAGGAGACACTTGACTTGAAATTAAAAGCATACGGACAAAAGAGAAAAGGAATGAAAATAGGAGTGAATATAAATTAGAAGAATATTAATTAGAGAAAAACAAACGAGTAAGAATGAGGAGGATACAGGTAAGATCTCACCTGATAAGCACCGTCACTTCGCTTACAATGGTCGTGAGGAC
>JAPQNM010000023.1:5515900-5518400 GCA_029783475.1 Metacarcinus magister
CCCGAGGACTGACTAGCTGTCCGTCCATCGATCTAAATGATAGGAGAGGAATGAATAATAGTTTTCTTCTTTAATCTGGTTATGTCGTGTAAAGGACTGTCAATACCCTCATCTCCCTCCCCGTGTTTTCCATGCATGACACAGCGACACAACAGTATAGCAAGGACTGTATCTCTCCCTGCTTAATTATATCTTACCTGTATTACGGGTGAAATGGTTTTCTATGAACGTGCTCGACCAGTCCCATAATTTGACTGGTCGAGTGCATATGCCTCCGCTGTTACGTTAGCTCACTATAAATAGCAACACACAACGCTGACGTGTTCAATGGTAGCATATGTGTCTTTTAGATGGAGGCACGATAGACAACCAACCAACACTCAACGCACGCGATTCGTTGTACATTGGTTGCGTGCGATCTGTTATATTAATCTCCCCCTACCAAATAGATCAAAGTTTTAATTGGTTTCAGTCAAGTTCAGTATATTAACAGTGTCGGCAGAAGAGGTGGATGCGGAAAAATGTTACTCCACGAGGCTGCCCGAACCTAAAAGCAAAGATAACTAACTGCCAAGACTGTCCTACCGCTGCCCAGCCATATTAGGAAACAAAGCAAAATGTATAGTTCCGTTACATCCGCTCGTTATCTTTACTTATTGTTTGCTATCAGAGTATGAGTAAAGATATCAATTTTAGATAACAATTTGAATTTGACAGAATGATTATCTTTTCTTTCTAATTTCCTTTCTGTATTGAGTGCATGTTTTCTTCTTCGTTGTACTAGATCAACATGCTTCCTGTATACTAGTCTTTGTGATGCATTTAGACCACTTCCTCAACCCTTGGTCAATGAGTGTCGTTGTTGGCATGTGTATAAGTATTGTTTTTAAGTTGGTGCTCATCAAGATGTTGTGGCACCGTCTTGTTGACACTTAATTCGACATAAGGAACATTTTAAACTTACTATATCCTCATGTGTAAATTTATAACTAACATTAACCGTTTAACTATTTTGCAAAACACTATGAATAAGACTTCGTTTACTTATAATATACTTAAAATCCTATGGTAGTTTTGTAAATAGAAGAAGCATGGCTGAGTAAGGTCTTTATTTCCGTCACGTTGGCCTTGGCGAAATGATGCAGTCTCCTTACCGAAGGTGAGACACTAAAGCGACCACAACAACACTCACAACTTGTCAACCATCAACAAACTTTTAAACGTTAGGAGTAAGTGTTTATAACAAATCCCTCCACTCATACCTGGTTGTTGTTGTTGTTGTTGTCCTTCACAGTATACTAACGTTACCTGCAGCATTCATTCCCCTTACTTATCAATTATTTTTGTTTAGTAATGAATGATCGTACAGATTGTAAACATGGATTGTATGATAACGAATAATTGCATAGATGGAACGAAGCAATGTTAGAATGTTCAGAAATATAAAGTCAAGTCATACAAATACTTTAAAAAAAATTTAGAAAAAAAATAAAAACAAGATCAAATTGAAATAAAAAAAGTAAGAAAAAAAGTTACTTGCTAGATTCTACACGTTCATTAAGCTGTGTGTAGATGCGTAGTTGTTTTGTTTAACTTCCTTGGTTGTTCAGTTACCACCACTCTGCTTTGACTCTCCGCCAGCACCACACGTTAGACGCACACTGGGACACGAGGCGGCGCTGGGCCATGAAATGTTTTGTTTTTTCACCCCAAAACGTGGCCATCGAAGCCAAATAAGAACTTGGCAAACATAGCCATAGCATTTTCTAGATTATGAGTTAAGTATGAGTAAACACCTACGAGGCCAGCAACCCCAATTTACTACTACTACTACTACTACTACTACTACTACTACTACTGTCAAGGTTACTCTCTTACACTATGGTTAAACAGTCAATGAAAACTAAAAATGGAGTGAGACAGAGATGAAAAAAATTCTTGACCTTCCTCCTCCTTCCCTTCCCAGCTTGCCAACGACGTATAAAAAGTACACTAACTCAATCCTATTCGCACTAAAGAACAACACTTGACTTTATTTCACATCTACGTTATACATTCATACGTACACACCAATGAAGACCAACAAGTGTAATGAATGATAATATAGATAATGATAATCCAGTATCACTACTATCCATCAAACAAAGGGTTCAATCGTATATAATAGAGGATTCAAATAACTAAAAGAAGGATTACATTTTACATAACTCTTCATCTCCGAGTTAGTCAGTAAAATTTCACGAGAATTTCAACACCTCGGAATATCATGAACATTTTTTTAAAAATTTTATTTTTTTTTAAATTTTTTTTAAATTTTTTTTTATTTATTAAAAGGGTAATGGCTAAGGGAAAACAGAAAAAGTAAAAAAAAAAATCCCGCTTGCTGCGGGATTTTTGGTGTACATGAGTGTTCTCGGACATGCTGAACACGAATCTGGACTCAGTTTACTAATTACTTGAATTAAAAACTCTATTTAAACCTTGTTGGTCTAATAAAACC
>JAPQNM010000023.1:5525900-5533400 GCA_029783475.1 Metacarcinus magister
AAATGTGTTTGTTTGGGTAATATTGTTGATGTGTGTGTGTGTGTGTGTGTGTGTGTGTGTGTGTGTGCGTGTGCGTGTATGTGTGTGTGATGCAAAGGAAGGTATCAATCAGATGTAATTCCCGTGTACTCGTAATAATAAAATAATATAATATAAATAATGATAATAATAATAATAATAAAAAAGAGTGCAGACCATGACTAGGAATCCGAATCATTGATAGTTTTGCACCAGAACAAAATGAGGCTCGTGATGCGTGTTACAAAGAAGCTGACGGAGACATGCAAACAATACTCAACATTCACGCTTCTTAACGGGACCGCACTAGGTTATCATGCACATATATATACAAAAAACAAACAAAATATAAATATCCATACAGGGCATTATCTGTCTATTAATTTTATCTATCTCAATATCTATTCAACTACTTATCCATATGTCTATCTATTTATCTATCTCATAATTTTCATCCCTTTGATAATATAGACAAATAAGCTTTCATCTCTCTCTCTCTCTCTCTCTCTCTCTCTCTTTCTCTTTCTCTTTCTCTTTCTCTTTTTCCCCTCCTTCCCTTCCTTCCCCTCCTTTCCCCTCGATTTTCTATCCCTTCCTTTTCCCTCCTCTTCCTTTCTCTACCTGCCTCTTCCAGCCTCCTCCTCCTCCTCCTCCTCCTCCTCCTCCTCCTCCTCCTCCTCCTCCTCCTCCTCCTCCTCCTCCTCCTCCTTACCCTCCTCGCTGGCCCCTAATTGGTCAGGTAAATGTGTGAGGGCCGCAGTCTCCCCTCAGACGGGCGCGATGACCCCCTCCCTGTTTGTTTATTTGTTTGTGTGTATGTGTGAGGCTGGTTGTTGTTGTTGTTCTGATGATGATGATGATGATAATGATAATGATAATGATAGTAATAATGATAATGATAATAACAATAGCAATAAATACTTTGCTATAATCTTTTCTCTTCTTTTTTAACCATATTTTTTCCTCCTGTTTTTTTCCTCCTCCTCCTCCTCCTCCTCCTCCTCCTCCTCCTCCTCCTCCTCCTCCTCCTCCACTTAAGCATCCGTTCACCGAGTTGAGTATTTCATTCCTGCGTAAAATTATTATTAATGTTTTTTTCCATAGAAACAGACGTAGATTAGTCTTGTTTTTCTTCACTTTCCTATATAAATTCCATGATAGTTTGTCTGTACTACATGGTATCACTTCCTCTTCCGGCCAGCTTCAGCAGGAGGGAGGGATGGGTGGGGAGGAGCCTTCCACTTTGCTGTCCTTTTGTCTCTATCAAGTAGATATTATAGTAGCTAAACAGACAGCCTCGTTAGGTTCAGTAGGACTGTTGCTGTCTCTTCTTCCTTTGTACTCCTTTGTATTCATCCTAGTTTTCTCTTCTCCATTTTTAGTTACTCTTAATACCAGTAAGTCGCCTCCTCCTCCTCCTTCCCCCTTCCCCTCTTACCCCTTACCCTCTTACCCCTCACCCTCTTACCCCTCACCCCTTACCCCTTACCCCTTACCCCTTACCCCTTACCACTTACGCCCCTCTTCCTTGATAACAGGTAATGAACAGGTAATAGGTACCCCCCCCCCACCCCTGACCCCCATAAGCCCCCTTCGTTCCCCTACTCGTAATTTTCTGGACCACAACAACAGAGAGAGAGAGAGAGAGAGAGAGAGAGAGAGAGAGAGAGAGAGAGAGAGAGAGAGAGAGAGAGAGAGAGAGAGTTACTAATTACCTTTTTTTATCTCCCTTTTGTAATGATTTGAAAGTTTTTTTTTTCTTTTTTTCTGGACATTTCATTATTAATTTTTCTAAGTATACATTGTTGTTAGTTTTGTTATTGTTATTTTTTTTGTGTTCTCTTTCTCTATCTCTTTCTCTTATCTTCCTCCTATTACTCTCTCCCTCCCTCCCTCCTCCTTTACCCTTCATTTCCCCTCCCTGTTTCCCCCTCTCCCCTCTCTCCTCTCCTCTCTCCTCTCTCCTTTCCCCTCTCCCCTCTCCCCTCTCCCCTCTCTCCTCTCTCCTCTCTCCTCTCTCCTTTCCCCTCTCTCCTCTCCCCTCTCTCCTCTCTCCTCTCTCCTCTCCCCTCTCCCCTCTCCCCTCTCCCCTCTCCCCTCTCCCCTCTCTCCTCTCCCCTCTCTCCTCTCTCCTCGATCGCTGGGGACGCCCACTTCTTCCCCTCACCTCCAAGGAAGAAAAGTTACTGAGGGGAAGTTACCTTGTCAAAATAGCTTCATTACTGAGGGGAAGAAGGGTATAAGTGAGGGGGGTGGGGAAGGGGGATGAGGATGGATGGACACACACACACACACACACACACACACACACACACATACATACACACACGCATACACATACACATACATACACACACATTTAACTTAATTTCGTCATTCCATTCATTAGCAAATCATTTTCTCCCTCCTCCTCCTCCTCCTCCTCCTCCTCCTCCTCCTCCTCCTCCTCCTCCTCCTCCTCCTCCTCCTCCTCCTCATTTACTATATTCTCTTCTGTCCCTCATTCTTTACGTCATTCCTTCATTCCCTTCACCTCACCATCCATCCTCCTCCTCCTCCTCCTCCTCTTCCAATCTTCCAAAATCACCCAGAAGATGGAAGAAAAGAGGAGAAAATTTATGTTCTCTATTATCATAATGAGAGGAGGAGGAGGAGGAGGAGGAGGAGGAGGAGGAGGAAGGGATTACTCCATCATGTGTGAACTGTGAGAGGAAGAGGTGAGGAGGATAAAGAGGAAGAGGAGGAGGGGGAGGGGGGGGGAGTTGACACAGGTTTGGGGGAAGGGGGGAAGAAAATAGGTAGAGGAAAAGGACAAGAAAAAGAAAGAGAGATAGGAGGAAACAGAGAAGAGGAGAGAAAAAAAAATCATCCAATTATATCTACATTATAAACATGAATTAATTTTCCTTCTTATTTGTTTAGAGTTTGTTTGTTTGTTTGTTTGTTTGTCTTCGTGTTTGTATCCAGGTGAATTAGGCCAGAGCATCATTAAGGTGTGAGCCATTAGCAATAATCTTACGTAATTGGTGTCCAGGGATCTCTCTCTCTCTCTCTCTCTCTCTCTCTCTCTCTCTCTCTCTCTCTCTCTCTCTCTCTCTCTCTCTCTCTCTCTCTCTCTCTCTCTCTCTCTCTCTCTCTCTTCACGGGTCTAATAGCTCATCATAATTAGCTTCGTCACTAATTATCACCTTGTGCTTTTATTACGTTTATTACCTGTTGCTTCATTATCCCAGGAGGCGTGGTTATTAAGGGGGGGGGTGAGGTGGAGAAATGAAGGAGGAGGAGGTGGAGGGAGGGAAAAATGATGGATTAGTGGTAGCCTAACATCCATCATTTTATCCTCTTCCTCTTCCTCCTCCTCCTTCTCCTCCTCTTTCTCCTCCTCCTCCTTCTTCTCCCTCCTCCTCTTTCCGAAAACTGGGATTTGTGTTTCATCTTTATAAAAACACAAAATGATTAAATAAATGTATATATATATTTATTTTTTGTTGCTTTACATCTCTATTTTTTATTTTTTTTTTAATATATAAATAAATAAATGAGGCAAGTCTTCAGCGTGTTCATTAGTGATTAATTGTTGAACTTTTTTCTTATTCAGGAAATTTTAAAAGTACAGTGATATTCTATTCTATTTATTTTTTCCCTGTCGCTAATATATATACATTTTTATTTTTTTTTATTTCCAATTTATGTTTTAATGAGTAAATTTTTATACATACATATGGCTGTTCATTCTTTGCAGCCGAAAATTAGGATAAAACTGATGTATTTATTTAACAGAAAAGAGGAAGAAAGAGAGAAGGAGAAAGGAAGAGGAAAGAGGAGGTAAAATAGAGGAAGAGACGAGGATAAAGAGGAGGTCGGAGGGAGATGGAGCTTATTGGATATTACTGAGTATTGAAAACATAAAAAAAAGATGAATTGCGTGCGTGAAAAATTTTGAATGTTGGAATCAGGAATATAATTTAGATATCCATGGATGAGAGCGCGGGAAAATATTGATATGCGTTGGAAAATCTATCGCGAAAATGAAAGAAAAAAATCCTGGCATATGAATTTGAAAGACTTAAACAATATAAAAATAGAAAATATGTTTATGGTTTTTTGAAATAGTGTTACACGAATGAATGTAATAAATGTTGTTAGAACTACAAACCTTCTGGGCAGAGGAAGGAAACGAGTGTAAATAAAAAAAAAAAAAAAAAAAACATTGTTGTATTACGAAGAGTTTAAAATTATGGTTATGAAATTTTTTTAAAACTATAATTCTCTGTCCGGAGTTTTAATCAGCTCCACCACCACCACCACCACCACCACCACCTACACTAACAATAATAATAACAACAAAGGACGATTTATATCCTTGAAATTAATTATACTCGTAACTTTTCTGTCTTTCTTTCATTATTTTTTTTGTTCCTCTCTCTCTTGCTTTTTTCTTTTATATTCTTTCTCCCTTTTGTCCTCATATGTATGCAAGTATGTGTGTGTGTGTGTGTGTGTGTGTGTGTGTGTGTGTGTGTGTGCGTGTGCGTGTGCGTCGCCATCATCACTAACACGCAGTAAAACAAAAGCAACACAGTGTTTAAGAGTGTGTTGCATCCTCCTTATCGTCTACCATCGCTCTGTGTCCGAACATTAACGATTTTCCGGTATCGAAACTCCCATTACAACACACACACACACACACACACACACACACACACACACACACACACACACACACACACACACACACTCGTTATGTACTTGGATGGCATCGATGTACATAAAGAAAATGGGGAGAAGAAGAGGGGGAGGAAGAAAAGGAGGAGGAGGAGGAGCAGTGGGCGTGTCTCCTCAAGATTGTATTCGAAGCTTCATTCAATTCCTTCCTAATTGTTATGATCATTAATAACTCTATCTTCTTTACTCTCTGCTTAGGTAAAGTAATAATAAGAGAAACTTGAATATAACAAAAACTGAATAAAACCTCTAAATACCATTAATACCTCATGGATTGAAGGATCAAGTGCTAATGAGTTCCAACACTGTCTCGGAATTGTTTCACTTATACACATACAGTAATAAGAGCATCTACCTTGCCCTTCCTTTCAGTAAATTCAAGTTTCTATTATATATCATGAAGTAGTATAATGGTGATGACGTAACCTTCCTTCACTTAGAAAATATAAGTTAATACAACATAGATAACGAGAGGTGTGACGCGGTAGTGGTGGTGGTGGTGGTGGTGGTGTGTGACGCGGCGAAGTAGTACCTAACATATTACTAATGTATCATCTACCACCTTCCTTTTTATCTTATGGCATATATTCACCCTTTTCTACCTTTACTTATATATCTATTAATGATTTCCCAGGTAAGATATACAGGTGAGAGGCGTGAAATATGTATTAGCGTGTGTAGCATAGCGGAGGAATACACAGTAGGCACGATAGGTTGGTCACTAGGCGAGCGGCGGGAGGCGGAGGAGGAGGAGGTGCTACGGTGTTTCTGGTATGTTCATTTTTCTTTTTATCTTAATTATTCCCTTGTTTATTCTTTATGTTGCCTGGGTAATGTTGTTTGTTTAGGTTTGGAAAGGAAAGGTGGTGATGGTGGTGGTGGTGGTGATGGTGGTGGTGGTTGGGTGAACATAACAAGGGATGGAAATGAGTGTGTGTGTGTGTGTGTGTGTGTGTGTGTGTGTGTGTGTGTGTGTGTGTGTGTGTGTGTTAGTAGAGATTTACGTCAGATATCATTGTGAATTTGTGAAGAGTTAAGATTTGTGAAAAGGTTTTGTGGTTGCCATCTTTTGATATTCATTTGTTTCCTTACTTTTCCTTTAATTTTCCTTCCTTTCTTTCCTCCTTCCTTCTTTTCCTTCCTTCCTTCTTCTTTTCCTTTCTTTCCTTCCTTCATTCCTCCTTCCCTTTATTCCTTCCTTTTATTCCCTCCCTTCACTTGATTTTCCTTCCCTTCCCCTTACTTCCCATCCATTTTCTTGCCTTCTATTCCTACCTTCCTTCATTCCTTCCTTCTATCCATCCTTCCTTCTCCTTTCTTCCTTCATAATGTCTTTCTTAAATGCATCAAATATTCACTTTTTTCCATGTTTTCATTATTTTATACCTTCATATTTTCTTTCAATTTTCTTTTATTTTCATCCCTTCCTCGGTATCTTACATCTTTATCACGTTTTCTTTTGCTTCCTCCCTCTTTTCCTTCCCCTTTTTTCTCTCCTCTTCCTTTCTTCACTCCGTCATTCCCCTCTTCTTTTTTTTATACATATATTTTCTCGGTAACCTTGGATATACCACATTATTACTCTCTCTCTCTCTCTCTCTCTCTCTCTCTCTCTCTCTCTCTCTCTCTCTCTCTCTCTCTCTCTCTCTCTCTCTCTCTCTCTCTCTCTCTCTCTCTCTCTCTCTCTCTCTCTCTCTCTCACAACATAATAGTACGTTTTTTTAACACCCTTGCGTGGGGGCGCTGCACGTCACCTTTCCAAATATAAAGGATGACCAACATACACCTTAGTGAAGATTACCTGTAATTTTCTCTCACCTGAGGATGCTGGGATGGGAGAAGTAGTGATGATGATGATGATGAGGTGGGGGGAGGAGGAGAAGGAGGATGGGGGTTGGGGGGGTGAAAAGATGATATATGATGTTGGAGAGTAGCTGTGGAGGAAACTGGAGGAAAGATAGTGGAGGGAACAGGAGAGTGGAGAAAGAGTAGAGGTGAGGAGGGAAAAAAAGAGAGAGAAAGTAAAGGAAGAGGAGTAGAAAGAGTAGGAGGAACAGGAAGGAGGAGTAAGAAAAAATATAACACGATTGGAGGAGGAGGAGGAGGAGGAGGAGGAGAAGAGGAGGAGAAGAGGAGAGGTGAGGGAAGAGATGAGGGGGACCATCTTTCACTTGGGAAATCAAATCAGGAGAGAAAAATGGTGAGGTGAAAGTTGTGTGGAGGAGGAGGAGGAGGAAAGAGGAGGAGAAAAGAGGGGACATGATCTGTAGTTTTGTCCTTCCCTTTCTTCCCTTCCCTTCCCTTCCCTTCCCCTTCCCTTACCTTCCTCTCCCTCTCCCTCTCCCTCTCCCTCTCCCTCTCCCTCTCCCTCTCCCTCTCCCTCTCCCTCTCCCTCTCGTCTTTTTCAAACCAAGTGAATAAAAATAATCGTAAAATATTCATCCTCTCGAGAGTAAATAATGAATGACAAGGAACACAGAGCCCAAAAAAAAATATGGGTACAACCAGGTGAATGAATCTAAATAAATAAATGACCGATGAAAAATAATAAAAAAAAAAAATAAAAAAAAACGTAATGATTGGTGAATGTCTACAATGTAATCAGAAAAAAATAAAAAAAAAAAAATAAATAAAAATAAATAATTATATTGATGTATAACCATTATAATTAGAATATAACTCTCTCTCTCTCTCTCTCTCTCTCTCTCTCTCTCTCTCTCTCTCTCTCTCTCTCTCTCTCTCTCTCTCTCTCTCTCT
>JAPQNM010000023.1:5545900-5565900 GCA_029783475.1 Metacarcinus magister
GGATTAAAGATTCTCTCTCTCTCTCTCTCTCTCTCTCTCTCTCTCTCTCTCTCTCTCTCTCTCTCTCTCTCTCTCTCTCTCTCTCTCTCTCTCTCTCTCTCACTCTGATTCCTCGTTGTTACATTTCCTCCCAATTCTTTTTTTTCTTATTTTTCTTTCCTTTATCTTCCCTCCTTCTATTCCCTTCTATTCCCTTCCTTCCCTTCCTCCTTCGTTTGTTTCCATTGCGCCATTTCCTCGCTTTACTGCCAATTTTTTCCCTTCTATTGTCTTTCCTTTATTTTTCCAATTGTCTTGTTTCCTTTTTATTCGTTTTTTCTCTATTCTATCGTTTTTTTGTGTGTTTTTCTTTCTTTTCTTTATTACGTGTTGCTTTTGTCTTTCGTTATATTTTTTTTTTTTTTTTTTTCACTTTTTCCTTATTCTCCATCGTTGACTATTATTCTTTTAATTCTTATTTATTATTATTATTATTATTATTATTATTATTATTATTATTATTATTATTATTATTATTATTATTATTATTATTATTATTATACTACTTCTTCGTCTTTTTTCTTTTTCTTCAACCTCATCTTCCTCCTCGTCTTCCTCCCTTATTTCCTCTCCTTCCCTTCTCTCCTCTCGTCCATCTCGTCGTCATCCTCCTCCTCCTCCTCCTCCTCCTCCTCCTCCTCCTCCTCCTCCTCCTCCTCCTCCTCCTCCTCCTCCTCCTTGGGTGTATTGAAGGAGCCAATATTCTCTCGCCAATAAATTTCGTGAGTCAAGACAAACACATCGTCCGTTGAAGGTCACTAGAGAGAGATTTGGAGAGAGAGAGAGAGAGAGAGAGAGAGAGAGAGAGAGAGAGAGAGAGAGAGAGAGAGAGATGAGAGAGAGAGAGAGAGAGAGAGAGAGAGTTTATTATTTTTATTATTATTATCAAGTATTGTTCCTTTGTTATTTATTTATTTTTGTTTAAGTTTCCCATTGTAATTATTTTTTTTTGTTATTTTCACTTTAGACCAGTTGCATTAATATTCTTTTTTCAATCAAATGCTTTATATATATTTTTTATTATTATTATTTATATTTCTTATTATTATTAATGTCTACGTTTTTTCTTGCCACTCCAAAAAACTTTACGCTAGTCATCACTTCTTGATTTGCACAATTAACTTGGCATTTCACAGACAACAACTTTACTTTAGGCAATCAGATTATATTCCCTTAATTGCCTTCTTTCCTTCGGTGACGTTATTTCACACCCTTACCTGGCTATCCCCTTACCTGGCTGCTCCCATTACCTGCCTATCGCCTTACCTGGCTGCTCCCCTTACCTATACGTCCCCCATTCCTGTGCCCCCCCTCACCTGGGAGCCAAAACTACAGGTAGGGTAAAATCCACTAATTAAGGCTATTTAGACAGGTGCATATGAAGGCGTGAAGCCATTGTCTTGCGTGTGATTGATCGAATTAACAAATCAAGCTGTTTTGCATAATTTAATTGTATATATGAATACTGATGAAAATTAATTGTTTTGTCTGTGTGGTTTTTTTTCTTTTTCATTTTAATAATTAGACTTTTTTTTCTCGTGTGTGTGTGTGTGTGTGTGTGTGTGTGTGCTGTTGTGTGTGTGTGTGTGTGTGTGTGTGTGTGTGTGTGTGTGTGTGTGTGTGTGTGTGTGTGTGTGTGTGTGTGTGTGTGTGTGTGACGTATCCCCTCCACCCTCTGATAGAATAACGGTAAAAGAAAGGAAAGTAAAACCATTAGGGAGGGAAACGAGATAATATATTTAATTAACGTTGATCTGCAAGGAGAAAACAGGTAATTTGTTCTCATAAATGGTGGCAGCGGTGATGGCGGTGGTGGTGGTGGTGGTGGTGGTTAATGGGGTGAGTAACGTGACAGGAGTGGTTAGTAGTGGTAGGGAAGGTGGAAATTATGAGTGTGGTGGTAGTGGTAGTAGTAGTAGTAGTAGTAATGGTTATTGTTATTATTGTGGAAATAGTAGTAAGGTAGACACATAATAATTTTGTACTCCAACACACACACACACACACACACACACACACACACACACACACACACACACACACACACACACACACACACACCAAGGACATCCATATAATTGTGTTTGTTTTTCCATCCTGTTTGCTTTGTTTAAGATAAGACTAAACAAAGGGATACTTGTTGATATTATTATTATTATTATTATTATTATTATTATTATATTATTATTATTATTATTATTGACATTATAATCAACCCAGACACAACATTTTTCTATAAAAAAGATAATGGGGGAAGGGAAAAAAGAGGAAGGGGGTTGGGGGGGGGGTTGAGGGCAATTAAGAAGGTGCTTATGACCCAAGTTACCTCGAGTTAGGATGGTAATTGCCCAAGTTATGAACGCACGCACACACACACACACACACACACACACACACACACACACACACACACACACACACACACACACACACACACACACACACACACACCACAAACCCTCACCCGCTTTTCACTTTTCTTTAATACAAGTTACCTTCAAGAGTAACATTCCCTTCTCCCCTCTTTTTCCCCTCTCCCCTTCCCTCACCCTTTTTCCCTCTGGCTATCCCATTTCCCCTTTACTTCTCCCCTCCCTCGTTCCCCTCATCTCCCCTCATGACTCTCCCCTCAGCTCCACAAGACAACTTTACACACTGGTTCCCCTCATGTTAGCAGTCACTGAGGGGAATTGTTCACACACACACACACACACACACACACACACACACACACACACACACACACACACACACATTAGCACCTTTGAGGGGAAAATATGCACCCGCTGTCACCAGAGAGAGAGAGAGAGAGAGAGAGAGAGAGAGAGAGAGAGAGAGAGAGAGAGAGAGAGAGAGAGAGAGAGAGAGAGAGAGAGAGAGAGAGAGAGAGAGAGAGAGAGAATATAAGGAAGCTACAAAAGGTCCAGAGGCCTGCACTAGGTAGTTCCTGTTAATCCTACCCCACCTTATTACCTACATCCATACTTACATCCATTCTATAATACGGTGAATAAAACTGCACTGCATAGTCCAGGTGAGGTCTGACTAACGCTATATACAACTTCAAAATAACCTCAGCACTTCTACTTTTAATACTTCTACCAATGAATCCTAACAACCTATTAGCTGCATCTGATAGACTTAATTAAACTCTACAACTGTCATTATTAATATTTGTTCTAAGACTAATAATTACACAGTAAAATTAAACCGTATCTTTTTTCCAAAACATGACTTTCTTCCTCATTTTCTCAAAAGCTATTAGAGATATTGGAAATATCATTGCAGCATCTGATAGAGAGAGATTGTAAAGTTTAAGGTCTATGAAATACATTTTGAAACAAACACACACACACACACACACACACACACACACACACACACACACACACACATATGTACTTTATGTTGCTTTAATCTGTGTAAAAGCAAACAAACTGAATTTTTACTCAAACAGGGAAAGAGGAAAGCAACTGATGGGAAAAAAGACAAAAACAAAAACTAAACGATGTAAAAAATATCTATAAAAATAAGAAGAAAAAAAATTAAGCTACTTTTTAACAGATTTTGACGGACATATAAAATTATAAAAAAGGAAATAAAGAAAATACTGAATAAATATATAGCTAAAAAATATTTGATAGTTATGTATAATGAAAGAGAATAAAATAAACACATGAAAACTACCTCATTTCGGGCACGAGTTTCATAATATTTCAGAAGCTCGTTTTGTTTATGCATTAAAAAACATATATACAAATTACGTGTTGTTATAAGCATAGAAGTGAGTGAGTGAGTGAGTGTGTGAGTGTGAGTGAGTGAGTGAATGAATGAATGAGTGAGTGAGTGAGTGAGTGAGTGAGTGAATGAGTGAAAGAGTGAGTGAGTGAATGAGTGAGAGAGTGAGTGAGTGAGTGAGTGAGTGAGTGAATGAGTGTGAGTGAGTGTGAGTGAGTGAGTAAGTGAATGAGTGTGTGAATGAGTGAGTGAGTTAGTGAGTGAGTAAGTGAGTGAGTTAGTGAGTGAGTAAGTGAGTGAGTGAAATATTAGATAAAATGAATGAAAACAGTAAATGGATTGCAAGACGAAAATGAAAATGGGAAAGAAAGAAAATACACGAAATGGAAAAAACAAAACGAAGAATATAAATGGGAAAAAAACCGATTAATTGATAAAAACGTAGAAAGAAATGGGAAAAAATAGGAGGGGAGACGATTGAAAAAATGAAGAAAAATGGCGATAAGATAAGAAGTGAAAAAGTCAAAGAAAGAAAAGGAATTGGAAAAAATGAAGAAAAAAATGAGAGAGAGAGAGAGAGAGAGAGAGAGAGAGAGAGAGAGAGAGAGAGAGAGAGAGAGAGAGAGAGAGAGAGAGAGAGAGAGAGAGAGAGAGGCTGTTCTCATTTTCATTAAGTTTTACCCTGCGTTAAAATGGAGGAGGAGGAGGAGGAGAAGAGAAAGAAGAAGAGGAGGAGGAGGAGGAGCAGGAAGAAGAAGAACAATAAATAAAAGAACACAATTAAAAGATAAAATTGAAGAAAGATAGAAACATAGATACGAAGAAGAGAGAAAAAAAAAACGATAGTGGAAGAGGAGGAGAAGGAGGAAGAGAGGTAAAGAGAAAGAAAAGGGATTTAAAAAAAAAAATGAAGAGGAGATGGAAGAGACCAAAAGAGAGAGAAAGAAAGAAAGAGATGAAAGAAAACGAGGAATGGATGTTTGAAATTTCATGCTCCCCTGAACCTTTTGTCCTGAAATCGTCTTGAACCTGTTTGAAAAGTGTCTGGAAATCGTTCTTCTTTCCCTCTTCAAAAGCAAAAAGCATATTGTTAAGTGACATCTCCTCCTCCTCCTCCTCCTCCTCCTCCTCCTCCTCCTCCTCCTCCTCCTCCTCCTCCTCCTCCTCCTCCTCCTCCTCTCCTTCTCCTCCCTGTTATCCTCCTCGCTTCAGTTCTCTTTATATGACTGTGTGTGTGTGTGTGTGTGTGTGTGTGTGTGTGTGTGTGTGTGTGTGTGTGTGTGTGTGTGTGTGTGTATGTATAAGTGTGTTAATATGCGTGCAATATTAGGTTCGCCATTGGCTTTAGTACACACACACACACACACACACACACACACACACACACACACACACACACACACACACACACACACACAGTCATAGAGTCATAAGGTCGAGTTTTGCGTTGTTTTGCAATGTTATATGACCGCTACGAACGCAGGTCAATATTCCTTCCAGTGTTTTGTTCAAGGATTTGTGAAGGAGGAAGAGGAGGAGGAAGACGAACGAAGGAGAGGAAGAACAGAAAATGAGAGGAGTGTGTTGAGTACAAAAGGAAGGTTAGAGGAAAGAAAGAGGAGGAAGAGGAAGAGGAAGAGGAGGAGGAAGAGGAAGAGGAAGAAGAGGAGGAAGAGGAAGAGAGCGAATATGGGTCTTAACGTACATTGAACAGAAGAAAATGCAAGGAAAGAAGAGAATAAGGAGGAGGAGGAGGAGGAGGAGGAAGGGAAGAAGGAAAGGAGAATGTACCGTAATAACGAACACCAAACGAGAGGAGATAAAAGGAGGAAGGAGAAGAAAGAAGAATAAGAGAGAAAGTAAGGAGGAGGAGGAGGAAGAGGAGGAGGAGGAAGTATTTGAATATGTAACCATAACAAGAAGTAAGGAGAGAGAGAGAGAGAGAGAGAGAGAGAGAGAGAGAGAGAGAGAGAGAGAGAGAGAGAGAGAGAGAGAGAGAGAGAGAGAGAGAGATAAAACCCTTCTTCTCTCCTTTGCATATCTCCCTCCTCTTAAGTGCCTCCTCCTCCCCCCCTCCTTCCTCCCTCTTCCCCTCAATCACTATGGAAATTGAACCATTACTTTTTTTCTCTCCACATTATTAAAGAAAAAAAGAGAAAGAGGGGAAAAGGGAGGAAAAAAAAGGAGACATTCTTGCTCTATACAACTTTTTCATTAATTTTTTTTTATTAAATTTTTTTTTTATTAATATATTTCTTTGTATTTCATCTTTGTCCTCCTCCATTTCCTCTTCTTTCTCTTCTTCCGCTGGGACAAAATTGGACGAAGAAGATAAGATGATTCTCCTCCTTTTTCTTCTTCTTCATCATCTTTGTTTCCTTCATTTTCTTTTTCTTTTTTAATTGCATTCCTTTTTTTTTAATCACCTAATTATTCCTTCAAATTCATGGGTTTTATAGGTTTATTTTAGTACTTTATTATTTGTCCTTTTTTTTCGTTTATTTTCTATCCTAATTATATACCTATGTTTATATTCATTTATTTATTTATTTATTTATTTACTTATCTATCCATCTATATAATTAGTTCTTTGTTTCTCTCTTTATTCCTCTATTTACAGTTTGCACGAATTACCTCCTTTAAACACGGCACCAAAATGTTAAGTGTTTTCAGATGTGTGTCGCATTAGGCATTCACGGCCCCAAAGTATTATTGACATCAAAACATTTTCATAAAAACTTGAATACTCGGTGATAAAAACAGATTCGTAATTCACTTTTGGAATGTTAGAATAATAATTGTTTGCATTCCATTTCATACAAACGCTGCTAAAATGACGTGTTGGGCTCCAGCGATGAAAACAATGATAATAATAATAATAATAATAATAATAATAATAGTAATAATGATATTGCACAATGATGGACGAGCCTGAATGGAACGGGAGGGAGAGGAGGGGCAAAAAGGAGGAGAAGGAAGGAAGAGGTGAAATATGGGATGTATGTGGGAGGGAGGTATGAAGGAGAGAACAAAAGAGAAAGGAAGGTAAGGGAGAGGAGGAAAGATGCTCACCGGTGCGTCCTCTCCTCCTCCTCCTCCTCCTCCTCCTTCTCCTCCTCTCCTCCTCTCCTCCTCCTCCTCCTCCTTCTCTCCTTCTCCTATCCTTATCCTCTTCTCCTCTCCTCCTCCTCCTCCTCCTCCTCCTCCTCCTCCTCCTCCTCCTCCTCTCCTCCTCCTCCTCGTCTTCCTCTTCTCTCCCGTGGCGCCAGACTCCGCGGCGCCGCGTGTCCTCTTAACCTACTTCCTTGTGATCACTGGACACACTTCTGCATGTTCCTAGCGTCGTGGTGGACCGTCCATGAACCTGAAGGGCGTGGCGGACCGCTAATCATGTTCCCAAGAGACTTCACGGACCGTCCCTGTGTCTTGGAACCTTGCTGGACCGTCCGTGCGTCCGTGAAAGTCTAATGAAAGTTGTCAGTCTGTCAGTCTGTCCTTGAATGGCCTTGCAACTCGTCTTTGCTTGTTATCCTTGAAGGGCAGCGGGCGTGGGGGGAACACAAGACACAAGGGAAGGAAAATAACTTGTTTACCTCAGAACAACAAGCTTCTAAGGCCATCTCCCTCTCTCCCTCTCTGCCCTCCCTCCCTCCCTCCCGCTGTCCCACTCGTCCACCCCATGTCGGTGCCTATTGACAGCCGGGGAAGACGCCTTCAAGTGTGCCGCGGCGAGCATGTGGCGAGTGACCTACGGCCTCGCTTTACCTGTCCACGTGGGGAGGGTTGTCGAGGGGACGGTTCAGGGGCGGAAAGAGGACGTGAAGGGATGAGATGAGAGAGAGAGAGATGAGAGAGAGAGAGAGAGAGAGAGAGAGAGAGAGAGAGAGAGAGAGAGAGAGAGAGAGAGAGAGAGAGAGAGAGAGAGAGAGAGAGAGAGAGAGAGAGAGAGAAGCATCCCTGAGATACGTGTCATTTATCTTCTGGCGTAGACGGAGACTGAGTATAATCAATCGATGTCTCCGTTAAATCCCAGAGTTGACGTCACTCTAAGCGTCTCCTTCTCTCCCCTCTGCTTCTTCTTGCCTCCTCTTCCTCCTCTTCTCTTTTTCCTCTTCCGTCATTATCCTCATAAAAGAAACATAAGATGACAATATCCTTCTCATAATCGTTCTCATTTTCATCCTCTTACATACTCCTCTTTCCTATGCACCTCTCCTTCCTTTCCCCTCATCCATATTTCCCTCGCTCCTCCAATCATCTCCTTCCTCCCCTCCCCTTACGTGTCTCCCTTTCACCCTCAGGCTTCTCCCCTTTTTCTCCCGTAACATTGGGTCGTTGAGGGGAATAAAGGAATGGATGCAATAAGGAACACATCACTTCGCAGGGCATCAAAGTGCTGTGAGTCCTTCCTTGCACGAATATTGCACCGGAAAATATTGTAGTGTAATGGGATACTGTGACGGTGATATTATTCTCTCTCTCTCTCTCTCTCTCTCTCTCTCTCTCTCTCTCTCTCTCTCTCTCTCTCTCTCTCTCTCTCTCTCTCTCTCTCTCTCTCTCTCTCTCTCTCTCTCTTGTGTAATGTAATTATAGTCGTGGCGCACCATAGAGAGAGAGAGAGAGAGAGAGAGAGAGAGAGAGAGAGAGAGAGAGAGAGAGAGAGAGAGAGAGAGAGAGAGAGAGAGAGTTGGTTACATATTCTTTATATTTAAACAAATTTGTGTCTGAAACAATGGAGTTGCCAAGGTGTGTGTGTGTGTGTGTGTGTGTGTGTGTGTGTGTGTGTGTGTGTGTGTGTGATCACCACCACTATCATTTTCTCTCATTTCCATAATCCAAGTAACTTTTCACTGCCTCTTCTTTCTTTATCTCCTTCTCTTCCTCTTTCCCTACCGCCATTCTCTCTCTCTCTCTCTCCTCTCTCTCTCTCTCTCTCTCTCTCTCTCTCTCTCTCTCTCTCTCTCTCTGCGGTCACTGTTAATCTAATCTCTCTCCCGGACTTCCATTCAACTCAGTCCCACAAATTATTCAACCGTCACATAATCGCGGTATTAATGTCCTTGCAATGAGTTCTCTTCTATAGAGAAGAGATATAACTTGTACTGACTTCCTGATATCAATTGTAGTAGTAGTAGCAGTAGTAGTAGTAGCAGTAGTAGTAGTAGTAGTAGTAGTAGTAGTAGTAGTAGTAGTAGTAGTAGTACTAGTAGTAGTACTAGTAGTAGTAGTAGTAATAGTAGTAGTAGTAGATGGTTGGAGGAAGAAAAAATAGACCAATTCCTCCTTTGATTCTTCCTCCCTTCTCAATTTTTCTTTTCCTCTTGGTGGAGAGAGATAAGAAGGACACCTTGAGCGCGAGGGGATGGAAGGGAGGAGGAGGAGGAGGAGGAGGAGGAGGGAGGAGGAGGAGGAGGGGAGGAGGAGGAGGAGGAGGAGGACACATAGGAAGAACAAACAGCAACAGGCCTGCTGGCCCTTACGAGGCTGTTTGTGAGTACACTATCTAATCTAGAGTGAAGGATACAGGATAGTAAGGGTGAAGGCTTCTCTCCCCAGCCATGGCTGGCAGGGAAAGGAAGGCCAACCAAGACCAGACTGTCACTACTGTCACTACCACTACTGCTACCACTACTTCCTGGCAAGCGATGTCAGGCCACTAGCGACGTCTTTTGAATCGACATTTCGTAAGTTAGGTACATCAGGATGAACATACTCAAAGTTTGCTACGTTAACGGATAGTATTTTAGTTGTGGATTGGCTTCTAAATATTTGTCAAGTGTATTTTTGAACGTAGTAATTGTTTTACTGTCGACGACATTGGCGGGCAGGGAGTTCCAAACGTTAACGATCCGATTGAAAAAGAAGTGCTTGGCTTTGTTTGATGTGAATCTTTTACCAGTAATCTTAAAAGAATGATGTCTTCTTGTTATATTTGATCAATCAAAAGTAATGTAATCTTCTGTATTGATATTATCGAATCCTTTGATTATCTTGAACATTTCAATGAAATCCCCTCGCATCCTTCGTTTCGGTGGTAATGGCAGGTTAAACATAACTTATTGCCAGTATTAACCCTTACACTGCCGAGGTCTTTTCTAAGTGTTCGATTTATAGATTTTTAAAAAAATTATGATTTTATTCAAATTTTTCTTAATGATAAAAATAAATATTAATGATAAAAATAAATATTAATGATAAAAATAAATAGTGATAAAAATAAATAATAATGATAAAAAATAAATATTAATGATAAAAATAAATATTAATGATAAAAATAAATATTAATGATAAAAATAAATATTAATGATAAAAATAAATATTAATGATAAATATAAATATTAATGATAAAAATAAATATTAATGATAAAAATAAATATTAATGATAAAAATAAATATTAATGATTAAAATATATATTAATGATAAAAATAAATATTAATGATAAAAATAAATATTGGTGATAAAAATAAATATTGGTGATAAAAATAAATATTAATGATAAAAATAAATATTAATGATAAAAATAAATATTAATGATAAAAATAAATATTAATGATAAAAATATATATTAATGATAAAAATAAATATTAATGATAAAAATAAATATTAATGATAAAAATAAATATTAATGATAAAAATAAATATTGGTGATAAAAATAAATATATGTGATAAAAATAAATATTAATGATAAAAATAAATATTAATGATAAAAATAAATATTAATGATTAAAATATATATTAATGATAAAAATAAATATTAATGATAAAAATAAATATTGGTGATAAAAATAAATATTGGTGATAAAAATAAATATTAATGATAAAAATAAATATTAATGATAAAAATAAATATTAATGATAAAAATAAATATTAATGATAAAAATATATATTAATGATAAAAATAAATATTAATGATAAAAATAAATATTAATGATAAAAATAAATATTAATGATAAAAATAAATATTGGTGATAAAAATAAATATATGTGATAAAAATAAATATTAATGATAAAAATAAATATTAATGATAAAAATAAATATTAATGATTGAAATAAATATTAATGATAAAAAATAAATATTAACGATTAAAATAAATATTAATAATAAAAATAAATATTAATGATAAAAAATAAATATTAATGATAAAAATAAATATTAATGATAAAAAATATTAATGATAAAAATAAATATATGTGATAAAAATAAATATTAATGATAAAAATAAATATTAATGATAAAAATAAATATTAATGATTAAAATAAATATTAATGATAAATATAAATATTAATGATAAAAATAAATATTAATGATAAAAAGTAAATATTAATGATAAAAATAAATATTAATGATTAAAATAAATATTAATGATTAAAATAAATATTAATGATAAAAATAAATATTAATGATAAAAATAAATATTAATGATAAAAATAAATATTAATGATAAAAAATAAATATTATTGACAAAAATAAATATTAATGATAAAAATAAATATTGATGATAAAAATAAATATTGATGATAAAAATAAATATTGGTGATAAAAATAAATATTAATGATAAAAATAAATATTAATGATAAAAATAAATATTAATGATAAAAATAAATATTAATGATAAAAATAAATATTAATGATAAAAATAAATATTAATGATAAAAATAAATATTAATGATAAAAATAAATATTAATGATAAAAATAAATATTGGTGATAAAAATAAATATTGGTGATAAAAATAAATATTGGTGATAAAAATAAATATTAATGATAAAAATAAATATTAATGATAAAAATAAATATTAATGATTAAAATAAATATTAATGATAAAAAATAAATATTAACGATTAAAATAAATATTAATGATAAAAATAAATATTAATGATAAAAATATATATTAATGATAAAAATATATATTAATGATAAAAATAAATATTAATGATAAAAATAAATATTAATGATAAAAATAAATATTAATGATAAAAATAAATATTGGTGATAAAAATAAATATTGGTGATAAAAATAAATATTAATGATAAAAATAAATATTAATGATAAAAATAAATATTAATGATTAAAATAAATATTAATGATTAAAATAAATATTAATGATAAAAATAAATATTAATGATAAAAATAAATATTAATGATAAAAATAAATATTGGTGATAAAAATAAATATTGGTGATAAAAATAAATATTAATGATAAAAATAAATATTAATGATAAAAATAAATATTAATGATTAAAATAAATATTAATGATAAAAATAAATATTAATGATAAAAATAAATATTAATGATAAAAATAAATATTAATGATTAAAATATATATTAATGATAATAAATATTAACGATAAAAATAAATATTAATGATAAAAATAAATATTAATGATAAAAATAATTATTTATTAATGGTAAAAATAAATATTAGTGATAAAAATAAATATTAATGATAAAAATAAATATTAATGATAAAAATAAATATTAATGATAAAAATAAATATTAATGATAAAAATAAATAATGATGATAAAAATAAATATTAATGATAAAAAATAAATATTAATGATAAAAATAAATAATGATGATAAAAATAAATATTGGTGATAAAAATAAATATTAATGATAAAAATAAATATCAATGATAAAAATAAATATTAATGATAAAAATAAATATTAATGATAGAAGACTCTTCCCTCCAGCCGAAGGTGGCCGGAAGAGGAAGCGATACCATATAGCATAGACAAACTATCATGGAATTTATATAGGAAAGTAAGAAAAACAAAACTAATTTACGTCTATTTCTATGGAGTGAGAAAAAAAAATTACACATCAATGAAATACTCAATACCCAATAGAGTGCCTGACGCTCCTTGAGGGGCTCGTCCTGAGCCATGTGGACAATGTCCACAAGGCGGGCTAACCCCTCTGTGAAGGGGAGCTTGTCCTGCAGGGGATCGCTGCGGCTGAGGACCGGTACTGAGGACCGGTATTTTGTTTCATATACAACCTTGCACTTAGTCGTAAAAACACACCTTTCATCACTAATTTTGTGTCTATACCTTTGCAGGTTACCATGAGACGAGATGAGCATTGGTGTGTGTGTGTGTGTGTGTGTGTGTGTGTGTGTGTGTGTGTGTGTGTGTGTGACGAAGCAGTGGACGTGGTTATAACAATGATTGATATTGATAAGGTAAGTCCACAAGGGTTGTTTTTATATCTAGTTATATTAATTTAGCTGTTCATTTATTTATTTATTTATTTATTTTTTGTATTATTATTCGCGTGATTTGATTAACCAAGCGTCCTCGTTGTTGTGAAAGCCTCGCTGGCGGTGTGTTTTGTCCTCGTGGCCTCGTTACCACACACAAGGAAGCGATTGCTGTGCTTTTTTTCATTACACAAAAGTTCCATCAATTCAATTTATTCAAAGTAAGTTTTGAAAAAATATTTGCATATCCAATATCCGGTGAATGGACGCCGTTCTATTAGGAATCATATCGGCGAAAAGTCTGCATATTTTTGTTCATGCAGCTTTTAAACCATGTAATCTGATCAATAGTGCAATACTTGTGTGGACGAGAATACATTAATTTCACAGTGTTGCCAAAAAATCTAATTAATAAGAAGCCGAAGACAAGTTATAGTCAATTCCAGGGAAAGAAAGAAGTCATGATTAATAATAGTCTAGAACGCACTGTGAGGCAGGGAAATAGCGGGGACATAGATGGTAATGGCTTAGACTGGCTGAAAACAGGAGTGTCAGACAACAATAGGGAGAGGAGGGAGGGAAGGGTAGGGACGGGAGGAGAGTCTGGCACAATGAACAAGTTTCCTTCTCCTGCTTGAAGTGTGTGAACGTGGACGTAGCAACACTCCCTAGAGACTGCACCAGGGAAGCCGTGCGTGTCCAGTGCGTGCAGGAAGTTGTGGTGGTGAGGGACGAGACTTGGCGGCACCACACTCACGGCGGGAGGATGCGGCAGAGGAAACAACATTACACCAGACACAGTGCAAAGGATTCATAGTTATACCTTCCACTCGCTGCCTCCTCCTCCTCCTCCCTTATCTTCAGTAACTTGTATGAGACTTGTATGGAAAACAACGACACTTGAATATGTGAAATAAAACCTTAGAAGATATCGATGTGAAATTAAACATATTACTTGACCAGTTTTCTAAATTTTATTCGTCTTTTTTTTTCAGATACATTGAGCTGATGACACTACGGACTCGAGAAAGAGGGAGAGAGAGAAACCTGCAGGACACCAAGAGATAAAGGAAGAGTTGGTTGGCCGCGTCCACCATGCAGCAGCTCAGGAACCCAACACACAACCGCTGCTGCACCACTGAGGACAGCAGCTGATGAGTACTATTGTCACCGCTGCACCGCCGGTAATGGACTGAGTGACTGACTGACAGGCTCTGGAAGTGAGATGGGAACACAGACTCAATCACCAACACCAGGGAACGAAGAGTAGTAGTAATAGTAGTAATAGTAGTGGTAGTAGTTGTTGTTGTAGGAAAAGGAGTAGGAGGAGGAGGCATAGCTACTACTTCCCTCACATTAAGGTGGTCACCAGATGAATTGAGCTTGAGTGTTAAGTTCAATTCCTTGGTATAATCCGACGTCCATCTCAATGCTGCCAGGAATTTACTCTCGTCACCCACAAAGCCGTTGATCAGAAGCTTAAATTGAGTGTTGTGTCAGTTTTTGGTCTCATTTCCAGCGCTAGTTTGTCAGCCATTCCAGGTGTTGGTTGTGGAGTAACTGTAAGGTGAGGAAGGTAAGGAGGTGGTTAGGATTGGTGGCAAAACAATGGAAGGAGTTAACATTGGGAGTAAGAATAGAGGAGAGGAAATAAAAGCATGTATAATTGAAGGGAGGATAGATTAAAGGTATTTTTTGCTCACCTGGCCACAGAGGTCATTAGCTACAGCCCTCTATAGCCAATTATAGAACGTAACCTAACAAATTATTTTAAAACGCATGCAACAAATCTGACCCCAGCCACATAGCGCGGTGAACTATGTATACACACACACGTACACACAAAACTGAATTCAATAACGAGTAAACCTTCATTTAAAAGCGAAATTTCCAGCCTTAACTTTGCCCATTCATGAAGCGTATTTAACATTCGAAACATCAAGTGCTAAATGGACCGAAAACATTTACATTTTTTGAGCCTGATTTCTATTAACGCCACAGAAAAAAAAAAAAAGTAACAGCCCTGATTACCGAACTATAAACACATTTCATAGGAACAAATTGACAGCTGTACACACACACACACACACACACACTAATGTTAACCAATCAGCAACGCGGGTGTAGAACGTGGGCGTGGCTACTGATCTCTGTAGATAAGAGAGGAGAGGATAGGAGGCGGCCGTGGATCTGAGTCAGGCTGGTGCAGGGTGACTCGATAGACAAAGGTGAACAGGGAGAGGAAGGGAGGTGAATGAACATATGGAGGCTGTCATTCAAAGCACAATGAAGGACACAAGTTATTGGTTTGCAGGAAGGGGAAGGAGAGGAAGAAGGACGAGAACGATTACGAGAGAGAGAAGAGAGATAGTACCAAGAGGACAAAGAGGAAGAGGAGAAGCACATATATACACATTCCTAGTCAAGCCTCGGAGTATGAGAAGAGAATCGGCTAGTCAGTCAGTTGTTTATCTGGTAACTATGAGCTGGGAGAGAAGAGGAGGAAGAGGAGGCTGTGAAGGGAGTGGACAGAATCATAGCATCAATAGCCAATCACAATGCATCTGCAATGTAATTATTCCAGTTGATTTGTGAATACGTTTGTGAATAGAGTAATTGTTTGAGGGAGAAAAAAAGGTGGAGGGGAGGAAGGTGGAGGGAGAGGGAAGGTAGAAGAGGCGGTTAAAACTATGCAACAAATCAATCATCTTTCAGTAGTAAATGCCACGAGAATGACTTTATAAAACAACATAATTTGACTTTCCTGCTGGTAATAATAATAATGGTACGTAATTTATAATCCATTAAATCAACTCTTTTATCATGATTAAGTGTCAGATGCAATGTAAGTGGATGTTAAAATGGTGTGATTCTGTTATTCCATCAATCCTCTACACTCCCTCCCTTCCTCTCTCTCCCACACATTCTTAGTTACTAGATATTATAAATGGCTCACTTGTCATTCTGAGGAAGAAGAGGAGGAGAGGAAGAGGAATTAGAAGAGGAGGAGAGGAAGAGGAATTAGAAGAGGAGGAGAGGGAGACCGGTAATTCTTGTCCTCCATTCTCCTCTTAAGTCGTTGTTCTTTCTTCTATTCTTCATCTTTGCCCTCCTCCCCCTCCTCCTCAGTGTGTCCTTCCTCTTTCTCTTCTTCCTCTTGTCTTGCTTCTTGCTTGTTGACTGGAGTGGTTGCCTGGAAGGGGAGTTTCCAGACAGCACCACAACGCACATTATATTACTATTATTTTGACTTCGTTGAGGGTGCTTCAGTGTAGGGAAGATCATCTTACATTAAAACTTCAACTCGTATTTGCACTACATTAACTTCCTACGTGACCAAAGTAGTGAGTATTAAATGTTAAATATATGTGCAAAAAGTAGGTATAGTAATTGTATGGATAATTTTTATAATCACTAAATAATTTAACGAATCTTTTTATGATCACCTAGAAAAAATGTTTGGTCTCTCTGGATATAGATTTGATTGGTCCGTAACACCCATGACTTTCTAATTGTTTGCGTCCACACACAAAGCAAGGACTAGTGATACTAATGATGCTATTATAGGTCCTTTCACTTATTAACTACCTCCAACAAACACCCTCATGCTAGTGCTAGTGGTAATGGTAGTGTGAAATATTTTTAATGCATATTATCGTTCACTTATTACTGATTTCACATTGATATTTAACATTAGAAATACGTATAACATTTTATGCATAACTAAAATCTTAAATCATTTCCCTCTTGGTCACATTAATTCTTTCAAGTTATTCAAATTACTCTGAAGTCATTGGAAAGTTACTACGTCTAGCAAACGTGAGTCTGAAAATCAAGGTGATGTTCCTTGCACCCTGAACGAAGACTAAAATCACTAATATTAACCCCAGCTAGCATTACAAAAAATAAAACGCATTGACTAACCTTGAATTACCTGTAGATCCACATGGCAAAAAATAGTCACAGCTTCATCCAGTGTTTCCTCTTCAGTGTTGCTGCTGCTGCTCTCCTTTCAAGGCCACCAACACTCTTGCTTCTGCAGTCCACCTTCCTCCCTGCTGGTGCTGTCCTTCACACGTGCCTAAAAATCAAGTTGCATTATGAGTAAAGTTTTTGAGTGCTGGAAGGACCTGGAAAGCTGGAAGAACTACATGTTTTGATATGGAATGAAGGAGGTTTTAAATGTTGTGTAGCATGAGGGAGCAAAGTTTTCTCATATTATCCAAGTTCTGAGTGAAATTAAAAGTTGTAAGAGTGTATATATATAAACTTTCAAATAAAAAAGAAAACCACACTAAACAGAAACAAAACATTTAAGTAACCTATGTAATTTACGACCAAGTTACAGAATAGACTTGAATACTAAAACTTCGTAGTGCTTTTAATGAAACCCGCACACTTTAAGACGGTAAATTACATCAGAATCTATCAGTCATCAGCCTGGCTTCTCATGAGTCAACACACGTACCAGTTAATACTCTTAGAAGAAAAGTTATGAATTATAAGAACACTGAAAAAGGGTTATGTGCTCCGTTTTGTGTATTCAGATTCACCAAGGCAACGAGGAGGAGGAGGAGGAGGAGGAGGAGGTGGTGGTGACAGGACAGCTCAGAGTCGCGTCACCAACCACGTCGTTTGGGAGAAAACTTTTAATTTACATAATGGACATGAATAATTTTTACCTAAAGGAGAGAGAGAGGGAGAGGGAAACTTGAGAGATAGAGGAAGGAGAAGAATAATTTTGAATAATTATGAAGAAGAGGGAAGTAAAGATGAGATGAAGGGAAAGAAGAGTGAACGTAAGTTTAAGATAAAGAAGGAATTATGAAGAAAACGTAAGAGAAGAAGATAAAGTCTAATAATTTTTTGGAGGAAAGTTAAGGGAATGGCGGGAGGAAAAAATAACATTATTTCTTTCCAATATAGAAAGAGGAGGAAAGTTGAGAGATGGAGAGAATGTGAAGAATAATTTTAGGTAAAACAGGAAAAGTTGAGAAGAGAAAATGAGGGAGGGAAAATTTTTTCAGATAAAAGAGAAAGAATGAAAGAGGAGAAAGTTGAAGGATGAAGAGAAAAGAGATTATGTGATGAAAGGGAAGTGAGAGAGAGAGAGAGAGAGAGAGAGAGAGAGAGAGAGAGAGAGAGAGAGAGAGAGAGAGAGAGAGAGAGAGAGAGAGAGAGAGAGAGAGATGGTAAAGGCATATTGTAATACACAGAATATGAACATTTGCAAGTTGCATAAAACATTACATTAAAAACTTTCAGACTTAAAATGCAACAACAGTGAATTTGCACATTTGATTTGTTTTTATAATAACATTTGACCACGAATGCAAACACGACAAACTGCAAAACTACACACACATAAAAACAAAAAAAAAAAAAAAAAAATACTAATGGATGACCTGAAACCAGATACAATAAAAGTTAAAATCCATTAAAAAAAAAATCACGTAGAAAGAAAATAATAGTGTTTTTTTTTGTTTAATCTATGCGTGAAGACAGAAGCAGATGGTGAGTGTGTATAAACAGGTTCTCAAGACTCCTTCATTGTGAGTGTATAATGAATGTGAGCAGGGAAAGGTAAATGAATGCAGAAGATACTAAATAACTTATGTTCTTGACGGAAGACAAAACTAAATAATACAGAGGAGGAGGAGGAACATACTATAGTAGAGATGAACAAAGATGAACAAGAAGAGAAGAAGAAATTGCTGAGAATGAGTAGGGTGAAGAGGAGGAGGAAGGAAAAGTATTAAACAAACAACAGGAGGAGGAAGAGAAGAGAAATGAGGACACAGTTACATCATTTCACCTTCTTACTTTTCACCCCAAAAAGGGACAAACTTCACCCTTTCTGTCCAACACACACACACACACACACACACACCCACACACACACACACACCCACACACACACACACACCCACACACACTATACCTTACAAGGGTAGTGGGCGGGCAGCAGCACCTCGTCTTGCAGGCCACTTCCTCCTCTCCCTTCCACCTTCCTTCTCATCTGAAGTTAGAAAATTATAAAAATTACCCCAAGAATTAACGAAGCCAGAGAAGACCCACCCACACACTAATCCCAGGTGTGTATAAGGACGTATACCAGCCTCACCTACCAAGCTTGTCAGGTATATACAGGTGTACTAAGAGGAATTAGACAAAATACCTGTTCTCTCCCCCAGGTAAAGGTAGGTTTTGGGTGGAGTGATTAAATTTTTTTCCTCCACGTATTATTTAGTCATTACATACTTTTTTTTCCCTCTCTCTACTCTCATTTTTTCCTCACACTCATTTTACAAACCACGTTAAATTTCCTTGTATATGTATTTTTTTCCCCTTCTCTCTCGCCTCTCTTTCCTTTTTTCCACTCTAGTTCAAGTATTGGCTTTTCATTTCCTGTTGTTCTGTGGAGGTTTGTTCTTTCCTTTCCACCATCGATATTTAGTTGAGTTTCACATTCTCTTTTTCACCTTTTCAATTTTCATCCTCACTTTTTTCTATATTGTAACTTTTTTTTTTCAATTGTTTTTCTTTTCTTTATTTATTTTGTGTTGGTTTTCGCAATGTCCTTCCTCTTCTCCTCTCTCTCTCTCTCTCTCTCTCTCTCTGTGTGTTATTCTTTTATCTTTTTCGTTATTCTTATTCTTTTAGTACTGAGTTTTACGTAATTTTTTTAATGGTAGGGGGGGGAGGGGGTGTTTCTGAACAACTTTCTTTTTTATAAACCTGAAATTCCCTTGAAGTGAAGAGAAAGCTTCTTTCGCTTCGCATATTTCATCTATTTTATTTTAACAGATTGAATTTTTTCTTTTTCTCTCTTTTTTTCGATATCACTCATCCGCTTAACTTCTTAAGGAACAACACTCACAGGTATCACAATATATATCTTTTTTTAACATTCTTTCAGAGGAATTCCATTGTAACTTCAATATCCTTTCCTCCTTTCCTGATGTAAGCTGGAAGTGTGTCCTTTCCCTTCCCTTCCCTTCCCTTCAC
>JAPQNM010000023.1:5583400-5588400 GCA_029783475.1 Metacarcinus magister
GGAGGAGGAGGAGGAGGAGGAGGAGGAGGAGGAGGAGGAGGAGGAGGAGGAGGAGGAGGAGGAGGTTTAAGTTAATTAAGTCTTTTTATTCAAAGGACTCATTCGTAAGGATCCAGTCGCCTTCCTCTTACGTCAACAAGAGGATTCTCGAGATGCAAAGTTCTTGTTAGTTCCGTTCTTTTTTTCCTTCTCTTTTATTTTTTTTTGTTGCCCCCGAAGAATTTCCTCTTAAAAAAAAAGTGCTTGAGCTGTGAGACTCGTAGGTTTTTTCTTTTTTTATCCTGAAATACGAGGGGAAAAACGGCAATCTTTTCATTTCTTTTCCTTTCCCATCGTTACACTGTGTTCAGGTGCCCTTCCTTCCCTTCCCTGCGTCTGTGTGGATGAAGGGGTGAGAAAGAAGGAGGGAGGGAGGGAGAGAGAGTGTAGCTATGAGAGGGGTAGAAAATCATGGTGTGAGTGGGCTATGAGTGGTATGGAATATGTGAGGTAGAGAGGGAATACTATAACGATACAAAAAAAGGAGAGGGGAGAGGGAACAGCACCTTGGGGGAGAGAAAGGGGGAGAGGGGAGAGATAGCCTGCCATGGGGACGGGAAAATAGTCAGGATAGAAGAGTGGGGATAGGAAGGGAAAGTCAGTCTAGAGGGAAAGGAGTGGTTCAAGTGAGAGATAGTCTAGTGGGATCACTTCACGCCGGGGGGAAAAAAAGAAAGTTTCCAGTAAAATTGCATTTGTATTCATGACAGGAGGAGGAGGAATGGGTGGAAGGAAGAAGAGGAGGAGGAGGAGGAGGAGGAGGAGGAGGAGGAGGAGGAGGAGGAGGAGGAGGAGGAGGAGGAGGAGGAGGAGTCATTCTAGCTAGACCGGGTTTATGATCCTCTTTTTTGGGGGGAGGGAGGAAGAGGAAGAGAAAATGACCTGAAGTTGAAGAAGAAGAATTTGGTAACATGACCTCGTATCAACTGTGACCTGACCTGACCTCTGCTGACCTCGTGTTTCGATTTCTGGCAAGATGGTTACTCATGAATAATTGACGTTTGTGAGTCTATATTTTTATCTCGTTCTTTTCCTTTTTTTTTCGATCTTTCTTTAGGTCTCTCTCTCTCTCTCTCTCTCTCTCTCTCTCTCTCTCTCTCTCTCTCTCTCTCTCTCTCTCTCTCTCTCTCTCTCTCTCTCTCTCTCTCTCTATCTATCTATCTCTCTTTCTCTCTCTCTCTCTCCCCAGCGTCCCCGCCCGCCCGAGTCGTCCATTTCCCCGACACAGTCCATCACTCAGCCATCAAACCACTTAATGGCTACTTTTCCTCTAAGTGCCGCGCCGGGAAATTGTTACTTAAGGCGGGATAACGATTCTGAAAACGCGCACCAAAAACACCACGACCTTTTTCCCACATCATCGGCCATTTTTCCCTCATGCAAAACAACATTAGCTGCACCAATTTCCCCGCCGACAATAAAGGGCGGAATGACGGTTGTTGCGCCGCGCTGCCTGGGTGAGATTATTGGGGGAAGGGGCGTTGGGGGAATGGGCGTTGGGGAAGGTGGACGGATGAGGCGTTGGAAGGGCGGGGTAGGCATGAGTCAGTGGCCATAGCAACACAATTTGTGAGTCGCCGTTACAGACGCACTTCCCCGCCTCCTAAATTCTGCTACAATTGCCACTGGAATCCCCGCTGTTGCTTCCGACACAACAAACTCGCCGCGCCTCCAGTGTGGCGCGGCGCTAGTGTTCCCGCGGGTCACCTCGCCCCAAATTGCCTGCGCTTGATGTGACTTCGATGTTGTAAAATTTATCAAATACCTCCACGCTTATAGACTGCTGCAGGGAAGGCACTGCATATATCTCACCCTGAGTTATTGCTGCTCCACTTGTCTACTTCAAATAAAAGAGTGTGTTTTCATACTAAATACATTGAGAAAACACACAAAAAACATGTATTTCCAGATATAACCATAGAGCCAGCGGCATCGACAAAAATACATGATCCTAAATTCACAATCAGGGCAGTGTTTGTACAGCCGCGGCAGGACAGGCACGGGACGAGGACACGACAAACAGCATTGGCCAATCCATCTGAACGAGGACACTTGGGTAGTTGGGGATCGTTACCTGAAGCCTAGCCATTAGTGAGAGTGTGGTGGACGCGGCCTAGCACCATGCACCGCTTACCTACGAGGTCATAAGGAAGCACACTGTACCCTCGTGTTGCCTAATTGTCCTGAGCACCTCCCTGCCTGCCCTCCCTCCCTCCCTCCCTCCCTGCCTGCCCTCCCTCCCTCCCTGCGTCTCAATGTACGACACACTCCTCGATGCTCGTCTGTACTCCCTCAACGCACCGTAAACACACTCACACGGATTTCCAAGCTCAGATCTGTTCGTTGCTCCCTTCATGTAAAGTTATTGCAATTGAGAGAGAGAGAGAGAGAGAGAGAGAGAGAGAGAGAGAAAGAAAGAGAGAGAGAGAAAGAAACTCGACGCCACTATCCCTAGGGCCACGGTTCAATTCTCTCTCTCTCTCTCTCTCTCTCTCTCTCTCTCTCTCTCTCTCTCTCTCTCTCTCTCTCTCTCTCTCTCTCTCTCTCTCTCTCTCTCTCTCTCTCTCTTTTATTTCCTTCATTCCCGTTGGTAGATTGAAACAGGTATAAAAAGATGTGCCAGTTCCGCCTCATTCGTTAGTGGGCGGCCAAAAATACACGCAAAAAATACAAACAATTGCCAACACACTCACACACACACACACACACACACACACACACACACACACACACACACACAGACAGAGACAGACACACACACATTTAGTAGGTCAGTTCATCAGGGAGTAAGAAGTAAATCGCCTTGAGCTTCCAACATACATATTAATGCGTTCCTTTCCACCCTTCCATTTGCATGCACGTCCTACTCTTCCTTCCCACATTAATCAATAGGGGGATTTAAGGCGGCCCGCGGGACGTCCATTACATAAAGACAAGATGTTAAAGGTTCTTCTTCTCTCATAAGGAATTCAAATCTTTATCATAAGGAATTAGAATTTTCATTATAAGGAATTGGTGTAGTTTTTTTTTATAGAATGATGAGGTTTTTTTATGCCACGATTCAAACTTTTATATATTTTTTTGCGATGTTATGAAAGTCAGTCTCTCTCTCTCTCTCTCTCTCTCTCTCTCTCTCTCTCTCTCTCTCTCTCTCTCTCTCTCTCTCTCTCTCTCTCTCTCTCTCTCTCTCTCTCTCTCTCTCTCTCTCTCTCTCTCTCCCATGTTCTTGTTGTACATGAATATTGCACCGCCGAGTTTGCAATACACGAGCGGGGTGTTGTCGGGGTGTAAGAAGGGGGGAGGATGGGGGCCTTCTGCAGGGGGGCGGTGCATCTCCCTTTCTTCAACAGGGCGTGAGTGGCTTCCTCACGTCCGAATCATGTTCTCTACTAACGCACATGTGTTTCTTATCTCCTCACCAATCTTTGTTTCGTCTCGCATAAAAGATTCTAAAAATATAGCCTGTGTCTTGCCTTCCTATTTTCCTACGTGTGCGTGTGTGTACGTGTGTGTGTGTGTGTGTGTGTGTGGTATTTATGTATGCTTTCCCTGATGCTTGAAAACGACACTGTTATATCTTCCAGCAAACAGAAGTTACATATAAACTAAAACCGACAATTTGGTTAATATTCAAATCACATTCAGTGTCCCTCAGCTCACCCACCCACCCAGTCACCCAACAAGCAAGCAAGCAAGCAGGCAGGCAGCACTCCGTCCCCCCTCCCCTCACCCAGCACCAAGCCCCCACCTGTCCTCACACCTGTCGTCTCCGCTAATTGCCAGTCCCTGTCCCACGCTCCAACTGCCCTCAACTTCACAGGATAATCAAATACACTAAACAATGAACAAAGTCTCGCGTTGCAAATCCATGGGAACTTAGGAGCAACTGTCTCACTAGGACCTGCCACTATAGGTTCTCCAGGAAGGAAGGTACACAGGCTTTACATACACGTTCCAGAGGCTTTCCAGAGGCGACCAGGTGTGCAAGGTTCACGAGTGTAAGTCTGGGTAATTATCATGGAACTTCTTTGACAACGATTAGTCTCCTGTGTACCTGATGCTCTCCTGTACTTTACCTTTGTCTCCTCCTCCTCCTCCTCCTCCTCCTCCTCCTCCTCCTCCCCTCCTCCTCCTCCTCCTCCTCCTCCTCCTCCTCCTCCTCCTTTATCTCTATTCCAACTTTATCTACCTATTCTCCCTATTTTCACCTTTCCTTCCCATTCCTTGTTCTCTAGTTCTTCCCTTTTCATCCATTCTCTCTCCTCTTATCTCCCTTCACTTCCCTTCACTTCCTGGCCTTTGTCTACTATACCTTCCCCTTCCCTTTGTTCTTGGTCTGCCTCTTCCCCTCTACCTTCCCCTCACGTGACCTGACAGAGGGCGAGTTGGAGGAAAAGTTACAGGCGGAGAAAGGAGGATTGGATTACCCTTAGGAACACCATTACGCATTTTATCCTCCCTTGGGAAAGGAAGGAGGGAAGGAGGGAACAGAAGTACCAATTCAAAAACACGACTCACTCATTCACTCACTGACTAAACGGAGTCGTAAATGAGTGCTGGAGTCGTATTTTACTCACTCACTCACTCACTCACTCACATCTTGATAATTAAAACAGTAACCGACGACCATATACACATTAATTATCAACTTTCTCTCTCTCTTCTCTCTCTCTCTCTCTCTCTCTCTCTCTCTCTCTCTCTCTCTCTCTCTCTCTCTCTCTCTCTCTCTCTCTCTCTCTCTCTCTCTCTCTCTCTCTCTCTCTCTCTCTCTCTCTCTTTCTGTATGTTTGAGAGAGAAAGAGAGAAAAAGAGAGAGAGAGATAAACTCGAGACACAGTACAGGAAGGAGGAATAGAGAGGCTCACTTTGGTAACGAGATCCGGGGTGTCTGTAGAAGAGGAGGAGGAGGAGGAGGAGGAGGAGGAGGAGGAGGAGGAGGAGGAGGAGGAGGAGGAGGAGGA
>JAPQNM010000023.1:5595900-5598400 GCA_029783475.1 Metacarcinus magister
TCTCCACCCAGCTGAGGATGCGTGCTGCTGACAGGACCACTGACAGCGCGAAAGTCAAGTATTTGCCATATTCCTTCAGTGTTGTACCGTTGAAAAAGGTCTTAATAGTAACTTGATGGAGGAAAATATTGATGGTAACGCAAGTATATAACGCAGCTGCCTATTTCCCTTCACTTACACTCCATCACACATACATACACACCCATACACTCCCCTCACACACACACACACACACACCCTGCACCTTCCCCCTCCCCTACAGACCTACAAATTTCCCTCGACGCCCCAACTCGTAGGAAACAGACCCAGGCACTTACCATTGGGCAGCCCCTCGCATAACTCACCCTCCACATGATAATATTCGCAGATCCTTCGGGAAACGGGTCCACAAGTTACTCCTTCCTGCCGATACTCTACATGTATAAACAAAAGCGCATCTCAGCCACAGTATCGAGAACCAATCCTTGTCGCTGATACGGAGGGAAAATGATTGCCAAGACCAGGATGGGAAGGACATTACGAGGCTTGTCGGGAAATGCAACAAGGCTCGTGGGTTGGTGGTAGTGGTGGTGGTGGTGGTGGTGGTGGTGGTGGTGGTGGTGGTGGTTGGGGGGGGGGACCTAAAAGCGCTTATCTGTCGCCGTCAGAACCAGGCGACTTTTGGTGAAGATAAATGCGGTCATCGTCTTGCTGCACGCGCCTCCCTCTACCTCTGTCCTTCTCTTTGTCTTTGCACGTCGTTATTTATTCATTCTTTTTCTGTCCTTAAACCTCTTCTCCCTCCCTCCTCCTCCCTCCCGTTGTTCTTTTCTCATATTTATGGTCTTCTTTTTCTTTGTCCTCCTCCTGCTCCTGCATCTCCTCCTCCTCCTCCTCCTCCTCCTCCTCCTCCTCCTCCTCCTCCTCCTCCTCCTTCTCCTGCATCTCCTGGGCCGAGCTCGCTTCAGAAGGCACATTTAATGATGCTCTACTTCCTCCTCTCTCTCTCTCTCTCTCTCTCTCTCTCTCTCTCTCTCTCTCTCTCTCTCTCTCTCTCTCTCTCTCTCTCTCTCTCTCTCTCTCTCCCTCATCAAGAGTCAGAGAAAAATGTGGAATGTAAATATTTCTTCATGTGGGAAAATAACAGATGAGGAAAAATTCTTAGTAATGGACGAACTTCGCTTTGAAATGTGACTGACTAAGTGATAATGTACTTCAATTCTCTCATTCTCTCTCTCTCTCTCTCTCTCTCTCTCTCTCTCTCTCTCTCTCTCTCTCTCTCTCTCTCTCTCTCTCTCTCTCTCTCTCTCTCTCTCTCTCTCTCTCTCTCTCACACACACACACACACACACTTAACCGTCGCTACACACTTTTATACAATTTCGAGAGGACGTGTTTGCTCTCCTTGGTTTACCTAAAGTCTTCAAACATCACTATTGTCCTTTTTTCTCTTGGCGTTCTGGACATAAGACTAATAGTTCCTTAATTTACCTTCCTTTTTCAACCCATTGTTAACCCATTTTTTCCCGCTCTCTATGGATTACTACAGCCTAATGGTTTCTTTACTCTGTACCTTCTGTTTGATGACTTTTTTTTTAAACTTCACGAAATATATAAAATGTTGTTTTAATCGTTTCTCTACTTGACGTTATTTATTTTTCTTTTAATGTTTCGTGTCTAGAGTCTTTTCTGGAACAATAAGAGGATAGTGTTGACAACCAGATATCTCTCTCTCTCTTTCTCTCTTTCTCTCTCTCTCTCTCTCTCTCTCTCTCTCTCTCTCTCTCTCTCTCTCTCTCTCTCTCTCTCTCTCTCCCTGAGCCACGCAAGGTTTTCAAAATATCGCCTTCACTCTTTACTCACATTTGTTTTCTGAAATTCACATCTCGCATTCCTCTTGTCCCTTTGTGCCTCCCTCTCCTCCTCGCTTACTATTTTTTCCTTCTCAAAACATTCCCTTCCTCACTGTATCAATATTTTTTGTCTCCTCCTCGTGTCATCCGCTTCGGTGTCTCTCTCTTTTTATACTTTCTCTCTCTCTTTTTCTCTTTCTGTCTCTCTCTAACTTTTCCCTTTCCTCCTCCACTCTCCGCTGGAAGGTTCCTCTTAATCACACGCCAGGAGACTCCCTCAATTAGTTCTGCGAGTCTGCATTCTTTACACTCCTCAGTCAAGCAAAACTTTGGCTTTGTATCTACGCAGTGTCTCCTCCCTTCCTCCCTTCCTCCCTTCCTTCCTCCCTCCCAAGCCTTGAAACATTATAAAGCTACCTATTTTTTCTTGTTTATTGTTGTTTACAGTGAAAAGATTACAGTTTGTTTTGATTGTTTTGATTGTGTGTAGTAATGTTTTGCGATGATATTTTGTGGATTGAAAAGGGTGATCTGTGTTTTCTGTACATTTTTTTTCCTTCTTTCTAAGGCATATTTCTGAAGCCAGCACACATTGCATACGTTAGGTGAAAACTTGAACAACACTTTGTATACCGTAGAGTGCAGAAAAGAGCGTTGCCTTTTAACAC
>JAPQNM010000023.1:5603400-5605900 GCA_029783475.1 Metacarcinus magister
CAAACACCTAAAGTTAACTCCCTCCCGCCATCAATTACGCGCCAAAACTTGCATATTATTGGACTCTGCGGAAAATATTTATTCAATACATACTGTGGCACTGCATACATAAATTCTTGAACGGCACACCAGAAAAAAAAAATCTTATTAAAAACTGAATACATAAAAAACATTATTTGACGGCATATTCGTGTTTATTTTATTTAATATTTCTCTTTCTTTATATTTTGTATTTCAATGGAAAACCTTTTTATTATCAGATTCACGTCACGATGCAATACTAATTCATAACTTTGTAATAACTGAAATACTGAGAGAGAGAGAGAGAGAGAGAGAGAGAGAGAGAGAGAGAGAGAGAGAGAGAGAGAGAGAGAGAGAGAGAGAGAGAGAGAGAGAGAGAGAGAGAGATATGGAGGGGAAATGAGGAGGATTAAAGGAGGAGTTAGAAGCACAGTGGATCTAAGAGGATACGAGATTATTGGTTCCAAGACGAAAAATAAAGAGGAAGAAAAGAATGAATACAAAATAATGAAAAAAAAGAAAAAAAAAGAAGAGAAATATGAAGATAAAGTTGAAGACACCATTACGTCAGCCTCCAGACCCTTGTCAGCCTACACCAGAGGACAATAAGTACAGTTGTTCAGGTGTGATGTGTTGCCTCACTCCCCCCATAAGAGACCCTTGACGCCCAACCTTCCTATTCCTTCAGTAGGGGAGAGGAGCTGGAAATATCAGTGCTATTTTTTACTCTCTTCTTCCATTCTCTTTATTTTATTATTTCTCTCTCTCTCTCTCTCTCTCTGTCTCTCTCTCTCTCTCTCTCTCTCTCTCTCTCTCTCTCTCTCTCTCTCTCTCTCTCTCTCTCTCTCTCTTTGGTGACAGGAATGCGCTTGCTTTAGCCTGACAGACTGCGGACATGCACAAAGGGCCACTCACAAGGGCTTGTCAAGATCATCAAAGTAAGTATTCTCACTCTCACTCTCACTCTCTCTCTCTCTCTCTCTCTCTCTCTCTCTCTCTCTCTCTCTCTCTCTCTCTCTCTCTCTCTCTCTCAGATAATCCGCCTCTGTTGCCTTTGGGTAGAGAAGTAAATATTTATGTAGCTGTTCGGTTTAAAATTGATATACGAAGTCCAGCAACAACCATATTTTTCCCCCGCCCCTCCCAAATCTCTCTCTCTTTTTCTCTCTTTCTCTTTCTCTCTCTCTCTCTCTCTCTCTCTCTCTCTCTCTCTCTCTCTCTCTCTCTCTCTCTCTCTCTCTCTCTCTCTCTCTCTCTCTCTCTCTCTCCTCTTTCTACCGCCATGCCACGTAGCACATTAAGGAGTAATTAATTATCCTATACTAATGACCTGGCTTATAATTAAATAGTTTGGTGGTAAACATCATACATCAGCGTCAGAGCCTTGCCCCCCCCCTCTTCCCCCCCTCCCCCCCTTCGACCTCTCTAAGCAAAAAATAAATAAACCTCAGATCATAAGAAAAAAAATCCTCCCATGATATTAGAATTGTGGAATGTATTGTACGTCTATGTTAGAAAAGAGTAGGATTCTATGTTTTCTGTTTTGGTGTGGGTTGTGTGTGTGTGTGTGTGTGTGTGTGTGTGTGTGTGTGTGTGTGTGTGTGTGTGTGTGTGTGTGTGTGGGTGTGTGTGTGTGGGTGTGTGTGTGTGTGTATGTGTGTGTGGGTGTGTATGTTACGGCTTCCTGCTAGGCTTCTTTCTTCTTTAATTTTGTACACACATACACATACACACACACAGATACACAGACAGACAGACAGACAGAGAGAGAGAGAGAGAGAGAGAGAGAGAGAGAGAGAGAGAGAGAGAGAGAGAGAGAGAGAGAGAGAGAGAGAGAGAGAGAGAGAGAGAGAGAAACACGAATACGAAGAAACAATAATTCAACAAGACATAACGTTACATCAACACTCTGCCTAAGACCTGAATGCTGCAATCAACAAATGAAGGTCTCAACAAGGGAAAATCAGTCAGTCAGCCAGTCAGCCAGTCAGTCAGTCAGTCAGTTAGTCATTCAATTAACACGTAAACGGATCCGAATGAAGGTCAAATGAGGCAGTGTATGTTAGAAATGCAGTTTAAATCTCTTCTAATTACGTTGCTTATTGTCTGTCTATCGTGGGAGGGAGCGGCAAGGGAAGGCAAAGCGATGCAATGCAGGAACGTGGAGTGAAATACAGAACATGAGGATAAAGAATAGAAATAAAATACGAAAGTTAAATGTGTTGATAAAGAAAATAAGTGGAAAAGTGAGAATATTTACATGCAAATAAGAAAATAATAGTAAGCAAAAAATATATAGAATAATGAAGTTTAAAAGGTTTGTGAATATGAACTTGGACCAAAAAGTGAAAATATAATGCAAATGACGTAATATTCTAACACGTTTCTATCACAAAATTCCATCTAACACATTAAAAACCTCTTTATACTCGTCTATGTACACATTTTAAACTCCTCCCGCTATCTTTACTACTAAAAC
>JAPQNM010000023.1:5620900-5628400 GCA_029783475.1 Metacarcinus magister
CCCTTTCCCTCCCTTTCCCATCCCTTTCCCTCCCTTTCCCATCCCTTTCCATCCTTTTATCTCCCTTTCCATCCCTTAACCCATCCCTTTCCATTCCATCCCTTTCCCATCCTTTTCTCTCCCTTTTCCATCCCTTTCTCTCCCTTTTCCATCCCTTCCCTCCCTTTTCCATCCCTTTCCCATCCCTTGCGCTGACCGGGAAACGAAATTCAGGTGAGCGATGATTCAATTTACAAGATAACCCACCATTTTAATTTGGGCAATTTTTTTTTCTTCCAAACTTCCAGACTTTGGATTCATACAGATCGATCGCAGTGCTGGAACGACCTGATGAAAGCTTCCTGGAAAGTGGTTTTGTAAGGTTTTGTAAGTTTCGCTGTCCTTCTATTCCTACTGTCAAATTAAAATGAATAAACAGAATATAAAATAAAATAAATTCTATATATGGTAGGTCTGTCTAAAAAAAAAAAATAATAAAATAATAAAATATTCAAACTCAAAAATTCCTTAAAAAAAAAAAAAAGGGTGATATATCCTAGTTTGTCTCTTCATAAGTTCGTATATTTTGTTGTGATTTACTTAAGTCTCCCCAGCTAACCTTACGCGGTGTAGTTTGTTAATGAGAAAATGTTATGCAAGTTAGTTTACCATTTGCATATAAAAAAAGTTATTATGTTATAGAAAACGAGGATTTAGAGGAAAGCAAAGCAGACTTGAACTATAGTTAGAATTATAATAGAAATAAAAGTATAACGTAACTTCGCTTATTGATGTGGATTGATATGGAAATTAGATTATTCAGCAATATAGTGAAGAAAACGTAAATAAAAAGAATATCAATTTATCATAGTTAATTAAATAATGAAATAAAAGGTAATACTCAATTAACTTTAACACACCAATATTACCTGTATACTAATTACAAGCTATACCTGAAGTAGGCCTAACGAACAGGTACACATATACGTACTAAAAAAATTCATTAACAAAAAATATATATAAAAAAAACATATTTCAATGTCGAGTATAAAGGAGAGAAAAAAAAAGAAGAAAAAAACAGGAAACCCAACATCGTGGACACCAAAGCAACAGAAATTAATTTGTACATTTTTTATAAAGAAATTTAACTCGTTCTAGCAAGTGACGAGGATCAAAGGAAGTGGAGAGCCACGTATATAAGAGAGAGAGAGAGAGAGAGAGAGAGAGAGAGAGAGAGAGAGAGAGAGAGAGAGAGAGAGAGAGAGAGAGAGAGAGAGAGAGAGAGAGAGAGAATCACTACACAAGTAAACAACCAGAGCATAATCTTTTCTATCTCTCTCTCTCTACCTCTCTCTCTCTCTCTCTCTCTCTCTCACACACACACACACACACACACACACACACACACACACACACACACACACACACACACACACACCACGCTTTACATACCCACTGAACCACCTTTTCCCCCACATAAAAACACACATGATAACAGTTCTCAAGGGAAATAAGGAAAGGATAACAGAAGAAGGTTTCCGATAGGTGGCGCTCCGCTCACCCAGAATCATACGTCGATTATGAAGCCTATTTGAATAAGGACACGTATTGATCAGGATATTAAGGACTCCCCCCCCCCCTGATCCTCCTCCCCTTCCTCCTCCTCCTCCTCTTCCTCTTCCTTCTCCTGCAGTTAGGGGAATAGCGACCCCAATCTATCGACAGCTGAGGGAAAGAGGTTATTTGAGTGCTGCCTAAAATGAAATGAGGTGATGCTGATCGGATGCTGTGTGCTGAGGGGGTAGGATGCTGAAAATCTTATCTAGTGTGTTGCAAGGTTATAGGATGTAATCTTTCTCTCTTTCTCTCTCTTCTCTCTCTCTCTCTCTCTCTCTCTCTCTCTCTCTCTCTCTCTCTCTCTCACTTCAAGGTTGATGTTATTTTTGCAGCTTTCATCTCCCAAGTTTTCTGACTAGGTACATCTTCCCTCCTCCTCCTCCTCCTCCTCCTCCTCCTCCTCCTCCTCCTCCTCCTCCTCCACACAAAAAGAGAAGGGAAAGGAGTTAACTTTTCTCCTTTTTATATAATTATTTTTTCTGGAGTTTTTCTTTATCATCTCCTTCTGTTGCCTGAGTTTTCTTATTAGTTATTTTTGTTTCGTTTATATTTTTGTTCGAAGTGACGATAATTTGAAGGAAGGAGTAAAGACGACGAAAGCAAGTGTCTCTCTCTTTCTCTCTTTCTCTCTTTCTCTCTCTCTCTCTCTCTCTCTCTCTCTCTCTCTCTCTCTCTCTCTCTCTCTCGATGAAACGTTGCAGGGATGAATGCGAGTCAAAAACACAATACTTAAAAATGCATTACTTTCCCTCCAATGAGAGAGAGAGAGAGAGAGAGAGAGAGAGAGAGAGAGAGAGAGAGAGAGAGAGAGAGAGAGAGAGAGAGAGAGAGAGAGAGAGAGAGAGAGAGAGAAGAAGAAACAACCATGAAAAATGACACTAAAAAATTATACACAGTAAAATACGAATATCGAGAACAAGCAATATTGAGGAGGAGGAGGAGGAGGAGGAGGAGGAGGAGGAGGAGGAGGAGGAGGAGGAGGAGGAGGAGGAGGAGGAGGAGGAGGAGGAGGAGGAGGAGGAGGAAAACATCACTTCAGGTAAATCCCATAAAATATATAACTTTTATCACGAATGGAAATAAATCAAATAGTAACAGATAAAAAGAATGAAATAGTTTAATAAATCAGAGACACAGCGAGTCATAATTTATCTCACAATGTAAAGTAAATGATGGATAAGAGAAATTGATGATAAAAAAAAAGAAGGGTGGAAGGAGGGAAGGAGGTAGAGAAGCAAGGAAAACAGATAAAAGAGAAAATGAAACGGAACAGGTGAACAGGAAAATGAAAGGAGACAAGGAATGAAAAATGATAATAATGGATGGAAAGAGAAAGGGTTAGATAACGAAGGGAAGTGAGGGAAGAGACAATAAGCATTTACACACACACACACGCACACACACACACACACACACACACACACACCACACACACCTTCAAATGTTTTATGTTTCTGTTTATTGAAAATTCGTTCACTGGACACTTCAAGGAAATGAAAGGAAAGCATGAAGGAGGAGGAAGAGGAGGAGGAGGAGGAGGAGGAGGAGGAGGAGAGAGGAGGAGGAAGAGGAGGATGAGGAGGAGGAGGAGGAGGAGTGGAGGAGTGAATACTAGACATCAACATCCATTCATCTTCCTCACAAGAATACCATGATTACCTCTAATTTCCTCCTCCTTCTCCTCCTCCTCCTCCTCCTCCTCTTCCTTCTCCTCCTCCTCCTCTTCCTCTCCTCCTCCTCCTCCTCCTCTCCTCCTCCTCCTCCTCCTCCTCCTCCTCCTCCTCCTCCTCCTCCTCCTCCTCCTCCTCCTCCTCCTCCTCCTCCTCCTTTACTACCACACACCACAATCCTCTCTGCGTCCTTTTCTTCCTCCTCTTACTACTTCTCCATTACCACTGCCACTACCCTCCTCCTCTCCTCCTCCTCCTCCTCCTTCAGCAGACCCCTTCCCTGGTTTAATCCGCTCCCTGCTACCCTCACCCCACCCCAACAACCTCGGTTTCAACACCACTCACTCAACACCGACTTGATTGCCCAAAGGGTCACTGTGTCGAGGTCCGAGTGGGGTTCGATCCTGTTACTTCTCGAAAATACAGACAAAGGGAGAGGGAAAAATGCAGTGTTAGTAGACTGGTGTAGTGAGGAAGGAAGGGATGGAAGGATGGAAGGATGGGAAGGATGGGGTGAGATTGACTCTTTGTGGTAAGGTTTGGGTAAGAAAGAGAAGGATTTAAAGGATGGGGAAAGAATGATTTGTAGTTTTTATTATTTTTTTTAATAGATAATTTGATGTATTGTAGTTTTTATGAAAGATAGAGATGAGAGAGAGAGAAAAAAAAAAAAGAGAAAAAACTAATAATGAAAAAACGGAAAATATAAATGTAAAAACAAATACGATAACCTTAACATTTTTTTTTTGTTTTTTTGCACGATATAAAAAAAAAACTAAAAAAATAAATAAAAATCTTACACAAACAACCAGCAAACTGAAAAAAAAAAATAATAATTACACTCACACACACACACACACAAACACACACACGAAAAAATAAAACAAAAAACAGTCGACACCCTTTTGAAAGCAGACCGAGGCGCCCTTTGAACGAGTATAAAGTAACTGAAAATTAAGGTGAAAGTAATTAGGTTTTCCTGCACTACATTAGGGGAAATTTGAGTTACATTTGTGGTGGAAGCTGTGAGGTGGCGGGAAGGACTACCAAGGGGGGGGGATCTGCAGGAGGGTAAGAGATGTAGTAAGGGGTGATAATTGCACGGTGAGGCTGCTGTAAAGGAGATGAATAATGAGTAGGAGGTGAGGAGGGGATGTGAAGGTAAGGTGAGGGAGAGAGAGGTGTTGGAAGAGTGGGATGTGCAAGTGAGTGGGATGTGCAAATATGAGAGGGATGTGAAAATATGAGTGGGATGTGCAGTATGAGTGTGATGTAGAAGTGAGTGGTATGTGTAAGTGGGATGTGTCAGTGAGTGGGATGTGTCAGTGAGTGGGATGTGTGAGTGAGTGGGTGGTGGTGGGCGTTGAGGTGAATGTTACGGTCGTATTGAAGGGGGATAGTCAGGTAGCACGCCCATATACAGTATTGACGTCAGGTTTATACATTATACATCGCAGTCAGACAAAGGTAAGTAGTGTATGGAAGGGAATGGGATGTGCAAATCTATTATTATTATTATCATCATCATTGTATTTTTATTTTCTTCATTCTCTTTCTTCTTCTCTTTTGTTTGTGTTCATTGATTAGTTTGTCTTCGGATTTTTATGTTTCTGTTTATGTGCTTTGTTTATTCTGTGTTTCTCTCCCTCTCTCCCTCTCTCTCTCTCTCTCCTCTCTCTCTCTCTCTCTCTCTCTCTCTCTCTCTCTCTCTCTTGTGTCTTTTTTCTTCTGTAACATTGATGAGGAGAAAGATGTCTATCATATGTCCATCAACTTTAATTTCTCCACCTGTTACGTACACACACACACACACACACACACACACACACACACACACACACACACACACACACACACACACACACACACACACACACACGAGACTCAGTTAAAGAGTAAGCTTTTAAAACATCGAGTAGTCATCATACCAATCTCTCTCTCTCTCTCTCTCTCTCTCTCTCTCTCTCTCTCTCTCTCTCTCTCTCTCTCTCTCTCTCTCTCTCTCTCTCTCTCTCTCTCTCTCTCTCCATTACACAGGATTTTAGTTACAGTCTTAATAATAATACTCTTAACCTCGCCTTGTTAGCTGAGATGATGCTTACAAAGTCGACTTAATTCTTCTGCCTTGAACAGGTGGCGAGGGAAGGTTACAGTAGAGGAAAATTAACAGCCTACAGAACGACAGGTGTGTGGTGGTTGTAATGACAGGTGTGTGGTGGTTGGAATGACAGGTGTGTGGTGGTGGTTGTAATGACAGGTGTGTGGTGGTTGCAATGTCCGCTTGGCTGTGGTAAATTTTGTGGCAAACGAGAGAGCTGCACGAGGCGACCAAAAATTTTTCCTTCTCGAGTTTACTACCATTTTCTATCTCTCTCTCTCTCTCTCTCTCTCTCTCTCTCTCTCTCTCTCTCTCTCTCTCTCTCTCTCTCTCTCTCTCTCTTTGTTCCCTTTTATCGTTTATTTTGCTGCCACCACCCATTTTTGCAGTGTTTTTCGCTCATTTTCACCAACTTAGCTGTCATTTCCACCTTTTAGTGTTTTTTACTTACCGTCATTCTCTCTCTCTCTCTCTCTCTCTCTCTCTCTCTCTCTCTCTCTCTCTCTCTCTCTCTCTCTCTCTCTCTCTCTCTCTCTCTCTCTCTCTCTCATCTACTCAACTCAACTTACCTAAAAAGCTCAAAAAAGAAAAGAAAAGGAGAAAAAAAGTGACGATTACACCCCACAAAAAAAACAAAAAAGCATCGTTATAGCCTGAGAACGTGATTGTGGTTGTTATGTCGTTTATACTTAGCTGTCTGCTGTCTGATTACTGGCGATTCAACACCTTATCATTTATAGACGGAAGTATCTAAGGCACAGTGGAAGAGGAAGAGGAGTAAGAGGAGGAGGAGGAGGAGGAGGAGGAAGAGGAGGAAGAGGAGGAGGAGAGGAGGAGGAGGAGGGAGGGAGAAAAAGTTTAAATTCTTATCTACTTCTCTTTTTGTTTATTTTTTTCATTTCAGTATCTGCTGTTAATGGAGAGAGAGAGAGAGAGAGAGAGAGAGAGAGAGAGAGAGAGAGAGAGAGAGAGAGAGAGAGAGAGAGAGAGAGAGAGAGAGAGAGAGAGAGAGAATAGTGTTTATGCATCCAGGTAAACATGAAGGTGTGGGTGATGTTGGCGTAGTTTACATAAGAGTTTCCTGTGATGAGTAGTAGTTTGCGGTCCCCTCCCCTTCCTTCCCTTCATTCCCTTCCCGCCCACCGCCGCCCACCGCCGCCCACCGCCGCCCACCGCCGCCCACCTCGCGTCTTGCTCAGGCTTTGTGCAGCTATTTACGGCGGGTTTAAACTCTCATTTGAAGTTGGTGGCGCAGGAGGAAGGGAAAGAGAGAGAGAGAGAGAGAGAGAGAGAGAGAGAGAGAGAGAGAGAGAGAGAGAGAGAGAGAGAGAGAGAGAGAGAGACAGAGAGATATCCACATGCTATTTTCTGCCTGGTTTTAGTGCTCACCAGTTTAAGGTTCATTTTCCTTTCTGAATTCAGTCTTTCTCTCTCTCCCTTTCCCTCTCTCTCTTTCTCTCTCTCTCTCTCTCTTCCTCCTCCTCCTCTGCTTCAGTAATATTGTACCTACGTGTAGTTATTTCACACCTGAATCCACTACATTTCCACCCGAGTATAATAACTTTTTTTTTCCCCCTTTCACTGAGGTGCTTCAAGGAGCGCAAGAAAGTAACTATTTTCCTTCTTTTTTCCCTTCCGTTTGCGTCATGAGGATTATGAACAAAGGAGACCAGATTAGCAGCCGGGGAAGTGGCAGGGGACGAGTGTTGAGGGAGGGAGGGAGGGAGGGCACGGCAGGGTAGGGTAGGGTAGGGCCAGAGAAGGGATGCAGGGAGGTGGTAGGTAGCTTGAGCAGTGTTTGGGGATCTGGAGTGAGCTGGTGTTCTCGTATCTCGTGTGTGGAGTGCGAAGGAGGGGGAGGGGGGTGTAGTGCGGGGCGGCGGCTTGCGTGGGCTGGAGATAAGGTGTAGAGTAAATAGTGGGTGTAGAACGGAGCGTATGTCAAGGAAAGTAAGGGTGTAGGAGGTAGACGCATAGTGAGAGGCTGAGAAGACGTGGAGGGTGTTTGGTGCAAGGTGAAGGGCTGGTGAAGGGCTTGTGAAGGGCTGGTGAAGGGCTGGTATGAGGTGTTAGTAAGAGGAGCGTAAGAGCAGCTGTGATGTAAATGCCATGCGTGGAGTGTAACTGTGGTAACGA
>JAPQNM010000023.1:5633400-5653400 GCA_029783475.1 Metacarcinus magister
TGAGGGAAACACAAATACAAATGGAACAAGAGAGGAGTAAAAAGGAAGAAATACGATCGTAACTTTTCTTTTTTCTTCTTCAATTGTTTACTTTTAGGAATGAAGATATAAGATGAATGACTGTTTATCTATCTATCTATATTTACTTCTATTAATTCGTCTATCTATCAACATACTAATCCATCTATTTACCTAACAAACTATATATCTATCTATGTACCAATCAAGTTATTTTTCTACCTATACAAATACATACTAATCCATCTATAAATATATCTAGTTATCTATAATTGTGACTATCAAACCTTCTTTCTCACCTCACCTACCTTACCTACCTCACTCTATTTGAAGGTGAAACAGGACCATCCACTCTCACTCTGAACTCACTCTTCATCACACTTGTCACACCTAAACCATCCATAACCTTACAGGACGCTGAGTATAGCACTGTCTTCTCTCATCCTGCTGAAGTGCGGGCTCTCTGCCAACTCTCACTCTCTCTCTCTCTCTCTCTCTCTCTCTCTCTCTCTCTCTCTCTCTCTCTCTCTCTCTCTCTCTCTCTCTCTCTCTCTCTGGTATTGTTGTTATAACCCTAAATTTCGTCTCTACAACGCTTCAGTGCAAATTACAGGTATCCTTCCCAGCTTCACAGGTAGACGTGTCATGCCCTTCGTATGCTAATGAGCTGCCACTTTCCACCTGTCGTTAATGAGACGAAGGAAACCCGCTGATGAGACGCAGGTGGGAGTATTGTCCTTAGTGAAAGCCTTGGCATATGCTGTACGTGTGTGTGTGTGTGTGTGTGTGTGTGTGTGTGTGTGTGTGTGTGTGTGTGTGTGTGTGTGTGTGTGTGTGTGTGTATGCCTCAGTGGCTGCTAAACTTCCCCCCTAGCGAAGACAGTACAAGTTACTCAATATGTCACTCATAGTTACAGACTTGAACACAATACATTTATTTCTGGAGCCGCCATCTTCACACACACACACACACACACACACACACACACACACACACACACACACACACACACACACACACACACACACACACACACACACACACACACACACATAATGCATCTTGGCGTCTTAGGAGTAATAAAAGTAATCCATTCTCTCGATGTTAAAGCGAATAGCAACGAGAGAGAGAGAGAGAGAGAGAGAGAGAGAGAGAGAGAGAGAGAGAGAGAGAGAGAGAGAAGAGAGAGAGAAGGGGGTAGGGGGAGAGGTAGGAAGGTGAAATAGTCCTTAACTAGTTGTGAAACACATAACGAGGGGAGGTGAGAGGCATCGTGATCCTTGTAAATTGGTAATCATGACCGCTACCTCCCCTCACTTCCCCTCTACCTACCCTTCCCTTATTCCCCTCTCACTGTTTACCTCCATCCACTTCCCTTTCCTCCCCTCTACCTACCTTCCCTTATTCCCCTCTCACTGTTTACCTCCATCCCCTTCCCTTTCCTCCCCTCTCTTTCTCTCTTCTCCTTTATTACTCTCTCACTGTTTACCTTCATCCACTTCCATCTCCTCCCATCTCTTTCTCTCTCCTCCATCCCTCTCCCCCCCCTTCCCCCTCCCCCCCCAACAAACACAGACAGACAGACAAACACACAAACAAACAAGAAGCAATGTCGTAAACTACAGTGTTGCAAATAATAATTAGGAAAATCAATAAGCAAGCAACGTTGGTAAGTTTGCTCTCAATGTTGTCCTTGAAAAATAAACAAGCAAATGAGCAAATAACAAACATCTCTCTCTCTCTCTCTCTCTCTCTCTCTCTCTCTCTCTCTCTCTCTCTCTCTCTCTCTCTCTCTCTCTCTCTCTCTCTCTCTCAATTATCATTACTTTTCATTTTTCCTCTACGAACAAAGAGTAAAGAGGAAAAATTGAAAGAAAAATTAAGTCTTTTTCCTCCTTCTCTTCCTTTCTCTTTCCTTTCTTTATTCATCCCATTTGTTCAGTTTTCCTTTTCCTTTCAAATGTATCCCCCTATCTATCGTTTATTTTTGTTCTCTCTCTCTCTCTCTCTCTCTCTCTCTCTCTCTCTCTCTCTCTCTCTCTCTCTCTCTCTCTCTCTCTCTCTCTCTCTCTCTCTCTCTCTCTCCCCTCCGGTGTATTTATATTCCCTTGTTTTTTTTCTCTATTTCGCTCCAACTTTATATATTCTCTAGTTATCATTTTTTTTATGTTTCCCCTTTCACGTTTTCATTCCCTTTAACTTCCACGTACGTTCCCTCCTCCTCCTCCTCCTCCTCCTCCTCCTCCTCCTCCTCCTCCTCCTCTCCTCCTCCTCCTCCTCCTCCTCCTCCTCCTCCTCCTCCTGTATGTGTGGAGCGGGGGGAGGGTGTTACATATATATATATTTTTTTTTTTAGTAAGAAACAGGAATGCTGAATGTTCTATTATGATTCAGTGGTTCAGTGGTTCAGTGGTTCAGTGGCTGGTTCATAACTGCTTCATTGGTACCGTTCATTTTTAGGGTTTATTTAAAGGGGAATAAGTCCAGTAGGATTTTTGCTGTTTGTTCTTCCTTTTTACTCCTTTGTACTCCTCCTCGTCTTCCTCCTCCTCCTCCTCCTCCTCCGCCACAGCATCCTTCAGTTACCAAGCTATTCCCCTCTTCCTTCCCATCAGTCTTAAATATTTTTTTTTCTCTCTCTCTCTCTCTCTCTCTCTCTCTCTCTCTCTCTCTCTCTCTCTCTCTCTCTCTCTCTCTCTCTCTCTCTCTCTCTCTCTCTCTCTCTCTCACTTGTTTTCCTCGCACACTGCCTTTCATTTTCCCTTAAGCTTCTGGCTAGATCTCTCCTCTCTCCTCTCCCTCTCTCCCTCTCTCCCTCTCTCTCTCTCTCTCTCTCTCTCTCTCTGATACAGTTCAGGAAATTACATTAAATTATCAGTTTTATTTTTATTGTCCTTTAAACTGTATTACTGATCATGATGTATTATTTTTTTGTATATATTTTACAGTCTTTTTTTTTTTTTTACTTGTATCGAGCTACATTTTTTTTTCCCGTAATTTTAATCCGTAACGAACCAATGTAAGTTTTAGTTTTACTTTTTATTTCGTTCTTATTTTTAACTTGAATCGATAAAATTGACGCATCACATATTATTTTTTCGTCATAACCTCAGATCTTTCAATATATGTAACATTTTATTTATTTTTCCTTCATCACTTTTTGTTTATTATCAGCTTTGAGCGTAAAGTTTTAAATATCCTCACTAATTTATGTGTATGATGCATTAGAGATACCATGCAAAACTATTTTTATCTCTCTCTCTCTTTTCCTCTTTCTTTATCTCTCTCTATACAAATTAATCTATAAACCAATTCCTTCCTATTAAGTGTATATTCATCTATCCATCTATCTATCTATGAATTTATGAATACATCTATTAATAAATTTATGTCTACCTCAATACCTATCTTACTTTCTACTTTCCCAAACTTTCCCCTCGCGTCGTGCATTGAACCCTTCGTCTACTTCATAACTTTTTCCCCTCTCTCGTCCAGATGTTAAAGTTTCAGGCCGATCTTACGCCCCACACATCATATTCCCTTCACCGCCTCCCATCTCCACTCACGCGACGAACCCAACACACGCTAACTCTCTCTCTCTTTCTCTCTCTCTCTCTCTCTCTCTCTCTCTCTCTCTCTCTCTCTCTCTCTCTCTCTCTCTCTCTCTCTCTCTCTCTCTCTCGCTGCTGCACACCTGCGTATTAACTTTTCTAAAACTCTACGGGATTTTCCAACGCGTTTCACTTACTTTGTTGCAATCATTTTCACGTTTTCTATACACTAGCTAATCGTAAACCCATTCAAGACAAGAGATAATATTTTAATTTGTCTTTCTCTTTTTCTTTTTTTTTTCCTCTCTCTCTCTCTTATTCCTTCTCTCTCTCTCTTATTCTTCTCTCTCTCTTATTCCTTCTCTCTCTCTTTCTTATTCCTTCTCTTTCCCCTACTTCTTCTTCTTACTTCCCCTCTCCTTCCTTAAATTATTCGTCTTTCCCTACATCCTCCTCCTCCTCCTCCTCCTCCTCCTCCTCCTCCTCCTCCTTACACTTATCCGCATTTAGTTCTTCCTCCTTTTCCTGTAATTATGCTTCCTTTATTTTTCTGTGCTTCCTCCTTTTACTGTTCTTGTTCCTGTTCTTATTCTTCTCATCCTCCTGCCTTCTTGCATTTCCTTCATTTATCTTCTTTATTATCGTGGTTATTAAGTTAGCTTAATGGAAAATACAACTACCATCATCACCACTACTTACTTATTATCATTTCCCTTTATTCCCCTTTCTATTTTTCCTAATTTTCCCTTCTTATTCCACTCTTCTTCCTTCCCTTATAATTTGTATCACCCTTTCCTCTTCCTTTCCGTTTCTCTTAGTTTCTCTCCCTTTACCCTGTTCTTCCTTTCCCATTTTCCCCTCACTCCTAGCGGTAGAGGGAGTGTTTCATGCCCTTCTCTTTAGCTTCCCTGCGGCAGGTCGCGTCACACAACATAGTTTCCCTCCACCACTCGACACTCACATTGTCAGTTCTACCAGTTCTATTCTACCAGTCACCTTAACTTTTTTTTCTCTCTCAACTCTCTCTTTTTGTAATGTTTTCTCCTTAAAAACCTTCATAGTATTATCATTACCCATATAAATCCACCCAAAAACCAATTTATATTCACTTAAACCAACTCAACCTCCACTCACACACACACAACCAAGCATTTGTTTACCACGTACTTGGAAAATACTTGTAGGTGGATCCATCAGTGTTGCTCCTTTACTTGATCTTGGTTTGCTTGGCGAGGTTAGGTAAGGTCTTCAGTACTTTCGATCGGGGCGTCCATTCGCTCTACCATCAGGAAGGCAGCGAGGTTGGCGGTGTAGGAGATCATGATGCAAGGTGAAGGAGGAGGAGGAGGAGGAGGAGAAAATACACATTACTCATAATAGAAAGGTAAAGTTTTATAATATAGAACAATTCCTACTATTACTACTACTAATAATAATAAGAATAAGAATAATAACAATAATAATAATAATAAGAAGAAGAAAAGCTTTAGTATAGGTAAGAAGCGAGAAGGGAGTAAAAGGGAAGGAGAAGGGGAATGAGACAAGGAAAATTAGTCAGGAATCCGTTATTTCCCTTCACATAAGCTCCCACACGGACCTTCCACCGCATCATTTATTCCACGTGTATTCTCCCCCATCGCTGGACGCTAAATGTCCCCTTACCTTCCTACACTACTCTGATTCTATTTTTTCACAGGCAGGAAAATATCAGAAACCCCATTTACATTTGTTTCCCAAGAGAAGAGCAGCCCTAGAGCAGCCCGAGGGGGAAATTTTGTACCAATATTTCCCTCCCAAACCTCCCTTCTATGCGAGCGAGGGATTGTACTGAGGTGAGCAAGGAATATTTAGCGTGACTGTACATGTGGACTTGTTGCTGTCGCGGAGGGCGGGAGGGTGGCGGCCCCGAGAGGCGGTACAGCGGTCTTCACTCCACTCCACTTCACTCGCTGTTTATTTTTGGTCATGTTAATTAAAGCTCAAAAATACGACTAGAAGGGTTTTTGAAAGTGGAGTAACGATGACGATGACGATGACCTTCAATTACCACTATAACCTTCCAATCACCACCACCACCACCACCACCACCACCACCACTACCACCACCACCACCACCACAACCACCACCACCAGCCTGAAGGAGGAACCGCCAGGGGAAGCACAGGTCAATCTGACGTTTGATTTAACAATTCACAAGTTACTGAGTTCCATCGATGTCTGAAAGGGTCTTGTCCTCCTCCTCTTCCTCCTCCTCTTCCTCCTTCTCCTCCTCCTCCTTTGTATTCCTTTGTATTCCTCCTCCTCCTCCTTCTCCTCCTCTTTCTTCTCTTTCTTCTCCTCCTCCTCTTTCTCCTCTTTCTCCTCCTCCTCCTTTCCCGATTCCTTCTCTTCCTTTTTTCCCTCTTTCTTCTCTTTCTCATCTTTCTCCTCCTCCTCCTCCTCCTCCTTCTTCCCCTACGTGTGTCCCAAGCCTCATTTTCCTCTCTTTTATTTTTTCTCCCACAGCACCATCTCCACCTAACACCCTTTCCCTTCACTCTAATTATTTACCTTAGTTAATTTTCTTCCTCCTCACTTCCCATTAACGTTGCTTCCCTCCTTCCCTCCCTCATCCTCCTCCCTTCTTACGGGGCTATCTTCCTTCCTTAACTTCCTTCATCTCACCTCTATTATCCCTACTTCCCTCACTTCCCTCATCTCCTTTCCTTCCAACGCACCATTTCCTTCCCTCTCCCTCATTCTATATACGTATAGCACATTCTTGTCCCCCTTCATACCAGTCTTCTCCGTTTTGTAACTTTCATCCTCATTGTAGCATCCTTTTACCCTCCCTCCCTGCCTGCCTCCCTCCTTCCTTCCCTCCCTTACCTTCCCTGTCTCTCTGCTCCCTTGATTAAGAAAAGTGCGTCACCAAGGGAAGGCCACAGGGTGATGAAACGGCACCAGATTAACTTAGGCAGACACCAGTACACTATAGGGGAAGACGCTGGCTTGGTGAACTAGGTATCGCCTGGCTTCGTGTGGTGTTGGGTTACGCGGACAATTCAGTTTACGAGAAGCAGTAACTTGGGTTTAGCGGGAAATTTTCTGAACCTACTTGTTGTTTTCCCCTGTTTGTTTTTTGTTTCCTCCCGTCCCCCCGCCTCATGTGATTGGTTGAGGAAAAGAAACTAGGAAATATATGACATAAATCCTCAGGAACGATATGTATTGAAAATGGGGACGTAAAAAGTGGTGTTTTCCCTTGTTTTTCCGTGTCCGGTGTCATTGGAAAGTAGTTTTTTCCCAGATTTATTCGTTCTTCTCGTAAACATTGGTGGAAGGGAAACACATAAATATTTGTTGAGGTAGTAAGTAGTAGGTGGTCCGAGAGAGAGAGAGAGAGAGAGAGAGAGAGAGAGAGAGAGAGAGAGAGAGAGAGAGAGAGAGAGAGAGAGAGAGAGAGAGAGAGAGAGAGAGAGAGAGAGAGATTAACACAAGCAAACAAAACCACAGACCAAAACAAAAAAACTAAACAAAAAAAGCCAAAACAAAAGATACAAAAGCCAGAGAGAGAAAAAAAAAATATTCCACTATACACTTTTCTTCCTTCGTCTTCCTTCCTCCTTTTTATTCCTTCTCAAGCAGCCGTCGCCACCGCCTCGGCTCGCTATTCTCTACGCAGGAAAATTATGAGGCGAGACTCACTGCTCACAACCTCTATAACTAATCCTTTCTCCTATTTACACAGCATCCTCCCCGCTGCTCTTCCCTCCTTCCCACACAATCTCATTCTTTTTCCTGTATAGACTCCCATCTTCAGCATAATTTATGTTCCTCCTACATTTTACCTCCATCTTACACCCTCCGTTATTTTCTCTTCTTATTCTTGCTCCTCCTCTTCCTTCTTCTCCTTTGTCCCTTTTCCTTCCCGCTGGCTGTCCTCCTCCTCCTCCTCCTCCTCCTCCTCCTTGCCTGTAGCCCCACGGATGTTTAGTGGGAAGAGGGGAGAGAGGGGAGAGAAGGGAGGGTAACGAGAGGGAAAGGGGAGGGTCTGTGTTTGTCTTGGTTCCTGAGTGGAGTAAAGTTCACCTCTAGGTCATTTTTTACCTCACCCTCGACATTCTGTCTTCTCCATCTGCTTTAGTGAGTCAGAGGAGCAGCAAGATTGGAGTGGCGACGGGAGACGAGACAGGGACGGGAGAGGGACGTGAAAGAGGGTGAAAAGGAGACGGGAAGGAGGGAAGAAGTTCATAAAAGGAAAACTGTTCTCTGTAGGGATAGCAAGTATTATCCAGGAGCTTCCACACGCAGCGGGGGACACGTGGAGGGAGTGGACACAGCTTGGACATCAGCTAAACCCGCGCTCAGGTGTCCGCTCTTAAAGCAGTCCCCGTGAGGTGTGTATGACAAGCCCAAAGCACTTTCCCTACCTGGTATTACAAGCCATCTCTCAACACAAGTGAAATCCCAGCCTTAGAAGATACTACTTACCTGTTGCACCTTATCTCCTTTCCCTCCTGCAGCCCGCTGGTGTGAAGGCCGTTGTCTGGAGGAAAGAGAGAGGAAAGAGAAGGGGTTAGGGAGGTCCACTGTGAGGAAAATCAGTAAGAAAGAAAGAATATAGAAGTGTAAGAGGCAAGAGAGTGTGGTGTATATATATAGTTAGAGAATATTGTGTTTTATCTACAATTACTGGGTTGTTTTTTTTTCCTTGCATCCAGCGGTAATGAAGGTCCACGTGCGTTAAGCCTCGACTTTATTAGACTTTATTAGCGTTCGTGGTGAAAGGAAAACACAAAATATACACACAGCTCTTTACATTATTACCTTCATTCATATTCTCGCGGATCCTTCACTTTCTCTCTCTCTCTCTCTCTATATCTCTCTTTTTTTCTCCTCTGCCTTGTATTCCTGGTTCTTCTCCCTCCTCATATGTTCCTAGTATCACAGATTTATCCAGCGTCAAGAGAATACATCAGACAGTAGTGAAGGGCATAAAAGGGAAAAAAAAATAAAGAGTAAGGTACGATGTGGGAGGAGGAAGAACACCTGATATCCAGTACAGGTAAGATTTTGCCTTTACCTTACCACACTGTCAGGTATTCTGTCGCTCACTCACTCTCTCCGTTTTGGTAATGTTGGTAGCAATGATTTTTTGTTCTACTATTTGGCGCCATGGAAACTAACACACACACACACACACACACACACACACACACACACACACACACACACACACATACACACACACACCGTCTCCACTTCCTTTTCTTCCTCCTCCAAGAAAAAGAGAAAGAAAAAGAAAGAAAAAACAGCAGACAGGAGGTGATAGGTGTGAGAAAAAGACGGTTTCTTCAGCACCTGTTAATTAAGCATTTTTTTTTTTCTTAAGTTATCCTTCAAAGAAAACGGGAAATCTACTTTACATTTTCTTTCTAATACATTATATCACCGACTAATTACTTATTTTAATACGGAAATAATTATAAATCAACTTCATAATTATGTGGGATTTTATCTAAATAGCTTTTGTGCATAATTATTTTTTTCCTTTAACATTAATATCGACAAATCTTATAATTACCTTAAGTATCATCATTAGCGAGGACTCCCCTTCCCCCTAAGCTCGCACGCAAACATGACCCATTTTCTTTTTACCGTTTCTCCGTTTTCTGTTTGTATGTAATAAGATTAGACTTAGCGCTGTTAAAAAAATTTTAAAAAAAGTTAGGCTGCTAAATGGTAAGTGGGGAACCAGTGAAATAATAATAATAATAAAAATAATAATAATAAAAACAAGTATGATATTAGAGATTATTATTATTATTATTACTATCATCATCATCATCAATATCTAGGTTAAAGATGGATATTTCCCAGGTAATAAAGTGACCATTCCCTATTATTCACATCCTTCCACTTCCATCCACCTGACCCCAACTGCCCCCCCCCCCAACACGCTTCACGTCCCCCATTGATAAGTTCTCCCTCTTTTTCTATCCCACGACCATAAAAACTCCCTTAACGCATTCAGTTCTTGCGGCACACCATATGTGCCAGCAGCGTCTCCCTCTCCTGTGTTTGCGGCACGACGTCTGTGACAAGATCTTTATATCAATCCCATGAATATACATATGATGTATAGGCCAGTGTAACAACTTTTATCATTATTTACAAATTTCTATTGTCTTATGTATCAGAATTACCGTTCTTATGAGTATTTATGTGATATTCAATAGATAATTTTACGGTACGATAACTGCGGTTTGGCAACACCGCCGGCAGCAATATATAACCGTCGCTCCGTCGGCCGTCAGCGACGGGCTCTTCTAGCTAGCATTAGATATTGGATATTGAAAATATTGGAAATATTGGAAATATCATTGCAGCATCTGATACACCTAATTAAACTGTACAACTGTCATAATGAATATTTGTTTTATGACTAATAATTACGCAGTAAAATGAAACTTAATATTTATATAAAAACATGACTTTCCTCCTCATTTTCCCGAAAGCTATTAGAGATATTGGAAATATCATTGCAGCATCTGATAGACCTAATTAAACTGTACAACTGTCATTATGAATATTTGTTCTATGACTAATAATTACGCAGTAAAATGAAACTTAAAATATATATATATAAGAATGACTTTCCTCCTCATTTTCCCGAAAGCTATTAGAGATATTGGAAATATCATTGCAGCATCTGATACACATAATTAAACTGTAAAACTGATATTATGAATATTTGTTCTATGACTAATAATTACGCAGTAAAATTAAACTTAATATTTATTTAAAAACATGACTTTCCTCCTCATTTTCTCGAAAGCTATTAGAGATATTGGAAATATCATTGCAGCATCTCATACACCTAATTAAACTGTACAACTGATATTATGAATATTTGTTCTATGGCTAATAATTACGCAGTAAAATGAAACTTAATATTTATATAAAAACATGACTTTCCTCCTCATTTTCTCGAAAGCTATTAGAGATATTGGAAATATCATTGCAGCATCTGATACACCTAATTAAACTGTACAACTCTCATTATGAATATTTGTTCTATGACTAATAATTACGCAGTAAAATGACACTATATATTTATATAAAAACATGAAATTCCTCCTCATTTTCTCTAAAGCTATTAGAGATATTGGAAATATCATTGCAGCATCTGATAGACCTGATTAAAATCTACTACTGTCATTATGAATATTTTCACTAGTGCTAAAAAATACTGAATTTTACTTTTTTTTAAATTACTTTCTTCCTCGTTTTCTCGAAAGCTATTAGAAATATTGGAAATATCATTGCATCATCTGATACACCTAATTAAACTGTACAACTGATATTATGAATATTTGTTCTATGACTAATAATTACGCAGTAAAATAAAACCGTATTTTTATATAAAAACATGATTTTCCTCGTCATTTTCTCGAAAGCTATTAGAGATATTGGAAATATAATTGCAGCATCTGATAGACCTAATTAAACTGTACAACTGATATTATGAATATTTGTTCGATGACTAATAATTACGCAGTAAAATGAAACTTAATATTTATTTAAAAACATGACTTTCCTCCTCATTTTCTCGAAAGCCATTAGAGATATTGGAAATATCATTGCAGCATCTGATAGACCTAATTAAACTGTACAACTGATATTATGAATATTTTTTCTATGACTAATAATTACGCAGTAAAATGAAACTTAATATTTATTTAAAAACATGAATTTCCTCCTCATTTTCCCGAATACTATTAGAGATATTGGAAATATCATTGCAGCATCTGATACACCTAATTAAACTGTACAAATGTCATTATAAATATTTATTCTATGACTAACAATTACGCAGTAAAATGAAACTTAATATTTATATAAAAACATGATTTTCCTCCTCCTTTTCTCGAAAGCTATTACAGATATTGGAAATATCATTGCAGCATCTGATACACCTAATTAAACTGTACAAATGTCATTATAAATATTTATTCTATGACTAACAATTACGCAGTAAAATGAAACTTAATATTTATATAAAAAAATGACTTTACTACTCATTTTCCCGAAAGCTATTAGAGATATTGGAAATATGATTGCAGCATCTGATACATCTAATTAAACTGTACAACTGTCATTATGAATATTTGTTCTATGACTAATAATTACGCAGTAAAATGAAACTTAATATTTATTTAAAAACATGACTTTCCTCCTCATTTTCTCGAAGGCTATTAGAGATATTGGAAATATCACTGCAGCATCTGATAGACCTAATTAAACTGTAAAACTGAAATTATGAATATTTTTTCTATGACTAATAATTACGCAGTAAAATTAAACTTTATATTTATATAAAAACATGACTTTCCTCCTAATTTTCTCGAAAGCTATTAGAGATATTGGAAATATCATTACAGCGTCTGATACACCTAATTAAACTGTACAACTGTCATTATGAATATTTGTTCTATGACTAATAATTACTCAGTAAAATGAAACTTAATATTTCTATATAAACATAACTTTTCTCCTCATTTTCTCGAAAGCTATTAGAGATATTTGAAATATCATTGCAGCATCTGATACACCTAATTAAACTGTACAACTGATATTATGAATATTTGTTCTATGGCTAATAATTACGCAGTAAAATGAAACTTAATATTTATATAAAAACATGATTTTCCTCCTAATTTTCTCGAAAGCTATTAGAGATATTGGAAATATCATTGCAGCATCTGATACACCTAATTAAACTGTACAACTGTGATTATGAATATTTGTTCTATGACTAATAATTACGCAGTAAAATGAAACTTAATATTTATATAAAAACATGACTTTCCTACTCATTTTCCCGAAAGCTATTAGAGATATTGGAAATATGATTGCAGAATCTGATAAACCTAATTAAACTGTACAACTGTCATTATGAATATTTGTTCTATGACTAATAATTACGCAGTAAAATGAAACTTAATATTTCTATATAAACATAACTTTTCTCCTCATTTTCTCGAAAGCTTTTAGAGATATTGGAAATATCATTGCAACATCTGATGCACCTAATTAAACTGTACAACTGATATCATGAATATTTGTTCTATGGCTAATAATTACGCAGTAAAATGAAACTTAATATTTATATAAAAACATGATTTTCCTCGTCATTTTCTCGAAAGCTATTAGAGATATTGGAAATATAATTGCAGCATCTGATAGACATAATTAAACTGTACAACTGATATTATAAATATTGTTCTATGACTAATAATTACGCAGTAAAATGAAACTTAATATTTATTTAAAAACATGAATTTCCTCCTCATTTTCCCGAATACTATTAGAGATATTGGAAATATCATTGCAGCATCTGATACACCTAATTAAACTGTACAAATGTCATTATAAATATTTATTCTATGACTAACAATTACGCAGTAAAATGAAACTTAATATTTATTTAAAAACATGATTTTCCTCCTCCTTTTCTCGAAAGCTATTACAGATATTGGAAATATCATTGCAGCATCTGATACACCTAATTAAACTGTACAAATGTCATTATAAATATTTATTCTATGACTAACAATTACGCAGTAAAATGAAACTTAATATTTATATAAAAAAATGACTTTACTACTCATTTTCCCGAAAGCTATTAGAGATATTGGAAATATGATTGCAGCATCTGATACATCTAATTAAACTGTACAACTGTCATTATGAATATTTGTTCTATGACTAATAATTACGCAGTAAAATGAAACTTAATATTTATTTAAAAACATGACTTTCCTCCTCATTTTCTCGAAGGCTATTAGAGATATTGGAAATATCACTGCAGCATCTGATAGACCTAATTAAACTGTAAAACTAAAATTATGAATATTTTTTCTATGACTAATAATTACGCAGTAAAATTAAACTTTATATTTATATAAAAACATGACTTTCCTCCTAATTTTCTCGAAAGCTATTAGAGATATTGGAAATATCATTACAGCGTCTGATACACCTAATTAAACTGTACAACTGTCATTATGAATATTTGTTCTATGACTAATAATTACTCAGTAAAATGAAACTTAATATTTCTATATAAACATAACTTTTCTCCTCATTTTCTCGAAAGCTATTAGAGATATTTGAAATATCATTGCAGCATCTGATACACCTAATTAAACTGTACAACTGATATTATGAATATTTGTTCTATGGCTAATAATTACGCAGTAAAATGAAACTTAATATTTATATAAAAACATGATTTTCCTCCTAATTTTCTCGAAAGCTATTAGAGATATTGGAAATATCATTGCAGCATCTGATACACCTAATTAAACTGTACAACTGTGATTATGAATATTTGTTCTATGACTAATAATTACGCAGTAAAATGAAACTTAATATTTATATAAAAACATGACTTTCCTACTCATTTTCCCGAAAGCTATTAGAGATATTGGAAATATGATTGCAGAATCTGATAAACCTAATTAAACTGTACAACTGTCATTATGAATATTTGTTCTATGACTAATAATTACGCAGTAAAATGAAACTTAATATTTCTATATAAACATAACTTTTCTCCTCATTTTCTCGAAAGCTTTTAGAGATATTGGAAATATCATTGCAACATCTGATGCACCTAATTAAACTGTACAACTGATATCATGAATATTTGTTCTATGGCTAATAATTACGCAGTAAAATGAAACTTAATATTTATATAAAAACATGATTTTCCTCGTCATTTTCTCGAAAGCTATTAGAGATATTGGAAATATAATTGCAGCATCTGATAGACATAATTAAAATGTACAACTGATATTATAAATATTTGTTCTATGACTAATAATTACGCAGTAAAATGAAACTTAATATTTATTTAAAAACATGACTTTCCTCCTCATTTTCTCGAAAGCTATTAGAGATATTGGAAATATCATTGCAGCATCTGATACACCTAATTAAACTGTACAACTGATATTATGAATATTTTTTCTATGGCTAATAATTACGCAGTAAATTGAAACTTAATATTTATATAAAAACATGATTTTCCTCCTCATTTTCTCGAAAGCTATTAGAGATATTGGAAATATCATTGCAGCATCTGATAAACCTAATTAAACTGTACAACTCTCATTATGAATATTTGTTCTATGACTAATAATTACGCAGTAAAATGAAACTTAATATTTATATAAAAACATGATTTCCTCCTCATTTTCTCGAAAGCTATTAGAGATATTCGAAATATCACTGCAGCATCTGATAGACCTAATTAAACTGTAAAACTGACATTATGAATATTTGTTCTATGACTAATAATTACGCAGTAAAATGAAACTATATATTTATATAAAAACATGAAATTCCTCCTCATTTTCTCGAAAGCTATTAGAGATATTGGAAATATCATTGCAGCATCTGATAAACCTGATTAAAATCTACTACTGTCATTATGAATATTTTCACTAGTACTAAAAAATACTGAATTTTACTTTTTTTTAAATTACTTTCTTCCTCGTTTTCTCGAAAGCTATTAGAGATATTGGAAATATCATTGCATCATCTGATACACCTAATTCAACTGTACAACTGATATTATGAATATTTGTTCTATGACTAAAAATTACGCAGTAAAATAAAACCGTATTTTTATATAAAAACATGATTTTCCTCGTCATTTTCTCGAAAGCTATTAGAGATATTGGAAATATAATTGCAGCATCTGATAGACCAAATTAAACTTTACAACTGATATTATGAATATTTGTTTGATGACTAATAATTACGCAGTAAAATGAAACTTAATATTTATTTAAAAACATGACTTTCCTCCTCATTTTCTCGAAAGCTATTAGAGATATTGGAAATATCATTGCAGCATCTGATAGACCTAATTAAACTGTACAACTGATATTATGAATATTTTTTCTACTAATAATAATTACGCAGTAAAATGAAACTTAATATTTATTTAAAAACATGACTTTCCTCCTCATTTTCTCGAAAGCTATTAGAGATATTGGAAATATACTTGCAGCATCTGATACACCTAATTAAACTGTACAACTGTGATTATGAATATTTTTTCTACTACTAATAATTACACAGTAAAATTAAACTTAATATTTATTTAAAATCATGACTTTCCTCCTCATTTTCTCGAAAGCTATTTGAGATACTGGAAATATCATTGCAACAGCTGATACACCTAATTAAACTGTACAACTGATATTATGAATATTTTTTCTATGACTAATAATTACGCAGTAAAATGAAACTTAATATTTATTTAAAAACATGAATTTCCTCCTCATTTTCCCGAATACTATTAGAGATATTGGAAATATCATTGCAGCATCTGATACACCTAATTAAACTGTACAAATGTCATTATGAATATTTGTTCTATGACTAATAATTACGCAGTAAAATGAAAATTAATATTTATATAAAAAATGAATTTCCTCCTAATTTTCTCGAAAGCTATTAGAGATATTGGAAATATCACTGCAGCATCTGATAGACCTAATTAAACTGTAAAACTAAAGTTATGAATATTTGTTCTATGACTAATAATTACGCAGTAAAATTAAACTTTATATTTATATAAAAACATGACTTTCCTCCTAATTTTCTCGAAAGCTATTAGAGATATTGGAAATATCATTACAGCGTCTGATACACCTAATTAAACTGTACAACTGTCATTATGAATATTTGTTCTATGACTAATAATTACTCAGTAAAATGAAACTTAATATTTCTATATAAACATAACTTTCCTCCTCATTTTCTCGAAAGCTATTAGAGATATTGGAAATATCATTGCAACAGCTGATACATCTAATTAAACTGTACAACTGATATTATGAATATTTTTTCTATGACTAATAATTACGCAGTAAAATTAAACTTAATATTTATTTAAAAACATGAACTTCCTCCTCATTTTCCCGAAAGCTATTAGAGATATTGGAAATATCATTGCAGCATCTGATACACCTAATAAAACTGTACAACTGTCACTATGAATATTTGTTCTATGACTAACAACTACGCAGAAAAATTAAACTTAATATTTATTTAAAAACATGACTTTCCTCCTCATTTTCTCGAAAGCTATTAGAGATATTGGAAATATACTTGCAGCATCTGATACACCTAATTAAACTGTACAACTGTGATTATGAATATTTGTTCTATGACTAATAATTACGCATTAAAATGAAACTTAATATTTATATAAAAACATGACTTTCCTACTCATTTTACCGAAAGCTATTAGAGATATTGGAAATATGATTGCAGAATCTGATAAACCTAATTAAACTGTACAACTGTCATTATGAATATTTGTTCTATGACTAATAATTACGCAGTAAAATTAAACTTAATATTTATATAAAAGCATGAATTTCGTCCTCATTTTCTCGAAATTTATTAGAGATATTGGAAATATCACTGCAGCATCTGATAGACCTAATTAAACTGTAAAACTGAAATTATGAATATTTGTTCTATGACTAATAATTACGCAGTAAAATTAAACTTTATATTTATATAAAAACATGACTTTCCTCCTAATTTTCTCGAAAGCTATTAGAGATATTGGAAATATCATTACAGCATCTGATACACCTAATTAAACTGTACACTTGTCATTATGAATATTTGTTCTATGACTAATAATTACTCAGTAAAATGAAACTTAATATTTCTATATAAACATAAATTTTCTCCTCATTTTCTCGAAAGCTATTAGAGATATTGGAAATATCATTGCAGCATCTGATACACCTAATTAAACTGTACAACTGATATTATGAATATTTGTTCTATGGCTAATAATAACGCAGTAAAATGAAACTTAATATTTATATAAAAACATGATTTTCCTCCTCATTTTCTCGAAAGCTATTAGAGATATTGGAAATATCATTGCAGCATCTGATACACCTATTTAAACTGTACAACTCTCATTATGAATATTTGTTCTATGACTAATAATTACGCAGTAAAATGAAACTTAATATTTATATAAAAACATGATTTTCCTCCACATTTTTTCGAAAGCTATTAGAGATATTGGATATATCACTGCAGCATCTGATAGACCTAATTAAACTGTAAAACTGACATTATGAATATTTGTTCTATGACTAATAATTACGCAGTAAAATGAAACTATATATTTATATAAAAACAAGACATTCATCCTCATTTTCTCGAAAGCTATTAGAGATATTGGAAATATCATTGCAGCATCTGATAGACCTGATTAAAATCTACTACTGTCATTATGAATATTTTCACTAATTCTAATAAATACTGAATTTTACTTTTTTTTAAATTACTTTCTTCCTCGTTTTCTCGAAAGCTATTAGAGATATTGGAAATATCATTGCATCATCTGATACACCTAATTCAACTGTACAACTGATATTATGAATATTTGTTCTATGGCTAATAATTACGCATAAAATAAAACCGTATTTTTATATAAAAACATGATTTTCCTCGTCATTTTCTCGAAAGCTATTAGAGATATTGGAAATATAATTGCAGCATCTGATAGACATAATTAAACTGTACAACTGATATTATGAATATTTGTTCTATGACTAATAATTACGCAGTAAAATGAAACTTAATATTTATTTAAAAACATGACTTTCCTCCTCATTTTCTCGAAAGCTATTAGAGATATTGGAAATATCATTGCAACAGCTGATACACCTAATTAAACTCTACAACTGATATTATGAATATTTTTTCTATGACTAATAATTACGCAGTAAAATGAAACTTAATATTTATATAAAAACATGATTTCCTCCTTATTTTCTCGAAAGCTATTAGAGATATTCGAAATATCACTGCAGCATCTGATAGACCTAATTAAACTGTAAAACTGACATTATGAATATTTGTTCTATGACTAATAACTACGCAGTAAAATGAAACTATATATTTATATAAAAACATGACTTTCCTCGTCATTTTCTCGAAAGCTATTAGAGATATTGGAAATATAATTGCAGCATCTGATAGACCTAATTAAACTGTACAACTGATAGTATGAATATTTGTTCTATGACTAATAATTACGCAGTAAAATGAAACTTAATATTTATTTAAAAACATGACTTTCCTCCTCATTTTCCCGAAAGCTATTAGAGATATTGGAAATATCATTGCAGCATCTGATACACCTAATTAAACTGTACAACTGTCATTATGAATATTAGATCTATGACTAACAATTACGCCGTAAAATTAAACTTAATATTTATTTAAAAACATGATTTTCCTCCTCATTTTCTCGAAAGCTATTAGAGATATTGGAAATATACTTGCAGCATCTGATACACCTAATTAAACTGTATAACTGTGATTATGAATATTTGTTCTATGACTAATAATTACGCAGTAAAATTAAACTTAATATTTATATAAAAACATGACTTTCCTCTTCATTTTCCCGAAAGCTATTAGAGATATTGGAAATATGATTGCAGCATCTGATACACCTAATTAAACTGTACAACTGTCATTATGAATATTTGTTCTATGACTAATAATTACGCAGTAAAATGAAACTTAATATTTATATAAAAACATGAATTTCCTCCTCATTTTTCGAAAGCTATTAGAGATATTGGAAATATCACTGGAGCATCTGATAGACCTAATTAAACTGTAAAACTGAAATTATGAATATTTGTTCTATGACTAATAATTACGCAGTAAAATTAAACTTTATATTTATATAAAAACATGACTTTCCTCCTAATTTTCTCGAAAGCTATTAGAGATATTGGAAATATCGTTACAGCATCTGATACACCTAATTAAACTGTACAACTGTCATTATGAATATTTGTTCTATGATTAATAATTACTCAGTAAAATGAAACTTAATATTTTTATATAAACATAACTTTTCTCCTCATTTCCTCGAAAACTATTAGAGATATTGGAAATATTATTGCAGCATCTGATACACCTAATTATACAGTACAACTGTCATTATTAATATTTGTTCTATGACTAATAATTACGCAGTAAAATGAAACTTAATATTTATATAAAAACATGAATTTCTTCCTCATTTTCTCGAAAGCTATTAAAGATATTGGAAATATCATTGCAGCATCTGATAGATCTAATTAAACTGTAAAACTGAAATTATGAATATTTGTTCTATGACTAATAATTACGCAGTAAAATGAAACTTTATATTTATATAAAAACATGACTTTCCTCCTCATTTTCCCGAAAGCTATTAGAGATATTGGAAATATCATTGCAGATTCTGATACACCTAATTAAACTGTACAACTGTCATTATGAATATTTGTTCTATGACTAATAATTACGCAGTAAAATGAAACTTAATA
>JAPQNM010000023.1:5655900-5658400 GCA_029783475.1 Metacarcinus magister
CCGCTGAGTCTTGCTTCCATGGCAGATTACAGCTGTGTGGTGGGCACTCACTGGCTGCTGCTGTCCTCCTATGGTGCGAAACGCAGCGGCAAGATGGCGGTATATGACTTGATGTATGATGATCTATCCCCTTCCACCGCCGCGCTGGTGAGGCAGCTGCAGGAGCTGCATGCCTCTCCTCCAGGGACAAGGCTGTGTCCTGTGCAGCGGCAACAGGATGGCTACAGCTGTGGCTTGTTTGAGTTGGCCTTCGCCTTCAGCATAGCACTTGAGCAGGACCCGCGTGTTCTGGGTTACGATCGGGGTGGTATGGCGCAGCACATCGTGTGGTGCCTCGAACACGGCGTCGTGAAGCCGTTCCCTTCCGTGAAGGTGAAAAAAGGCAAGCAATGCCGACTGCACTGATCATGTATGTTTTCATCTAACAACTCGTCTGCACGTTGAACATTCATCATAAAGGGGAAAGTGTATCCTTAGGTGTTAGTAAGATTGTGATTTGGTGGTGATTATTTTTTTCTCTTTTTTCCTATCTTTTTATTCTTATTTATATTCTACTTCGTCTTCTTCTTCTTCTTTTTCATATTGTTATTATTATTATCATTACTAGTCTTATTTCCTATTATTTAATTGATTTATATTATCCCTATCACCTTTCTCTTCGTAGCTGCAAATAAATATACATTTAAACAAAAAAAAGATAAGTCATAAACAAACAAACAAATAAATAAAATCAGTTCAGGGGCATAAAAGAGATACTAACACGCTAACATTAAATAAGTCGAACTGCCATAACTCTCTCTCTCTCTCTCTCTCTCTCTCTCTCTCTCTCTCTCTCTCTCTCTCTCTCTCTCTCTCTCTCTCTCTCTCTCTCTCTCTCTCTCTCTCTCAGCCCATCTCAGCCCAAAAACTTCTGTGTCCTCGTAAAACTTACAAACTTTACCCTTCACAACTTACACTTCAAGAACTACACACACACACACACACCCACACCCACACACACACACACACACACACACACACACACACACACACACACACACACACACACACACACACACACACACACATACGTACACGGTGATCCTCCTTTTCATGTTTGCCTCTCATACCCACAAAAGTCATGGAGAGGAGGAGGAGGAGGAGGAGGAGGAGGAGGAGGAGGAGGAGGAGGAATCGTATCTTTTTATTTGAGGACAAGAGCACTGACGCCTCCTGCTGTTACTGAGAGAGAGAGAGAGAGAGAGAGAGAGAGAGAGAGAGAGAGAGAGAGAGAGAGAGAGAGAGAGAGAGAGAGAGAGAGAGAGAGAGAGAGAGAGAGGAGAGAGAGAGAGAGAGAGAGAGAGAGAGAGAGAGAGAGAGAGAGAGAGAGAGAGAAAGGGTGTGTGTTTTTAAATTTTTCAAACCCGCCGTAAATTCACAATGGAAATGCCTCGTTTTCGTTTAGTTTCGTTTATTTTTATTTTTTATTTTATCATTCTCTTTCCCATTTTGTTTCATCTTTTTTTTTTTTTTAGATGCTATTGCTGTTGCTGATGATGATGATGATGATGATGCTAGGACAACAACAACAACAACAAAATAACAACAACAGTAACAACAATAACAACAACGACAATGACAACACAACAATAATAATAATAATAATAATAATAATAATAATAATAATAATAATAATAATAAATGACAAAGAACAAAGTAATAATAATAAAGAACTTGAATAAACAAGAAATATTAAAGGAACTGAGAGCAAAGATAAGAATATTTCACACAAGTAAACTCAGGAAAGTGTCATTAGATAGTGGAGTAAATATGAGAGAGAGAGAGAGAGAGAGAGAGAGAGAGAGAGAGAGAGAGAGAGAGAGAGAGAGAGAGAGAGAGAGAGAGAGAGAGAGAGAGAGGCGCTACACAGTCTGAGCATCGTAGACACCTCAGTTACCCGTTGGCCACAGAGGGGAGTGCACGCTTGTCCCCTCGTTGCCTCTCACCCCGGTCACTTGAGCATCACACACCCACCCTCCACCACACTCCCTCTTTACCCTCGGATATAACACGGCACAACACACCTGCTTGGGCGACCCTGCTGCAGTTACGTCTCTAATACCCTGCTGTGCCTGCTGTTATATCGTGTGCTGTGATCTGAGGGGAAATAAAGTGCACAGCCTCAGCTCATGAGATTTGGTGGCAGCAACGGAAGGAAATATTGACTCCACAGCAAATTCGTGAGACGGGAAAAAACACACAGAGAGAGAGAGAGAGAGAGAGGGAAAGAAAAAGAGGGAGTTTGGAAATAGCGATTTATTTTCTCTATTTACGAATGTGGTGTTAAGAATTAGTGTGTGTATGTATGTGTGTATGTGTGTGTGTGTATGACTGTATCTTCGTGTGCGTGTGTGTGTGTGTGTGTGTGTGCGTGTAGGAGTGTGTGACAAGGATGCAGAAGGAAATAAGACCATAATATAAGCTCTATAAACATATACAACAAAAAATAAACACAAGAAAA
>JAPQNM010000023.1:5663400-5668400 GCA_029783475.1 Metacarcinus magister
TCTGAAGGCACGTTTTATATTTTTACGGGAAGCCAGCGATCGGGGAGAGTGCCTGCGAGTGTTACGGGGCAGCGTTGAAGACTGAGGCTTTTCGCTTTTATAGTCACTGACCTGAATGCTGGACGAATTTTGTAGCGAATTTGCCAGGACTACAGAAAGAAAAAGAGAGAGAGAGAGAGAGAGAGAGAGAGAGAGAGAGAGAGAGAGAGAGAGAGAGAGAGAGAGAGAGAGAGAAAAAAAAACAGAGTATGGTACAGTATAATATATGTTATTATAAGCCATTCTACCCCTGCCAGCTTCCTCCATTAGCAGTTAGAACGTATTCACTAATTACTTGACTAATTAGGAAAATTTTAAGGAGCACAAGTAATTATTAACAAACGAAGAAATTACAAGGATGTATTATTTATTTCCTTAATTGTTTTGCTCCTGACCTCTTCCCTCCCCCCCCCACACACACACACACGCACACACACACACACACACACGCACACACACACACACACACACACACACACACACACACGACACGAGGGGTAGAGGTTAAATTCGCAGGAAACGGACCCAGTTTTGTCAATATTAGGAACAGAAAATTACTCTTTATTTGCAAGGCCATTAGAGAAAATGATACAAACAATACCTGCAGCTCATGAGGTAAACAAATCAAGTAGAGACAGACAGCAGGTGAAGTTCATCAAGTAAACAATTAGAGCAAACAAGGAATCCATTAACCCACAGTCACTAAGAGGAAACAGACAGACATTGAGTAAACAGGTGAAGTAAACATTGAAAGTGACTAATTAATCCGAGTAAGTAAACAAGGTAAGAGAGTAAACAGTCCAACCTAGGGAAGGAATTACACTGAACGATCTCCGAAAATCAACACACAGGCGAGGGGGGGTACCATGGAAGCAAACAACGAAACAAGTACAAGCAGTGCAAAGCAAACAAGGCTGCAAACAACACACCGAACAAGCAAACAAAAAGGCAAACACACCACCAAACAAACACCAAACTCAACCTCTTCACAAACATCAGCGATCACAAGTGTGCAAACAAGAAAGAGGAAACAACAAACAGGGAACGATACTTCGCCGTGTTTACAGAGTTCCCAACAAACCCAACACAACTGTAATGTAATGGAGAGAGTAAAGGGAGGGAAGGGGAAGAGAAAGGGAAAAGGGAGAGGAGAGAAAAAGAGAGTACAAATGGAATGAGATCAGTAAAGGGAAGAGGAGGAATCAGAAGAAAGGAGGGAAAAAGAGAGAGGTAAGAAAGAAAACGGGGAGGGAAAGATATATGAGCAGTAGAAAAGGATTGGAAAGAGAGGAAAGAGAGAAAGGAGAAGAAAGATGGAAGATGTCAAAATAGAGAATATATATTTTTTCTTTCTCTTGCACCAATTACCATCTTTGTGTGTGTGTGTATGGGTGTATGTGTGTGTGGGGGGGGGGGGGCGGGTGTATATGTGTGTGTGTCTGTGGTAGCAAAATTAGTGAAACGAAACCTTGGCCCACGTTATGTAAATGAAGTCTGGTCATAACACCCACAAGACCCATTAATACGATGCCTGATGCCGCCTGTTTCCTTAAGTTTACGTAATTACGAGGCCACAAACCACGGTCACACAGGTACGACCCCCCCCCCTCCCCCCCACGTCCCTGCCTCGTTAAGCACCTCAGTTTACCTTACTTAATGATCGTCTTTTGTTTTCACAGAGGTGGTAAGAATGACTATTAAATTTACTACTACTACTACTACTACTATTTCTTCTCCTCTTTCTCCTGTCCCTTTTCTTTATCATCCCGTTAATACGAATTTTCCTACATGTTCTTGTTTTTCCTTGAGTTCTTCGTCCCCTGAGGCTCTTAGGGAAGGCAGAAGCACCACTGCAGTGTGTGTGTGTGTGTGTGTGTGTGTGTGTGTGTGTGTGTGTGTGTGTGTGTGTGTGTGTGTGTGTGTGTGTGTGTGTGTGTGTGTGTGTGTGTAATGCAAAGGAAGGCAAATGTATGTACGCCATTGTCCGTCGCAGCTTTACATTATTCATTTCAGTTCATAATCTCCATGTACTAATCTCATCCTTTCCCCTCCTCTCCCCTCCTTTCCCCTCCTCTCCCCTCCTTTCCCCTCCTCTCCCCTCCCTTCACACACTGACAATATCCCCTTCCATCATCCCTCGTCCACCCTTTACCTTACTTCCTCTCCATCTCATCCTCCTTTCTTTCTCCACTTCCTCTCTCTCCCATTCTCGCGTTTTATATAAAAAAAATTATTAAAAAAATTCCTCCTCCTCCTCCTCCTCCTCCTCCTCGTTTACTGTGAATAAAACGCTCAGGTCATCGCATCATTACCACAGATCGCAGTCATTTCAGCGAACATAAGTAATAATGAGTCAGTGCTCACAGCGGGGCTTAATAGGCAATCAGGACTAATTACAGATAACAGTTCAAACACGACTTACATATACGAAACATTGTACTTCCACATTACAAACACAGGCTAACATTACGCCGAATTACACGAGTCTGTCTGTCCTTGCGAGGTCTCTAGAGGGTGTCTAACGCAAGCTAAGTGTCCGTCACCTCACCTTAGTTCCTGCCTTGACGTGGTATCCTTGCATTGGTTGAGGACGTGACGGGGGTATGGTAAGTGCAGCTGATGGAGGCGCGTGGACCGTCTCAATCCCCTTGAACACTCGCTCAACCCAGTGAATACAAACATCTATTTACGCTTCATTATAACAGGAGTATAGTCTGATAGCGTTTGTGTAATATCATGGAGTATAATGGCGTGGAAATTAAGGAAAACAGTCGAGGATTCATTTCAGCAAGGACGAGGACGAGGACGAGGATCCAATTGAGGAACACGAGACCAGGAGGGAATGTTTGCAATTATTTCCCTAGGCGGCGATGAGGCAAACAGGATTCCTACCAATGATTCACTTGTTCGATAATTACATGTGAACAAATTACGTGTTTGTGTGTGTTGGTTTAGTCGGAATAACCATGAGATACGAGTTTTAATTACGCAGATTACGAGGAGGAAAGGCACAGAAATATTAAACACACACTACACACACACACACATACACACACACACACCAAACACTACACACACACGCACATAACACTTTAATAACACATAAAACACACGCTAGGCCCCACACACCTCACCTGGGATGTTGTAGCCTTACCTGGGGAGGAAGAGAGGCAAGGGAGAAGGAAGGGTAGAGTGAGGGAAGGCCCCGAGGTGAGTCTGGCCTTCTAGACGAGCCTCGCCTTATCGTGTATTCGTCTCAGGGGCGCAGCTAACAACATCACTCCGGCCTCCGACCTGCCCCTCCACACACACGGGTTACCCTCCACCCCACCTTCCCCAACACTAATAAAGGCCACTTTCCTACTTTTCCTTTTCCCTCCTCCTCCTCCTCCTCCTCCTCCTCCTACAGTGCGTCTTGCCAATGCTCGCTTCGTTCCTCCTCCTCCTTCCTCCTCCTCCTCCTCCTTCTCCTCCTCCTCCTTCTTCTCCTCCTCCTCCTCCTCCTTCTCCTCTTCCTCCTCCTCCTCCTTTTCGTTCTCTTGCTCATGCTCATCCTGCCTTCCCATATGCAGCCTCCTCTCCTCTCCTGCTTTTACATGTCTTCTCCCTCCTCCTCCTCCTCCTCCTCCTCCTCCTCCTCCTCCTCCTCCTCCTCCTCCTCCTCCTCCTCCTCCTCCTCCTCCTCATCCTCCTCCTCCTCCTCCTCCTCCTCGTCGCGGCCTTTCCATGGTCAGCTGTCGAGCGAAAATCAGACCAGAATTACCGGAGGGAATATGTAGGTCCTTCTTCCGGCCTCCTCCTCCTCCTCCTCCTCCTCCTCCTCCTCCTCCTCCTCCTCCTCCTCCTCCTCCTCCTCCTCCTCCTCCTCCTCTTTGGACTTATCCTTCTCTTACTATTATTCCTCTTTCTTGACGTTCTTGCTCATCCTCCTCTTCCTCTTCTCATTTACTTTCTCTCACTCAGCTTCATCCCTTCCTTCCTTCCTTCCTTCCTTCCTTCCTTCCTTCCTTCCTTCCTTCCTCTTACCCGCTAGTACTTCCTCCTCCTCCTCCTCCTTCCTGTTTCCGTTCTTTCTTGTATCTCATATCTTCTTTCTTTCCTCTTTTAATGTAATTATTAATATTATCATCATTATCATTATTTTCATGAAGGCAGGAATAAACGAGAGAGAGAGAGAGAGAGAGAGAGAGAGAGAGAGAGAGAGAGAGAGAGAGAGAGAGAGAGAGAGAGAGAGAAAAAAAAAAAAAGAGACAGTTTACACATGTTATTCACCTGAGAGGGGGGTTAGAGGGGGTTTGCAGGGTTCAGTTTACCTGTGTCGCCAGTTTCCAGGATCAGAGTGACGGTGTATAAATGTGTTCAACTGAGTGGCTGCGACATCAAAGGCAGGGAAAGGCAGAGTTTGGAGAGAGAGAGAGAGAGAGAGAGAGAGAGAGAGAGAGAGAGAGAGAGAGAGAGAGAGAGAGAGAGAGAGAGAGAGAGAGAGAGAGAGAGAAAGAGAGAAAGAGAGAGAGTAAACACATGAAAGTATCTCAGTACACAACACACACCCCCCCACAAACACAAACACAAACACACACACACACACACACACACACACACACACACACACACACACACACACACACACACACAGAGTCGTAATTAAACCCATACCTGCCATAATTATTCTCCCCAAAATATCACCTGCATTACCTGTCCCCACGTGATTAGCGAATTAGGCAAAATCCAGGTGATTGACGGACCTTAATGAAATGAAGGTAATTTTATTGACAATGCTCATAAGATTACCTGCAATATATCACCTATTTGATCCATGCTCATTAGTCAGGAAGGGAGAGACAGAGAGAGAGAGAGAGAGAGAGAGAGAGAGAGAGAGAGAGAGAGAGAGAGAGAGAGAGAGAGAGAGAGAGAGAGACACACACACACATATATATATAATCATCCTTCCTATCCCTCCC
>JAPQNM010000023.1:5673400-5675900 GCA_029783475.1 Metacarcinus magister
TCACACACATTGATCCTAACGCCTTCAAGGAACTGACCAGCCTCAAGAATCTTGACCTGCAGGCCAACCAGCTCATCAACCTGACGGGCCGCGTCTTCTCCAGCCTCGCGAACCTTGACACGCTAGACCTGTCCCAGAACCCGATCCTCACGCTGGGCGCTGACGTGCTGACAGGCCTCACCTCCGTCAAGGTCCTGCAGATGTCCCGCATCCACTCGACGGCCGTGGCCATGCCCGAGGTGCTGTTCGACCCCCTCAAGAGCCTGCAGATCCTTGAAATGTACGGATCGCCTGTGTTGGTGGGGCGTCTCGTCAACACAACACGCATGCTGCACTCCCTGAGGGGCGTCAGGGAACTCAACCTCATGCACAATGACCTCACAGTCCTCAGACCAGACTTCCCAGCCTTCTTCCCAAAACTACAGGTACGTACATGGATGTACTAATTAGCCTCGCTTCGCTAGGTGTGCTTAGTGCCGTTCCCTTGTCGCTTTTCGTTAAGTTTACACGACAGCGTCTGACTCACAGTGGAAAACATGTTGAAATGAATTATTCCTTACAGAACGTTGCCAGATAAAATTACACTTGATATATAGTATACACGAACATTTAAACGACGAAAAAATAAATAATATACACAAAAGAGCAGCGTTGCGCGGGCTGGAGCGGACAAGGAAAATTTGTGTAAAGGCGAATGTTTTCCCGCCAAAAAAACGGGAATCGTCCGTCACGGCGGGAACACAATTATGCAGCAAATTAGCTTCCGCGCCCCATAACACTAAACATTTTCAGAGTTTCCTCAGCAGACGTAACATTATTCCAACCACTTCCCTCCCTCCTTCCCTGCCTCCCTCCCTCCTTCCTTCCCTCCCTGCCTCCCTTCATTACCTTAGGATAAAAAGTAAATAATCCGGATATATACGTGCACGCATCCGAACAACAATACGGTAACAATATATTGGAGGAAGGATTAAAACCGACTTAACATTTGGACGTGTTGTGTGAACTGTAAATAATTTCCACAATTTATTAATGCAAACCAGTTGGCTTTGCTTCCCGTCCTGTGGGCCACATATTTTTCCCGTCTCTGCAGCTTTAATATAACTAATAATGCCGAGAGGACGGAACCGAGCGGGGGGCGGAGCGGAAGCAGGAGCCAATGGGGAGTTAGGTGGAGAGAAGCCCTTGGTGGGGAGAGGCTGTGTGACTTTGTTCATTATCGCTGAGGTGAGTCCAATGAGAAACTTTATTTTAAGACTGTTTGCAAGACCTCATTTGATTCCGTTCCGTTAAGAAGTAAATAAAAGAGTGAGAAAAAAATAAATAAAAGACCAGCCTCATCTATTATTATTATTATTATTATCATTATTATTATGGTTATTAATAATGGGGCTTCAGGCGTAAGGTTTCCACGTTAAAAAAATAATAATAAATTAGCTTGCTCTTAATTTCTTTTCGCTCATGGCTATTCATCTCAAAGAAAATGAAAGGATGCTGGAGGAGGAGGAGGAGGAGGAGGAGGAGGAGGAGGAGGAGGAGGAGGAGGAGGAGGAGGGGGAGGAGGAGGAGGAGGGGGAGAACAATGAAGCAGAAGGGCGGATTAAAAAGGAGAGAGAGAGAGAGAGAGAGAGAGAGAGAGAGAGAGAGAGAGAGAGAGAGAGAGAGAGAGAGAGAGAGAGAGAGAGAGAGAGAGAGAGACAACAATAGAATAAAAAATGTGAATAATATTTAAGAGTTAATAAAACCATCTTTCCATAATGCCTCCCCTCCCCTCCCCCCACCCCGCCCCCCCATTCCCCCTCTAATTATCTGGCTACTAATTGCGATGGGTTACCGTAATTAAATCTCCCTTGAGCCTCATCATTCCAGACAAACTAATAACAGACTGGACTTGTAATACGCTGGAAACAGAGGTAAGCAAGACTCTGGAAATAACAAAAAAATTAAAAAATATATACTGAAAATTCTACAAAAAGACAAAAAAAAACTAGTGATATATAACTAAATTTTTTAATGTTAACTTAATTTGAAGTCATTACCAGATTTTTTTTTTACGATAATGAGGACAAATGAGGGATAGTAATTATGAGAAAAATATGATAATGATGAAATTTTACTATATATATATATGAAGAAAAAAATATTAATTGTTTACTCATTCCGTAATCGCTCTCCTCCGTTACTATTTTATTTTATTTTATTTTATTTTATTTTATTTTATTTTATTTATTTATTATTTTTTTTGTTCTTTTGTGGTGATCAGTTTATTTTATTCATATATTCATCGACTTGAAGGTAAGAAAACATGCCTTCACTCGCCTCCTTCACCTGTTATACGTACACACACACGCACACACGTACACGCACACACACACACAAAGGACTACTACATTTCCTAAAAAAAACAAAAATAAAAACATCACAAATAAGCTAAAGGAACACAAGGAACCCGAGCTGTTTAGGTTAATAGATAAAAAAAAACAAATGAATATATAAAGGA
>JAPQNM010000023.1:5680900-5683400 GCA_029783475.1 Metacarcinus magister
ACCACCACCACCACCACCACCACCACCACCACCACCACCACCACCACCACCACCACCACCACTTCCACCACCACCACCTCCACCACCACCACCACCACCACCACCACCACCACCTGCAATGGAATAAAAGCCAAACGGATATTTTGTTCCCCTCACTCTGCACATCACTCCTTCCTTCCTCCCCTTCCCTTCCCTTCCCTTCCTCCCTTCCCTTCCCTCTCCCCCTTCACTTCCCTTCCCTTCCACCTGGCTTACGTCACCTGTACGTTACGACTTCATGTATGTGATGGTCTGGCACACACACACACACACACACACACACACACACACACACACACACACACACACACACACACGTCCATCGTCACACGTTGCATACACACGGGACGGAAAACACATAAAACACTTTAAACCTACATAAATCCGGTGAAATTAAACTGCTTCACGTACACACACACACACACACACACACACACACACACACACACACACACACACACACACACACACACACACACACATACACCTACACTCCTATCCTCTAATCCTCCATCCCCTCCCCTCACTCCCCTCACTCCTCTCAAATACGTAAATATAAATATAAATGAAAAACAAGTGAAAAATATATCTCGCCAAACCGAAGCGTTCCGAAACCCGATGAGACGAGGCTTCGAAACCCAAAACGAGTGCCAAAAAGAGAGAGAAAAAGTGATAGAAAAAAAAAATGAACATACAAATATATATAAAACAACAATAAAAAACAATAATAAAATAAAAAACACGTCGGCTGTACCAATCGTGTTTTTTTTTTTTCATTTCGGTGTAAAAGTATTATGTACATAGATTTTAAATAAGCAAAGAATAGGTCCTAAAAAAATAATAATAAGTAAATACCAAAAAATAAAAGGTTAAAAAAAAAAAAAAATGGTTAAAAATAATAGACTACTTTGTCACCTCCCTTCCACCACGCCCTCCGCCCGCGTCGCCTGCCTGCCTGCCTGCCTGCGTGTGTGGCGTGTGTGTGTGTGTGTGGGTGTGGAGGCGGCGGGGTGGTGGAGGGAGGCAAGGATAAGCTCGAATTCTCATTTATATAAAGTATATGAAATTTGTCCAATAAAATAGAAAAATACACCTGAGTCTTTATTATCCAGGTAAGGCTTAATTGAACCCTTTACTACACCTTTTCCTGACCTTACTACACTGTAATACACCTTACCATGACCTTTGTGCACCCTTATATGACCTTACATCTTACTACACTCTTTTCTAACCTCACTACACCCTGCCATGACCGTACTAAACTTTCCTAAACCTACTCCTGACCTTCCTACACCCTGCCTTGACCTTACACCTTCCTACACCTCTCCTACACACCCTACACCCCTTAGAACCACACAATACACCCCAAGAACTATCTACACCCTACCAACACACACTACCAGGCTCCTTACACCCTTCCAAGCTCCTCCTACACCTTCTCTAGAGCCTCTTGCACCCCTCAGACCTATCACACCCTCCCCTCTCACTCCCCTCTTCCATCAGACCTGCTGAGTTGAGATGAAGAGGGAGGAAGGTGAAGGGCGCCACATACAGCCCCATTAAGGCCTCAGACCCACGCTTATCTGCTTCCTCCTCCTTCACTCAACCCTCGACTCAGTACACCAGGGGATACTACACCATTTATACCCTCTCCTCCTCCTCCTCCTCTCCTCCTGCTCCTTCGTCAGGTTACCCCTTCAAAGGACCACTATTGCCAGGGTAAATAGAATGCCATAACCTTCTGTACTTCCCCTCACTGCCCTCTCCTACGATTTCCTCTGTTTACAGCTACATAAAAGGCTCCTTCGTCAGTGCCATCAGGAGGTAGTGCCATCCGTCTTGCATTACCCCTTCAGTGCCTCCCTCACGCCCTCCCGTCACAGTGTTCCGTCACATCCTTCTTGGTTAATTGAGTCTGTAGTTTGTTTCCCATGTCAACCCTTTCACCGCCGCCCATCAGGTGTAAGATGAAGGTGAAGAAGGATTACTGACACTGTCCAAAAGGTAATTATGTCTCAAGGGATAGTTGTTGAGAGTCCATTAACGCTGAAGGACTTGAAGGATTGAAAAAAGGAATATTTTTTTTATATATAGAAGGATATTTTTATAATTTAATCACATAACTAAGTGATAAAAAATAGATGTTTTCTCAGTAATTTTTTTTTTTTTTTACTATTTCTATTCCTTGCACCTCCTCCTCCTGTTACTACTACTACTACTACTACAACTACTACTACTACTACTACTACTACTACTACTACTACTACTACTACTACTACTACTACTACTACTACTACTACTACTACTACTACTACTACTACTACTACTACCACTACCACTACTACTACTACTACTACTACACTACTACTACTACTACTACTACTACTACTACTACAACTACTACTACTACTACACTACTACTACTACTACTACTACTACTACTACTACTACTACTACTACT
>JAPQNM010000023.1:5685900-5690900 GCA_029783475.1 Metacarcinus magister
ACCTGAAATTATATAAAACACAGTATTACCATCATCATTATTACCATCATCATTATTATTATTCTCCTTTACTCAAATTACCCTCAGTTCCTTTTCATCAGCAGATCATGATTTTTCTACCGAGAGAGAAAGAGAGAGAGGGAGAAAGAGAAAGAGAAAAAGAGAGAGGTAAAAAAAAAAAAAAAAAGAGAGAGAGAGAAAGGAGGGGGATGATGACAGCATTCTGACACCTGAGCACCTGTATTTTGGTGAGCCCGCCAGGTACAGGTGTGTGGGAGGCTGTGCACTGTGCAGGTAGGTATCCGTCCACAGTCTGGTGCCGACGTTAAGTAAGCAAGGCAATTTTCTGGCTGCCAACATTCCTCCTCAAGATTTGGCACACAAAAAAAAAGGTGAAACGGAAAGCGCAAAACTACTTCAATTTAATCCAAGTGAAGGAGGAGGAGGAGGAGGAGGAGGAGGAGGAGGAGGAGGAGGAGGAGGAGGAGGAGGAGGAGGAGGAGGAGGAGGAGGAGGAGGAGGAGGAGGAATTGGTGGTGGTGGTGGTGGTGGAAGGAGTACGTTACCTGAGGCTCTGCTCTAAATAAACAATTAACTATTCAAATATACCTGAAAATAAGTTAATTGTCTGTAATAGTTTTGCAGTAAGTTATTTCAATACATACCACCACCCCAACACCCGCCCCGCCCCCCCCCCTCATAACACACCCTTTAACTCCCCCCAACCCCCCCAACCCACCACCACCACCACCACCACCACCAGTAGTAGTAGTTTGATGCTGTTCGGTAAAATTATATTGTGAAGTGAATGTATCCGGCCAACTTTTTTTTCGGGTCCCGGACACATCGTGATGGGAGGCGCAGAGGGAAAAAAAAAGATAAAAAAAGTCCGGAGAATATACTGCAAATTAAACCAGTAAATTGACGGTGGTGGAGGTGGTGGTGGTGGTGGTGGTGTTGGCGGCTGACCAAACCACCATCCACCTGTATTACTTGGAGGTGGAGGTGGAGGTAGAGGTGGAGGTGAGGTGGAGTGGGTGGTAGACAGGTAGGTTTAATTACGTGTTTTCAAAAATTACGTAAGTGTTGTGAGGTGAGTGTTTGTGTGTTTAGAAGATGTCTTACTTGGTGTGTGGTGGTGGTGGTGGTGGTGGTGGTGGTGGTGGTGGTGGTGGTGGTGGTGGTGGTGGTGGTGGTGGTGGTGGTGGTGGTTAAAACCTTTCCTCCATCACTTCGTTTAACTAATCAAAGCAAACACACACACAAAAATTACAAAACAAAACACACACACACACACACACACACACACACACGAAAGAAGAACAAAAAAACAAACACAATAACAAACACAAAACAAACAAAAACAAATACACAAACACACACGAGCCCAGTCCAAAGCAATGTCCATTCACAAAACAAACAAACAAACAAATAAATAAATAGCAACCAAATAACAAGATGAAACGGACAAAAAAAAACAACATTACAATAAAACACAAACTAAAAAAAATAAATAAATAAATAAATAAAAAAAAACACCACAGTCTGAATTTTCAAACAAGTCATTCATAAACCACAACCTTATATGGATTTTTTTAGGGGTGGTAGAGGGGTTGAAGGGGGGGGAGGGGGGGAGGGGGGGAGGGGACGGAAGAGGGGGGTAAGGGGAGGTAAAAGGAATGAAAGAGAGGAAGCAAAAGAGAGAGGGAGAGAGGGAGAAGAAAGAAGGAATGGAAAGAATGAAACCAAGAAAAAGGTATTGTGAATAGAAGGAAGAGAGAGAAAGAGAAAGAAAGAAAGAGAGAAAGAAAAACAATCAGGTAATTGAAGGAACAGGAGAAGAATAGGAGGAGGAGGAGGAGGAGGAGGAGGAGGAGGAGGAGGAAGAGGGTGATGATCAAGACAAAGAACAGAAGAGGAACGACAATAGCAAGAAGGAAGATGGGAAGGAAGAGAAGAAGAAGAGGAGGAGGAGGAGGAGGAGGAGGAGGAGGAGGAGGAGGAGGAGGAGGAGGAGGAGGAGGAGGAGGAGGAGGATCAAGTCTCACTGGATGTCCTTGTCTTGAGTCGCCAAATTCATAAACGCGGAACAAACCATCAATGAACAACAGCAGGAATATTAAAATCGAGAACAGATATCCGATAAAAGGTTTTCTATTTTCTGTTTTCTATCGGCAACACTGAGGCTTCTCCCATTCTTTCTTTTCTTCCTTCCTTCCTTCCTTCTTTTTTTTTACGTCTTCTTTATTTATCTTTCCTTTCTTCTTTGTTTATTTTTCCTCGTCCTTGCATGAGCATCTTGCATGAAAAGTGCAACGACAAGGTTTGGTCATTTTAATGTTTCATTGCAGATGGCGCCACGGTCTCTCTCTCTCTCTCTCTCTCTCTCTCTCTCTCTCTCTCTCTCTCTCTCTCTCTCTCTCTCTCTCTCTCTCTCTCTCTCTCTCTCTCTCTCTCTCTCTCTCTCTCACGCCAATATTCGTCGCTTCATAACACACTCTTAACTTTCATCCCCCGACACTTGTATTACACTCAAGCGTCTAAGTCCTTGAGAACTGTGTATAAATTTACCGCAGTCATGCAAAATTTTACTGCTCTGCTGGAAGGTCTGTTTCCCTGCCTGGCCGTGGACTGGGGGACCTCGAGGTGCACTGACTGTCAAAGTGTTAATGGTCGAGGGACAGAAAGAGAAAAAAAATCTGTAATGAGTTTGCAAGAGATGAGGTGTTGATGAGTACTTAGCGAGTTATGAAATGTGTGAGTTTTTAAACGTGATAAACGTTCTTGCCGCGACTCGACAATCTGCGAGGGAGGGAGGGAGACAGTAAGGAAGATGAGGCGGGGAGGGCACAGGAGGCGTTTAGTCCAGCAGCATCTGGGAGGCTCTTCCACCGCAGCAAAAAGGCAAAGAAAACCCTGAGTAAGTCTCGTTCGCTTCCAGTAGGTTATCCTCCAGCTCCTTCCTGGACACAACATGCCTCTTGCCGCCCGGCACCAACTGCACGGTGCACAGGAAGTCTGGCGTCCCCTCCAGGCAGGGATCCCTCGGTACCTCAGCCTCTTCCTCAGCCTCTTCCTGCCCCTCGTCCTTCCCCTTGGAACCCATCAACATTCCAGTGCGGTGCCTGATGTGACGACTGGCTCTGGGCCGTGACTGGGTGTCCTTAAAGACGCTGGGGTCGCTCTGGGACTTCATAATCTCGAGGTACCTGTCGTAGGCGTGTTGCTTGTACTCCTCGACGGTCTTGAGTGTACCGTCAAACCTGAGGCGCGGCAGCTCCCCCGCGGCGTCCTCCATGACGTCAAGGGGAATGGCGGGCTGCAGCGTCTTGGCCTCGCCCGCTCGTCGAGGCCACGTTCCAACATATTCCGCTGCATCATGGCCACCCCGCAGGACGCCGCCGGTGTGGCTCGTTACAATCACAGATAACGACGCGCACATCAACATAATCTTGGCAAAACTCATGTCTTTAGAAAACGTAATGCAATATCAACTATTTTTGTAATCATAATTTCGCTTTTTTCACATTAACTGACGCGGAAGACCTAACTTTTACCTCGCTTCAGAGAGGAAAGTGTTGACGGGCGAAACTTGGGAAGCGGACCGCCTCCCCTCCCCTCCCCTCCCCCCTCCGACCCCAGCACCTCGTGACGCTGGTGGCAGGGGAGGAAAGGGAGGAGTGGACCTAAAGCTGCTGGAGTGACGCTGCAGGACGGAATAAGATTTTGAAAACAGGTGACGTGCGAACACACTAGCGCCCCCCCCTGGGACCCTCCACTCCACACGGCATCTTCCCGTCCCCTCCCCGCTACTCCTGCACGCCTGAGAGAACTCCTCACTGTGGCTTTACATCAAGAGAGTAAGGGCGAGAGGCATGGGCGCCGCGTGGGAGAAACGTAAGGTGTTGCGGCACTCCCCTCCTACTCAAGCGTGTGTGCGGTGTGAGGGTACAGCTGGAACGAACACGACAGGAATGTGACGGAAGGAGAGAGAGAGAGAGAGAGAGAGAGAGAGAGAGAGAGAGAGAGAGAGAGAGAGAGAGAGAGAGAGAGTTTTCTTTCCTGATAATTCCTCTTCCTTACCACGTACAGTATATTTTTCTTCTTCTCTCTCTCTCTCTCTCTCTCTCTCTCTCTCTCTCTCTCTCTCTCTCTCTCTCTCTCTCTCTCTCTCTCTCTCTCGGCAATCCCTCACTGTTATCTTTTGGCTTCACTCAAAAACTTCTCTTCGTCTTATCTTACCAAACCCAACTTTGATAACAGTTAACAGGATCCCCCCAAAAGTCAGGCTCTCTCTCTCTCTCTCTCTCTCTCTCTCTCTCTCTCTCTCTCTCTCTCTCTCTCTCTCTCTCTCTCTCTCTCTCTCTCTCTCTCAATACCCGTCACCTGGCAGCCACGGACCCAGTACCACGCTTACCAACCTCTCATTTATTGCCTACCAATCCTAATTTATCGTCCTCAAATCCACTGCTGTCATATTTTATTCCCCAAGACTCAGAAAATCTCTCTCTCTCTCTCTCTCTCTCTCTCTCTCTCTCTCTCTCTCTCTCTCTCTCTCTCTCTCTCTCTCTCTCTCTCTCTCTCTCTCTCTCTCTCTCTTTTTTTTTCTCTCTCTCTGTGCATCGTAACTAGGGCGTTTAATGATCACCCAACTCCTTCTCCTCCTCTTCCTCTTCCTCTTCCTCTTCCTCCTCCTTCTCCTCCTCCTCTACATACAGCTCTCACTAAACCACTCTCCAACATACACACACACACACACCACACACACACACATACACACACACACCACACACACACTACACACACCACACACACACACACACACACACACACACACACACACACACACACACACACACACACACACATATATGGGAAACTTCTGAGAATGAGAACAGAAAGGGAACTATTTTTTTCATGTTCGAAGAATAGATAATGAGACAGGCTTTTGTTGTTGTTAGTATAAGTAGTAGTAGTAGTAGTAGTAGTAGTAGTAGTAG
>JAPQNM010000023.1:5695900-5733400 GCA_029783475.1 Metacarcinus magister
TCTCTCTCTCTCTCTCTCTCTCTCCTCCTTTTATACCTGCAGGGAGTATGTGTTTTTTTTCCCTTGAGTGTAGAGACGGCCTTTTGCAGCTCCTAATTACTACTCCCTGGTGCCTCATTTGTAGCTGTGAATCAAAGACAAAGGCGGAAGGACCATCGTTGAAGGAAGGAATGTTGACGACACTCCATTACAGGATGAGGAGGCGTGTGCGCGCGCGTGTGCGTGTGTGTGTGTGTGTGTGTGCTTAACGAAGAGTAATTATGCTTGACGCTAATTACTCTGCCAGGAAGAGAAGGAGGAGGAGGAGGAGGAGGAGGAGGGGGAGGAAGAAGAGGATCAGTCACCTTTCGTCCATCAGCGTCTGCAACACGATAACTACATGATGTTCAACTTGTCACAGCGTCTAAGTGGATGCCTCGAGTCTCTCTCTCTCTCTCTCTCTCTCTCTCTCTCTCTCTCTCTCTCTCTCTCTCTCTCTCTCTCTCTCTCTCTTTTCCCAGCCTGACGATGCAGCTTCAGTGGCCACAAAGCCTAATCCAGGGTGTTGGGAGGATCGTGAAACCCTTAGCCTAGCGTGAAGGACGTTCTCTAAGGAAGGGAGCTGAAGGGAGCTGCGCGTGTGATGCAAGCGAGACTCGTTCCTCAAATTGCATTAGTTGACGTGAGTGTTGAGGTGAAGACGCCGCTACTTATGGTAAATACACACATCTGCGGCCCCGATCGCTTGAGTCCACAGTGCCAGCTGCCGCATCCACCACCTGCTCCCCACGCCTTGCTCCAATGCCTGCCTCGGGGTGCGACGCCATGCTGCTTGGAGGCCAGCGAGGGTGGGGAGGAGGACTGCATGCGAGGATTCCTAACGTTACTACCCTAACAACGCCCGTGTTACCGCGTGCCCTGACAGGCGACGCGACAAGGCAGCTAATCACCTAACCAAGTCATCACGCCCTTAATTACTAGTCCTGATTACTAGTCTCGTCTTCACTGGGAGTAGGTAATGGTGATGTATTTTGGGGGGAAGAAGTCGTGAGATGCACATTGTACGGTGCAGGGGAGGGCTTCCTAGCCACAGTACAGGCCCCATTACGCTTCGTCCTTCCTTCATTACACTATTAATGTACCGTATTGCTTACCATCTTAACTAACATAGTATCCTTACCTGCGTCGCACTTACAAGGGAGTCACCACCACGGGGTCCTGCTCGCCACCATGGCTCAGAACACTGTGTCTGTGTTGGATGTTGGTTGGTTGCTAGCTCTGCGCACAGTAATTAAGGCGGCGGCGCATACTTGACCAAGAAACCTAGAGACTCGGGCAGACAGACTCTTCAGTAAAGTTTGAGGCCACTATGGTGCTGCCATCTAGATCAGCGGCAAGCTATCATAGAAAATTTAGGAAATTTGAACGGAAACTCTTGTGTTCTTTATATCGTACTGCATTCTTGTGCTCCACTCTGCGTTTTTGCTACATCATCGCCATTAGATAATGTGGCTCAACTTAACTTAATTTTCCAAACACTTTTAGATTCTGTAGAATGTAGAGTCAATAAACGCGAGGTGGTGAGGGCAGAGTATGGGTCTCTGCGGCCACACTCCATGCGGGCCTGGCACACCATGATGCCCTGAGGCGCGGCGTCAACACCCGTGAGTTGGCTTGCCACCAGAGCATGGAAGGACTCTGACCGGTGGCCCCTCGGCGCCAGCACCCTAGACGGCGCCTCCACAACCACACAGACGCCGCCGCCGCCCCCCACACCCCGCGTCCCACGAACCCCCTGGCGCCGCCCGTTGCCATGGTGATCCTCCTCGTCCACCCCAGCAACGCCCCACGTCACGCAGCCCCGCGGGTCACTGTGACTCGGAGGTCATCGGGACGTTGGTGATGACCTCTGCATTGCTCCCGTATTGAGGTCACACGGCGCATGAGCAGCTCATGTGCCAGGCAGCCGAGGCTGTGTGTGTTTGTGTGCACATACGTATTCAGAACTGGATGAATGCGGATCAAACACACACACACACACACACACACACACACACACACACACACACACACACAGTAGCACATTCTGTTACACCTAGTGAGTATTTGTTCCATCTAACTCCCCTTCCTTCCACCAAACAAAAACTCCAACAACAACAACAAGAGGAGGAGGAGGAGGAGGCTGAGGCTGGCGGTGACATGATAAGGGAAGAGAGCCAGTGGCGGGAGGGTCGCTTCGTGGCAAGCGTGACGCGGCAGAATGTGAAGGAACGCTTCAGAGTAACGCAATAAAGCCTCACAATGGTTCCGAAGCGGGAGGCGGAGGCGAGGCTCGATCTGATCATCAAATAACCTTCTTCCTCCGCCTCTACCCAGTGTGTGTGTGTGTGTGTGTGTGTGTGTGTGTGTGTGTGTGTGTGTCTACCGTACACCTGCTACATAAGACGACACCTGATACACCCTTAACACCTGTCTGTATGTCAAAGCCTCACACAATTTTCCCCTCGCAACACTACATACACCACGCCACACACACACACTAACACATCGCTATTCTGTGACGGTATAACAACGGAAGTAACGCACCAGAAGGCAGGTCGTCACGGGGCAACACTCCTATACTAAAACACCACCACCAGATGCTAACAATGTCAACAGAATAACTTGTAAACTTACCGGCAGAGGGCAGTTACATCGTTCCCCTGACAAGTAATGAAATCATCCCTCTTGCTAGTAATTCTTCATCCATAAGCTTCCCTCCCTCCTGCAGTAAGTCAAAGGGAAATCAATAAGTAATTCACCGCCATGACGCCGCAACGGATGTGGAGGGATGTGGAGGCTGAGTAATCCTTCTAGAGGCATGATATACAGGGAAGTGGATACAGATACAGGCACGTCCACAGGGAACAAAGGACTCATGCACCGTTTATTCCCTTTGAGGTGAGTAAGGCTTTCAAAAATAAATAAATAAATAAAATTAAAAATATATATAAAAAAAAAGAAGCCTTTGAAAGATGGATAAAATGAAAATTCGAATAAATAGTAACTCTTCCTGTCCTGCAGTGCCCTCTCCCCCCTCTCCCTCTCCCTCTCCCTCTCCTCTCTCTCTCTCTCTCTCTCTCTCTCTGGAAGCAAAGCACGATCTAGTATGAATAGTTTTTTACGTCCTTGCAAAGTGAGCAATGGAATAATAATCTCAAGCTTAATTTCCACGTCACAAAACGGACCCCTGGCTGATGAGAACCTATTTCAACCTCGTCCCTGTCAGTCCCTTTCAGTCCCTTTCAGTCCCCTTTCAGTGCATCCCCCGCTGGTTTTAACGTCAATGTTTATACGGAGAAATCTTTACTTTTTTTAACTCTGTCTCTCTACATGAAGCTTTTGGCAAACGAGTCGATACAAAATTAATGATGACGAAGCGATGCAGGAGAACCACGCAAGTAAATTTCAACCTTTTTTTTAGCCTCTGTGTATGTGTGTGTGTGTGTGTGTGTGTGTGTGTGTGTGTGTGTGTGTGTGTGTGTGTGTGTGTGTGTGTGTGTGTGTGTGTGTGTGTGTGTGTGTGTATACCTTTTTTTTCCTCCTCTGTTACCTTCGTGAGCCCTGAATGGTGCAGAAGGAGGCAGAGTGAAGGGAGGGAAGCTTCCTGGAAGGGTAAACACACACAGAGGGAGGAAAAAGAGTAAGCACATCCTCCTCCTTTTCTTCCTCCTCCTCCTCTGTCAAACAATTATGTACTCCTCGCATTATGACAGAAGAAGCGGGAAAAAATATATACTGTCGCATTTTGAAAGGGTGTGAGTCGCCTCGTGTTACCTGTGAGAGAGAGACGCTGTTACCTGGTGAGGGAGACGATAATGGTATGCATGGGTAATATTCATCCTCTCTCACCGGGGAACGAGAAATTACTTTAGCGACGACGAGGGAAGGAAGGAAGGAAGGAAGGAAGGAGGGAAGGAAGGAAGGAAGGAAGGAAGGAAGGAAGGTAGGAAGGAAAGGAAGAAGGAAAGATACGATTAAGGAAAGAAAAAGAAAGAGATCACATAATAATTTCCATTCACTCTCTTAATTTTAGTTGCAAATCAAATACTACTACTACTACTACTACTACTACTACTACTACTACTACTACTACTAGGCGAACGAGAATTATATGAACCAAGACGACGAATACAATAAATAAAAAAACAAGAGGAGATTGAACCCTTCCCTACATGCGTTCCCTCTAACTTGACGGCCAGAAGGGAGCAGCACAAATAGCAACGGGGAAGAACAGCCTTGGTTTAGATCTAAATTCAATTCCGTTTTAGTACAGATATCTGATGCACAAGCCAGGTACACTGCACTATGAATTCCTCTTATTTGCTAGGAGCCTCAGGGTTGGAGGTCAGGAAGGGAGAGCGAGAGAAGGAGCATGTGTGAGTGAGTGAGTGGGTGTGTGTGTGTGTGTGAGAGAGAGAGAGAGAGAGAGAGAGAGAGAGAGAGAGAGAGAGAGAGAGAGAGAGAGAGAGAGAGAGAGAACAAGTAAGTTTAAATAGATATAATTAAATACTGAAAACAACCAAATACTACACACACACACACACACACACACACTCCACATTTAGCTGTCTCCCAGATAATCGAAGGCTTCGTGCAGCCAAAAACTCCATCGCAGGAACAAACTTGAAACGTAACTTTATCCCAATATCAACTCCCAAGTCCTGAGCCGCCGCGCCCGGACCTGAGAAAGTTGTCTGAAGGCAGAGAGAGAGAGAGAGAGAGAGAGAGAGAGAGAGAGAGAGAGAGAGAGAGAGAGAGATACCGCCACCTCCCAGCCCTTATTGAGTAAGCGGAGAAGTTTATCTCTCTCTCTCTCTCTCTCTCTCTCTCTCTCTCTCTCTCTCTCTCTCTCTCTCTCTCTCTCTCCTCTCTCTCTCTCTCTGACCTGTTCGACGTGGAATATTACGATCTTCACTCCCTTTGTGTGCGAGCCGAGAATATTATATCAGAAAGGCACTTCCTCCCCTTCCTCCCCCTCCCCTTCCTCCTCCTCTTCACAAAACAGGACGTCTCTAGGGCTTCAATATTCCTCCTGACATCCTCCTCATTGATTAAAGGTCTGTCAGGATGTATTCTCAGATTGCCTTTATCTCTATTCGAAGGGTGTGTGTGTGTGTGTGTGTGTGTGTGTGTGTGTGTGTGTGTGTGAGAATGAGAGGGAGAGAGGAAGAGGGAGAGAAAGAGAGAGGATAAGTGGTATAGTTGTGAAGAACATATTAAGAGAGGAAAATATATAACGTAATGAAAAACGGAAAGAGGAGAAAAGGAGAAGTAGAAACAGGAGGAGGGAGAGGAGGAGTAGGAGGAAGAGGAGGAGGAGGAGGAGGAGGAGGAGGAGGAGGAGGAGGAGGTTAGAGCAATATCTCCCGTAACAATTGTGTGTGTCCCCCCCCCTCCCCCTCGCTGTCCACATTACTACCATACTGTAATGTGCGGCGGTCACACCTTGGGTTGGCTTTGCATAGAAATGGCTTGCGGGTTGTTTGCTACGTGTCCCTCCACCTCTCTCAGGGGTAGGGGAGGGGCGAGGAATGGGAGGAGGGAGGACTGAAGGGTGAGGACAGGAAGATAGAGAAGGATGTGTGGTGTAAAGTAGAGAGAGGATGGAAGAGAGAGAATGGGTGAGGAAGGGAAGGGAACGGAAAAAATTTGTCAGTTGATAACATACATACAGAGAAGGATACTGAAAAGACTTATATTTAAGGATACAAAGAGAAGTCCTTGAGGCAAATAAACTAAAAAAATAAATAAATGGGCTATTAATTCACTATTCAATTCATTAATTAATTCATTCATTAACAACACCTATCAATACACCCGCTACACCCAAACACACAACCCTTAAGGAACTAACAAACTTTAGCGACACATCCAAATAAATGATAAGCAAAACAAAGCTATTAAGTCTGTACACAACACAACAACACATAAACATCAACAGCAACACATTCACATTACCACCCACGCACACACACCTATTCACCGCATCTCGCCACACACAGTTCCCGGGATACACAACAATCACTCTACAAACTTTTATTTCCCTCCCCGTGGACTCCCTTTCGATCCCTATGAGGAAGTGATTACAACTCCCTGCAAACAACTGAGCATCGACACACCACCACGGCTATCCCTTCCCCGCGCTAACATAAAAACTCTCCACCTCTATGTAAATAAAAGATAGAGTAAACAAAAAGCGATCTAATCCTCTAAGCGTAACATATAAGTAACTTGACCTACAGTGAGGTAATTTAATATGATAAAGAAACACACATTTACCTCTAGTTTACGTGTGTGTGTATGTATGTGTGTATGTGTGTTTATCCCCACATGTAAACAATTTATCTCAAGACCGCACGGGACAGGGCAGTGGTGAGGTTGAGGTAGCGTTCTAAGCTTCATCCGGGGAGGGACTCAGCTGGGATTGATGGAGAACGTGAAAGGCTTCCTCGGTTTTGCAACTGAAAAAACGAAGCGAAAGGAAAAAGTAGTGTATCAAGGAAACATGAAACTAGAGGTAGACACGACTTCATATGTATCGGGTAGTGGTGGTTGGTGTTTAAAGCCGGGTTGTCGAGGAGTAAGAATGTTAGTAGTAAAGTGTATAGAGTATCAGTGTGTTGTCTATATAGTCTGTGTTTAAGGTTAAGGAAGAGTACCATTCCGTGCGTCTAACTCAAACACATGCATAGATGGTTAGGCTCTGCAGTGTTACTATACGAACCATCATGTAAACAACGTATGCAATTCAATTTTGTTTTCGTCTCGTCCTTAATATTTTTTTTTTCTCTCTCTCTCTCTTTAGTTTTGTAATTTGATTTTTATTCCAGCTTCATGCAATACATATGATTCTCGTTGTGTAAAAGCATATAAAATATTTTAGCGAATTGACTCGACCTTCCCTCCTCTTCCCTTCATCAGTCCTGACGCGCCTCGACAATACATTTTTATTCATCCTTACATTTTTCATTTAATCCGACACTTTTAACGGCCTTTGTTTTCATCTGTGTTGCGCCTCTCCCAGTTATGTTTCGAAACATTCACACAAATATACTTTTCTATTATTTCGTCTGTCAGCTCGGAAACACGATATACACAAGATAAACAGAAATAAAGAATGACTGATAATTTGGCAGACAGACAAACAGTCCTATCTTCTGCCCCTGTCCTCCTCCCTCCTGTCTTGCTATCGGGACACCTTCAAACATCACTTAACGTAGAAATAGTAAGCATCATCATCAGCAGCAGCAGTATATACACACATACACACGCGCAAAGCGAAGTTTTCTTAGAGTCCACAATTAGTTTCTTCCAGAACGGAAATAGGAGTGTCTCGCTGCTTTCATTGGATGCGCCGTTAAGCGGGAAAAAATACCGCTCTGCATTACCTCCCTGCCCCCAACACCAGTACATGAATGTAAATACATCCACACTTTACTGGGCTGCATTTTTACAAGGACGAGAAAGGGTCTCTTTAAGGTTCAAAGAGAATTGTCCTCTGTCTTCGCCTTGTCTCATAACAGGAAGAAACAATGCAGAAGTGAGGCTCCCCAGCCCCAGACAAGTTGATATAACAATACCTGGTTGGATTCAAACCAAATGTGGTGCGGAGTTACGAGTTTATTTAGTTTTCACCCTACAAACCAGGGACAGACCAGCTACAACACTAGTGCACACGGCACTGTCAGCTTGCAAACACTGCTGCATCACCAGCAGCATTACAGCCACATGGTAACGACACCACCTAGAAGTTCACTGTTGCAACAAGAACACACACAAGTGACACACGACTTTTGCAGTTTCTAAATCTTAATAAGCTCATAAATAATCATGGAAAAAAAACCTCCATGATTACACTTCAATCTTGGATATTGCTGAGAATCAAACCGTTTCGTCTGATATACCCAGCTGAAGGAAACGTGAGCCGTGTTGTGATGGGCCAGAGGTGCTTGGCTCAATTATCTTCCTCTGCCAGGCTGAACACAATTCCTTCCCCTCCCACCATGGCCAGTGCATTCAGGGAGACCACAGACCTGCCATAACAAACAATAGATGCCCAACTAACTTCCTGGAGTCTGGTTATTCCTTCTCTAAGTCTATGGTTAGTTCATCTACATTATATTGCATTAAAACTGCAGGAAAGAGCAATATTACTTTTTACATCAAGGCTACATTACATTACATTACATTACATTACCACTATAATGGTGCATGTAATAAACCTTCTGATAAATTCCACTTAAGGCAGTGCAAGTCAAATTAGATTACATCCACTGCTTCCCAGATGTAAATTCTACTCCCAACATAAGTACTCCTGTTGTCTTGTCCTATGTGCTTCTAAAAGTTGATCTACATGATGTTTGTTAGTATGATGTGTATGTAGTATAGAATGTGTATCATCCTGAGACTCACCCTGGCTGTGTGGCACTGGAGGTGTCAGAAACAGAACGGAGCACAACGGTGGCTTGTGGTGGCAGCTTCTCAGTGGTGTGTTTGAGCAGGTCAACTTTGATTTCCTCCTTTGAAGTATTAATAACCACTAGGTAGCCATCTGACTCTTCTAGTGTCCTGTAGGAAGGAGATTCTTAAGCACATAAAAAAACAACCTACATAGCATTAGAATGCAATACTCAGGTTGGCTCCCTCTATACCCTCCACCACTAAATAACTCCCAAAGTATTGCTACACCACTTTGTCACCTGTACTGGATCATACTACACAAATAATGACACTCTTTCATGATGAACTAGCCTTATGAAGCTGAAAACATCCTTGGTGATGACTGGGAAGGTGATTTTGCCTCTTGAAAATGCATCATCCTTCCTCAGCTGAGCCAACTGTTTGTACACTTTAAGGTGGCTGGTTGGTGCTGTGGTCTGCCTCGCCACATTCACCTTGGTGTAGTTTGAGTTGACGGGGAGCCATGTTGTGCTGCCATTAGTGAACCCTGTCAAGAAGTGTGGACAGTGAGGTACTACACTGGTTATAACAGTGATAACAATATGCTGGAACAGAAATTACCAACTTATTTCCTTACCAGCAAGGTCAGTATCATCCCACTGCATTGGTGTCCTGGCAGGGTCACGGCTGTACTCCTGGTAGAGGTCAGGCCCCCAGCGACACCCCTGTGGGTCTTTGGTGTCCTCCCAGCTGATGAAGGTGTCCTCCATACCTGTCGGGAGTTACCCTGGCTGAGGCAAAGCTTGAGAGACCCAAAGTGGGCCGAGGGTGGGGAGAAGAGCAGAGTTAGCGGGCTTCCCTGGACAACCCTCACCTATCTCTTCACCATAGTAGGTGACAGGTGTTCCAGGAAGGAGGAGAGTCATCATGTTGAGGCCATCGATGAGGTCACTTCCCACACGGCTTGACACCCGCTTACTGTCGTGGTTTCCAAGCTGCAGAACACAGGAAGCTGAACACCACCCACAACATATGTTCTGATATCACACTGATGGTAGGTTACTCACACCCAACAAAGCAATGGCATCAGGTTATACACCAATGTAAAAGTTTATACAAGTCTAATCAAGTGCCATTAAGTATAATTTTCAAGCTTTCACTCATACACTCCCATCAGTGTTGAAAGTTAAATGAACCAGAGCTGAGGTCATGTAAAGGTAACTGGGGAAGCACTAAGACCAAGACAGACTACTTTTATAACAGAGGGAAGACTCAGTTTGCTCACCACCCAGTTGGGCCACTTGCCAGCAGGAAGGTTGTCCAGCCAGAGTGACACAGTAGCCTTCAGGGACTCACCACTCAGGTCCTCACGTTTACGTAAGTTATCAATCAGAAAGAAGTTGAAGGGAAAGTCAGCCAAGGGAACCTCATCACTGCCGTAGTACTTCATCACTTCCTCCACAGTGTCAGCAAACACCTCCACCATCATCACTCTAAAACAAGACCATGATGATTAACATTCACTTGTACATGTTGGGAGTTGACAATAGACAGCAAGTCATAACAGCAACAACTATGACAATGTGGGAATGGAATGTTAGAATTAGCAATGACAGTTTAGTACTTTGAGTTTGTATAGTTTCAGCAGCGACTCAGAGGTCAGAGTCAGAGGAAGCTGCTCCAACTTAGTCCAGGAAATTTCATCCACAACTGTACATGCTCCGCTATCATCCAATATACATAAAAAACTTACAATCTCAACCATCACTAGCTACAAATATCATAAATATATCTAGTTATATCCCTATTCTGATGACAAACTATGCCCCTTTGACTGTATCCTAATTTACTGAAAACTGTATCTATCTAGCAACCAATATAACCTCTGTTACTTGCTCACCGAATACTATTACTTCTTTGCTATCATCAGTCACTCACTTTTCTGAGCGTCCATCAAGGAGCTGCCGCCACTCCTTCACCAGGTCCAGGTTCTGCGGCTGGTTGCTGGTGTAGGTGTGCTGCAGGGAGCCATAATCACTGGGGTCAAGGTGTCCGGGTGCCGGGGGCTCGTCCAGGCTCACGTCTGTTGAAGGGAGTGGTGAGGTGACACATGGAGTTAAAGGCTGCCTGTATATGTTTAAAGTTTTGTTTCCTTTTTGCCTGTTTATACAACTCTCATTTAAAATTTTTCTTATCATAATTCTCACCTTCAGCTTCAAAGAGGTGCTTCACGGCATCAACCCGAAAGCCATCCACACCTTTGTCCATCCAAAAAGTAAGGATTTTCTGAAGGAAAAATAAAAGGATGTACCACTAACCCATCACCAATCACAGCTGCAGTACCCAAGCTGCTGATCACTACATACTACCATTAATGATTTGCTTATCTGGATTTCAACTATAAACTCCTGATGCCTAATATTAAATGCTTTGATTACTTTTCAAGTAATACATCATAATTATCTGACTGATGCAATAAATGTGACTCACCTTCATCTCCTGCCTGACAGCATCACACCGGAAATTGAGGTCTGGCTGGGCTGCAAGGAACTGATGGTAATAAAACTGTCCCCTCGCCTCACTCCACTCCCAGGCTGAGCCACGAAACACACTCAGCTGACCAAGAGAACAATGGAGGGAATATAGTGAACACAAGTTAGATTTTGTGTGCAGTTACAGGAGACAGATGGTACTAAAAGGTAAATGTACAATTAAAAAGTTTTCCAGGAAAAAGATCAATTAGAATTCAAAATTAATACACTGAATAAAGAATAAGAAAATAGTCAGTACCAATAACACTAAAATTAACTAATAAAAATGGAATACACTACACAGAATGAAAATGTAAATACGTACAACTGATACATAACACAAGTAAACTTTGACAATATCACACAATGACCAAGCCACAGCTCCCATCCCTTATCAGTTATCCTCCTCCTGCTCCAACTCCTCTCACCCAGTTGTTAGGAGGGATGGGAAGCCCAGCCTTATCAGTGCCCTTCGCGTTAGCCCACACGTAGTAATCGGTGTAGGGGTCCTCACGCTTCTGGGACTTGAGGAACCATTCGTGCTGGTTGCTGCTGTGGTTTGGAACGAAATCCAACACCACTCTCAAACCTGCATGAGTAGTAAAATGAGTGAGATTCGAACTAAAATAAGGTCCAAGTACAGTACTGAAATATCTGAAGAAGTTTATGTATGTGTACGTGTGTGTGTGTGTGTGTGTGTGTGTGCACACTTACCGCGCCTGTGCAGCTCTGTAACCATCTGTTCGAAGTCAGTCATGGTGCCGAAGATGGGGTCGATGGCAGTGTAGTTGGAGATGTCATAACCGAAGTCCTTCATGGGGGACTGGAAGAATGGACTCAGCCACACTGCACCCACGCCCAGGCTCGCTATGTAGTCACCCTTCGAAGTGACTCCTGAGGTAAAGCAAATGTTTTAATGTTATCAATCTTAGTACATTTGTTATCAGGTTCTTGGAGAGTACAGAATTACTCTACAATTCATGCCAAATATAATAACAGAGGTTGGTTTGGTAATCTATATTATCTACGATTATATAAATGCTCTCCCAGTTCTAGCTAGTCTGTGGAGGAAGAAATCGTTAAACACAAAAGTAAGCTACACCCGTACAGACATAAAACAGAATCATGTACTAATATCACACCTTCAACAGCCTTTACTTACAGTCATGCAATCATATGTCCTTATCAGAGCGGGCAGACAACGACACTTAACCATGACCTTCAAGACTCGACCGCTGACACCTTGCCTACAGTAGAGATATGATTCGGTACCTTTGAGATCGCCCGTGCCATTTCCACTCTTGTCCATGAACGAGCGAGGATACACCTGGTAAATGATATCCCGTTGCCACCATGGTTGTTTCCTCTTCTTTATGGTAGACTTTGCTATCACTGTCCGCTCCCTCCCTGGTTGCAGCTGCCTCTTGTGAGGAGAAGCCATGACTAACTGACACAGCTCCCAGGTTATAAGTGGCGCGCCAAAGCTTGCCACTTCACGATTATTTATACTCTTTAAATAAAAATAACCTCCCGTTGCCCAGTGCGATTTTATTTTAAGTTTCCCTTGCACTTTTTTATAATCTGCCACTCCACCTGTGTATCGTTTGTGACTTATTACTGTATCCACCTTTCTATGACAGTGTTCCAAGCATAATTATCTACTCCCGCGTGAAGTAACAAGTGTCCATAACGCACCACACACCATGATACCGACTCGACCTGGCGTCTACATTACATCCTCCCATGGCGTAGCATTAAGCACATCCATCAAGTTCTTTAGTTTAAATCGAATAGTAACGTATAGCTTCCTTCATGGATTAAAGATGAAGTGAATCAATACATTTCCTAGCGTGTGGTGTTAGCAACTCTATGAACAGGGAGGACGGAAAGAGGGGAAGGAGAGGTGAAGAGACGAGTGGAGGATGGGGGGAAGGAGGAAGACCTTTCAATGCTTCACCCGCGGAAATTAAACAGAATATTAAGCAATGTTAAATGGATAAACAAAGAAACATTAATATTATTCCCTTACGAGACCAGTTAACATACACACCATAAGGTACAATAAGAAAAAACATACTGCATATAAGCAACACATCAAGAACTCACCTAACAAGTCTCCGGTTCCGTCACGGTCTTCATCCTTGAGGGAACGAGGATACACTTGGTAAATAATCTCTGTCTGCCAGAAGTCACGACCGTCACCAGACTTGCTGTTACTGGAGGAAGCAAACATGGGTATTAAACTACTAAGCAGAACACGAGTCAAAGAAGTTTAGTATTTACAAAACTTCAAAATGACGTTATTATTTGAATTTACATACAAGCGTTAATGAATTGATTACCTCAGCAAGATGGAGACCACGATCACAACAGCAAGTGAAAGCATAAGAAGGAAAAAACAAATGGAATACACGATTCTTTTCATCTTCGTCTCTACTTATTGTCTTGAGCGTTACCTGTAAATTAAACAAAAACAACGAAGTAATGAACGATAACTATTACAATTATTATTCGTTTAATAGTACACAGCTATAACCTGCAACTTTTTCATCAGTCAGTCAGTTTGATGTATGTCTACTTCACTCGTGCTGTTATTTTCACATGAATAACTTAGAAAACACAAATACTAATGCTAAACTGACACAGCTTTCTACATGTGCCTTCTCACTTACCTTAAAACGAGGCACGGTGTGTTGATACAAACTGATATGACGGTTGAGGCAAACACAGCTGATAATGCGATGTAGATATTAATAGATAATGATAAGTGTGGCAGGTGTGTCTGTGTGTGTGTGCCGGCCAAGTGTTTGTTTTCCCACCAGTCAAGTGTTTCAGTATGACGTTTCTCAGGCTGATAAAGAGACTGTTTCATATTGTTTCATCTTTATCCAACACCCGCGTGGAAGGACAGCGCGACGCCTTCCTACGTGTGGTGTTTGGTTATAAAAAAAAAAAAAAGTGACAAGCAAACGTTCGTCGCCTCCAAGCTGAACATAACAAAGAAAGTATCTTATCTCAATGACACGTAACTGTTCAAAATAATACATAACAATATAATAATCACATTAAAATATTATCACACCATCGCATACTGAAGAAAAAAAACTATACAGTGTTGTGACGCCTTAACCTCACTGGCACAGCACGTATAAATGCAAATACATACTAAGACGTACAAACATACCCTCGAGTATACACCAAAGTCTCTTATCAAACATACGTGTAGAGTGATAGATTGAATACAAAAATACTCCACTACACAACTTCCACTTCACATAACTATCACACTTGGGAATTCACACCAATAAAAACTCACCCTTACACACAGTTTCAAATCCAAACACTAAAAAAAACACATCACAACACATCACTTTCATCAATTCACTTTGTTCGTTTAGGGTGAGATTCTAAGTATGAGGTGTCTTGAGGGAACGCAATAGTGGTGGAGGTGGCGGAGGAGGACGAGGGAGAGGGGGAGAGGGAAATAGAGTTGATGGCGTCGCTGGGAGTGGAGGAGGGTGGAGGAGGAGGTGGTGTTGACGTGGAGGTATTAAGGCTTGGAGGCTGGAGGTCCCTGTGGATGTGTAGGCGGTAAAGCAGCGTCTCCAGCACCCACATCATGCGAGGGTTGATGTCGTGGAAGGAAATGATGTGGCTGCTGCAGCAATCAGGCCCCTGGAGGACATGAGGACGGGAGGCTAAGCAGACTATTACTACTACTACTACTACTACTACTACTACTACTACTACTACTACTAATAATAATAATAATAATAATAATAATAATAATAATAATAATAACAATAATAATACGAAATAAACAGAAATCGAGTTCAGTCCAAAAGAAATTAGATGGATGACTCAAAAAATCCCAAGAAACTACCGAATAACTGTCTAATCTCACTATTACTATTACCACCATTGTCAGGAGAGTACCTCAGGGATTAATATTGGGCCCATTGTTATTTCTGGTATATATGAATGATATTTCCAATGCCAGTAATAAATGTAATTATGTTCTTTATGCAGATGACACCAATCTTCTCTTAAAGGATAACGACTTAAATCACTTGAATGTTGTGTTAAATGTTGAACTTGAAAAAAATAGTTGATGGGTTTCAGCTAACAAATTAAGGGTGAATATTTCAAAAACAAGTTATATACTATTTTAAAATCGATTTGTTGTATACAACATGGGGCCAGTATATATGGACGGGTGTCAACTTAAGAGAGTTGCATGTACAAAATGTTTGGGGTTATTATAGATGAAAACTTAAATTGGAAAAACCATATAAAGTCAGTCTGCTTAAAATTGTCAAAAACATGTGTTATATTGTACAAAATTCGTTATAATCTAACAACGGATGCTTTAAAAAGTATATACCATTCCCTGTGGTATCCTCTTATTATATACTGTCTATCCATCTGGGGCTGTACGTGGCCGTCAAATATAAAAAAAAGTTATTGTAACTCAAGAAATTGACAAGAAACATAACATATAGAGGGAAACATGATAAGACACATTTTCTATTTAATGATTTGAAATTACTAAAATTAGATTTTCTACGTTAAGACTTTTGTCTTCTCATTGTTCACAATGATTTAAATTATAATAATCACAACAGAAAAATTATTAGATTTATGCATCACATCCAAGGTACCAGAGGTAATAATATCAACTCATGTTCACAACCAAGAACAACAACATTATACAAATGTCTGTATACATTGCTTTGGCCCAAAATATTGGAACGAATTACCAGATGATATGAAAACAGTAATTAACTAATCTCAATGTATTCAAAATCAAACTCAAACAATATTTATATACTTTGCAAAGTCAAGGTGTTATAGAATAAGAAAACTAGTAAATTGTGCTCCTGAAATATGTTGGTTAGGTTCTTGTTCAGTCAATATTCTGTCATTATGAGTTTTCTATATGTATGTTTGTTTTTTTTTGCAAATTACTTGTCATATATATTTGTAATTATGTCAACTCATATATGCCTGCTAGGAAGTTTATGCTCAGCAGACTAATCCCTAAAAAAAAATATATATATATATATATATATATATATATATATATATATACATATATATATATATATATATATATATATATATATATATATATATATATATATATATATATATATATGTAGGGAGCTGAGGTATTATTAAAGAAAGTATCCAAGGGTTTCGATTCTGCTGTGATTCCACCTCACATCACACACAACACAACTCCTGACACTACAGTTTCTGCTCCTCCTTGCCATTATTTCCTCCGATCCAGGAATACCTCTACCTGTACATAATTCCTATGCACCAAATTAATCATGTATTATGCATATATGTAATTGATTGTCTATTGTAGAGTGCATAGATTAGTATATAATTATTCTGTCAGGTAAATTATTATTTTTGCATTTATATAAATGTACTTTTATGCGTGCCACCCATTTTTTATGTATGTATTTTCTTTTTGATGTCTCAGTTCCTGCACAGTAATGTCACCATCCACGGGTGTCCTTGTTTCTCCCGGTGTTTTTCGAAATGGGGGCATTTCGTTGGTGGTGGCCGAGCAGTGTAGGGAGCTGAGGTATTATTATTTATATCATTATTATATTATATTTGTATGTGGCGCGCTCATATCTATAATGTATGTGGCAACTATATTGCGACGTCTGGCAACTGCGACCCAGCGCGTCGCCCTCGCCTGACCCAGCCCGCCTCAGTCCGGGCACGACCTTAACACAGAAAGGTCACGCGCATCATCTCTCTGTCCAGTGTTCATTGTTTATTATACAATAAACCCACAGCCACGTCTCCGAAGCCTTATTCACCCAGCTACGCTACCATACACACCTTATATATATATATATATATATATATATATATATATATATATATATATATATATATATATATATATATATATTCATGAGTATAATTGTTATTTGGCAATAAACTTTAAACTTTGAATAAATAAATAAAAAATTTGATCTCGTTACCACAGCGTGCGGGTGCCAGATGTATCGCCAGTACCAGTGTATCCTGTTGATGATAGGCTGCTTGAAGAACAACGTGAGGGGACTGTGGGAGAAGAACCTGGAGCGTCCCTTTTCGTCCAGGCTGTCCCCGGCCGCCACACCAACGCTTTCCAAACACTTACCTGAAAAAACGGGGTATACTAATATAACCTTACTGAAGAAAAGGCGCTGAAGTAATGGAAATGTGTTAAATGGGTAAAAATATAAGTATAACTCGTTACTTCCTTCACCTTGAACTATTATCGTTATCTTTTTTTCACCTGCAAGTCTTACTTTTTACCTTCCTTAGCCTTATAATCTTACTCTCAGTTTCCCTCTCCTTGTTTCCTCCACCTTATTGACCATTCCCTTATAATCCTACTTTATCAGCTTCCTTCTCTCAGTTTCCTCCACCTTACAATTCCTCTCCGCATCTTCCTCCACCTCATCCTGTTTCCCCTGCCTCACCACCCCTACACTTACCCAGCTGCAGATCCTCAGAGCCTTTCGCGGACCTGGTGGCGCATTTCGTCTGGTCCGTAATCAGCATGGCTTCCTTCACAAACCTGCGCAGCGCCTCACGACTCAGCACGTAGCCTCCGCCCCCAGACATGTACCCCTGAAACGCAAGACCAAGGGAACGTGAAGGACTTTATAGGAGTATGTCCACCGTAATGACACTAATATGCATTGTTTTGAGGCAGTGTGACGGTGCTAGCATATACAGACGGCAGGGAAGAGAGAAAAAAGTATGAGTGTGTATATTTTCTTGAGAGAGAGAGAGAGAGAGAGAGAGAAAAGGAGAGGGAGAACCATAGGGATCTGCCTGACCGCTCGTCTATCACTGTCAATTTAAAAGAGAAAAGTCCACAGACGTTTCATTCAGGAAGGAGAAAGAGTAACGCGATATCACGCAGCCATCAGTCTTTTTCTTTTTTTAAGAGGGAAAAACGGAGTGACTAATGGTGTCCCGTGAGGGCAAACCATCCTATATCTATTACCTATTACCTATTTATTCCTATACACCTCAAGTACGTGTATTATTTCAACCGAACTCATTAATCTAAAAACTTTTGAGATGTTTTTTATGCAATTATGAAGGAAAAAAATTGGAAAATGAAACACACGAAGTAATATGAATAGGGGGGAAAAAAGTCACAAAAATAAAAATAAAAACATAAATAAATAAAGCAAGACAGACATAATACATCAAGGTCAGGTCAAGGTCAGGTCAAAGTCACGCTCAACACAATCCCTTCACATCACCTGCTTAACGAACTGTCGAAACTTGACCCCGTAGTGCACTGGGAGGTCAGGGTCGAGTCCTTGGAGGAAGTAACGCAGATTCTCCACAATAACGTAAGTATCATCATCTGCCTTGAGGTACCAATGGTAGTGTGGGTAGTGGGTGTACAGGTGTTTGAGTGCTGCTTGTGTCTTGGCCCACAGGTACCCGTAACCCTCAGGAACGTCCAACACCTCCGGCTCAAGGCTCACGTCGTCCTCTGTGCTGTAAGTAAAGTATTTTTTTGTACGGTGTGATCATATGAACAGGCACTTAAACCTTACTTTGTGTTATGTCCTCCCGTGTAGCTATATGTGTTCCTGTCTCTGTCTGTCTGTCTCTCACTGTCTCTCTGTGTGTCTTCTCTGTCCATCTGTCCATTTCCTATCCCTCTCCTTCCTCTATTTCTCATTCCTTGCCTGTCTATTTCTTCTCATCCCCAACTGTGCATCCGTCTGTTTCTATCTTAATCAAACAGGTGGAAAGATCGTCTGCGGTAGTGCACACCTGTAGAAGACGAGGTGGTCACATCGCTGCCCCCACGTGTTCTTGAGGTGGACGGCGGCGCGGTGGGTGCTGGGCCCGACCAGAACATAACACAGGACGCGGGGAGTCTCTGTCACCTCACCTGTTCATGTATAAAAGAATTCAATGTTACTCACTTACTTAACAGCCAGGAATCATTGTATGTGAAGTCTGCACCACCTAAGAACCCTATAGTAGAATAGTGTGCAGGCGAAACAAAACGAAAATGACAATAGAGGAATGAACCAGCAAGTTAAATAAGTTACATATCCATCCTCACATAACTGTAACTCGATAGCAACACAGCCACACATGCTTGTTTTGATTTTGCTTGAGATCACAGCTCACGAAAACGTCATTGCATGGCGAGCTTACCGCGGTGAGGAGGTGGTGGTGGTGGTGGTGGTATATGCTGACTTTCCTGCCGGATGTCCTCGTCACGCTGAGACCCTTCTTGCAGTACATCCTGCAGATCAATAACATAAGATTATATGGGATTATAGACTAAAGGTACTCCCATATACAGGTATTCCCCGGCAAGCAGTGACTCATCATGCGTCAGCTGTTTCAGGAACTATTTATCAGAAACTCAGATAAATTACCGGAAGGAAAGCGAAGATACGTAAGAACATGATAGTCTATACCCCGTAAACACTTCCTACACCTCGAATACCAATGTTCCCAACAACACATCCGCCACACGTGCAAAAATACTTTACCTGGAGCTCCGCTTCCCACCGGCCGTCGAGGGCAGGTGCCGAGTTGAGGCTGGGGAGCTGCAACGAACTATTGAGCAACAGGTTAAAGATGGCACCGATGGCGAACCCGAGGAGGAAGGTGGTGACGGTGCGGAGACAGGACACCACTAGTACACGCCTCCCCATGACGCCACTACCTCCTGCCGCTCCTGCGAGGACACGATGTACTGTGTGGTGGAGGGGCAGCGACGGATGCAAGGCTACACACACGGGAGCGGCATCAAGTGACACCAGCAGAGGACACAGCTAACAAGGACGCAGCCTTCTTGGTGTACTTCCCGGGAATCATGCGTATGAGTAAGATTTACCGTCAACTGTCTGACAGACTTAGAGGTTCTGAGGGTAACAGTCACGTGTAGCACGACTCAGACTAACACGCAGCGAAGCGGACTGACTGGTGGTGACAATGAACCCTGCTTTCAACCCGCAGGCACCAGGCAACGACAACATCCCCATCACACTCACGATACATGGAGTTATTACACTTCTGATGCCTTGTATCACTCACCACTCAATGCCAACTCACGCCACACATACACAAGACTCATAAACCAGGTGTTCACGTCCCACTACACCTGCACGTCCCGTTGTACTGCACCACACCTACACACTGCACACCGCACACCCTCACCCCTCACTACGCTCAGTGTTTGGTCCAGCGTGATGCCGTTACGTATATCCCATTCTTCAGGATGACAGCCAGCACGTACACATGCCGTTACTAGTAGCTGGCGGCGGACACACCAGTCCAATACCGCGCCGCTCCTCAGCCTGTTCTGCCACAGGCAACGAAGGGGCGGAGGCTGGGGTGACGCTCCACGCACGTCGCTTCCCAATCACTTAACGCCCTCTTCTGAGGATGACGATGATACTTAAGATATTCTTCTGTATAATGTAAGCTTGCTGCCTCATCGCACCAGTCACCGTACAGTTATGTGCCTACAGACGCCCGCTGAACGAGACCGCTTCTTATACCTGTTCCTAAGGGTTTGAGGGTAGTGGTAGGACCTCAGCTGCTCCGCCCACTCCCGCTCTCCCTCGCCCACCCTGCTGGCAGGATGTAACATTACCTTCCTACACATATACACAACACTCCTCTCCACCTTTAAAAAAAATCTTCATATAATTAACAAAGAAATTAAAAGTATCTACGGAACACTTATATTACTGAATGTTCATTTTTTTTTTTTTTACTTTTATTTAAAATGTTTATCTTCATATAACTAATTTTACCCATGATATAATTCCTCCTTTTTTCATGAGCATTACGTGTACACAAGGGTAGCAACAGTGAAGTGCTGGGACTCACACTGCAGGGAGCTTGGCGTATTTATGACACTCACAGCTTAGTTGCTCTTCAAAAAACAACACTTCTCACGTCCCCAAAACCTATATAACCCCGGGGCGTCCTTGAGTGTGACGGTGTGAGGAGTGCGAGTGTGGTGAGGAATGACACTCACTGAAGACGTCTTATTGCTTGTCCGCCTGACTTCCTACGCCTCTGAGCAGTAGTGAAGCTTGCGTGACCACCAACAAGCTATTCTGTACTATACTTTCTTCCCGCCATGCCGTTCATGCACCCTTATTTTCCCGGTTACTGCTGATGCTGCTGTTCTTATGTGTTGATGCAATTATTTTTACTGCTTCTGTTGTGATTGTTCAGCTGCTGATACATACTATTATACGATTATCAATGTTGTGTTGCTATTTTACTGTTGATGCGAGTTTGACACGTCTCACAAAAACATCACGTTCATAGCGATTCGTAGTTACGTTGGTGGAAATAGTAATAAAGTCGAATACACACTACTACTACTACCACTATTACTATTATAACTACTACTACTACTACTATTACTACTACTTCTACTAATACTACTTCTACTCCCACACATCAAGCCCCAACACAATACACATTTAAGAGTAGCAAGGAAGAACAGATGAGGCTGAGCAGAGGAAGACAACGACAGGCGCGCGACACATCATCATACAACTCAACCAATACAAGTTGAGAAAAAAAAAATAATTTATGTGCGAAGCTTCGTCTAAAAAACATGTGTAACGATGCCTCAGCTGTGTTTGGTGTAGCAGCTGCAGCAGGTGGGTAGCACATGAGGGAAGGAGGTTCAGAAAATGTAAACATCCCGGATATAAACAAACAGTGCGGAAAGATGATTATCAGATGAGAAACACGACACTTACGCCTTCCGGAACACTGGGCTTGTTTTTGTAATTAATAAAGGATACAACTAGATACTCGGAAACGCCTTCAAATTTACTATCAAGCATTAATCTAATCTAAAGGTTTGTCGAGCTATGACGCTGCTATCATGCACGGCTATCATGCTACGCACGAGTCTGTTTCAAGTTTACTGTTTACTGCCTCGAGATGATTACATAACGTCCTCGAGTTTCTCTCACTGTTACATTTGTAGCCGGATAAACATAAAGGTCCCATGATGCCTTGTCCCGTTAATAGGATAAGCTAGAATGTAATGCATAAGGTGGTGATGTGCTTGAGAAAACAGTCATACATTCGTTCTACTGGAGATTTGGTGTACACACACACACACACACACACATGTTGCTCCCCTCCGGCCTCCACCTCACGTCCTCCCCCCACCATCTGGAGACCCCGTGATGGTGATGGTGATGGTGAGGCAGACCACTACCATGACGGCACACAATCGCTAACATCGTCGTTCCCTTGATTCGGCAGCAGTGACTTGCATGTTAAGCGTCACTGACTAACTGTTACTTCCACCCCCTTTATTCTCACCTCACACATCGCACATAGTAAATAATGATTACTAATGAAAAAATAAATAAAAATCAGAAAATAAATAAATAATCGATGTTTTCATTGTTTTTATTAGGCAACCAAGTGTGAAATAGGGTTTAAAATAATAGAAATGAAGAAAAAAAAAATCATATTAGTGTTCAGCATGCCCGAGAGAACCCAGTTTACCAATTTTTATGCGAATTGATGTCAAAATTTACGTTTCTAAAAATTCATAAACGTTAATGAAACTACGAAGCCTTATCACACGCATGTTGTACTTTATTATCTCTACTTTTAACCTACTTCATCAGACATAAGGAGGATGGCTTATATCAAATTCTCTCTCTCTCTCTCTCTCTGAATGAGTAAATAAAATTCATGAATACATTAGAGACAGAGTATCGAGTACATTGATTTTCCATGAAGGAAGACTTGATTCCTCGAGTTTATAATAATAATAATAATAATAATAATAATAATAATAATAATAATAATTATTATAATAATATTCTACATAAACAGGAAACACAAGAAAAATCATTATCATCATACAAATATATGTATACTTTATTCCAAAAAGTATATATATTTAACTTTTATGACTAGTTTTTGTTACGACTAGAATAGAGTGCAAAGCAGATACGTTACTGACACCTGTACATGTCTGCCTTAATGAGATGTTCACCTGCTTCATAATGCTACATAATCTACAGAAAAAAAGAAAAAAAAACCTGACAACTTCAAAAAGAAATGAAAGGATAACCAGCGAACAGATGAAATAATAAAATAAGATGAAAAGTACACAAACACAAATGCTACATAATCTACAGTAAGAAAAATACTACAGAATACTACCACCTAATTACTGGGAAAGACAAGAAAAGTTTTGTGCAATAAACATACACTAAGTGACACACCTTGAAGTCTGGGTGGGGTGTGTGGGTGTGTGGAGAGGGAGGAGGTGACTGGCTTAAACAGAACCAAGGTAGGACTCAAAGCTGTAACCCAGGTGTGGCCTTCCCTCATCTGGTGCCTGTTATTCTACGTTCCCAGGTGGTCATGAAGGCTCTCTGGCAAAGCACCAAGCAGGAATATCAACAAAAAATAGAGAATGAGGAAAAATATAATGATTCTCACTAGTTGGTCCCTATGTTTCATCCTCATCCTTACCTTCACAACTCTCATAACAGACCCAAAGTGTTCTTCCTAAGGATATATAGGTCTAGAAGTCCTCCTTTCTAGGGATATTTGGGTTTTAAGTCCACCTCCATATGGATCAGAAGCTTTCCTCTGCAGGGGAATGTAGGTCTAAAAATCTTCTTCCCTAGGGGTGTGTATATCCTCAGGGACAGAGGTGTTAGTGAGGGTGATGCCAGATAGACTGAAATCCTCAAAATCACTCAAATCAATCTCACTCCCATCAGGTAGCTCCTCCACTTCCCCTTCTTCCTCCCTAGCTGCCTCCACGTGTCCTCCCTTGTGGCGACCTTTATTTTTGGTCCAAGACGAGTGTGACTTCTGAAGGTGCTCGCTGATGGAGACGGAGGAGGAGGAGGAGGGTGTGGAGGCTCTTGCTCCTGTCCGGCCTTGCAGCCACACATTCAGGTTCCTCATCTTTTCATCATCTGTTTCACTCACCTCACTGCCCTGTAACCCTGGCGGCTCCTTCTCAGGTGATCGGCTCTTCTTGGGTGACTGTTTCTGAGGCGAATTGGCTCTCCGAGGGAACTGACTTCTCTGCATTGGACGGGTTTTCTTAGGTGACCAATTCTGAGGTGACTTAATTCTCTCAGGGGAGTAACTTTCTTGTAGTGACTGACTTGGAGGTGACTGACTTGATGATGACTGGCTTGATGGTGACTCACTTCCCGATGACTGATTTTCATAATATATAGGAACCTTTGGATACAGCTGAGTTTGTTGAGGTGATTGGCTAGGACCCGACGTACCTTCCTGAGACAACTGACTTAAGGATACTGGACTTTTTTGAGGTAATTGACTCTGAGACTGAGTTGCATGATATGACTGACTGGCAAGGGATGACTGACTGTTTCCTGATCCTTGACTTTTTGTAGTTGATGAGTAGGCTTCCTCCACTTGCTTCCTTCCTTCGTGTAATCGACCTTCCACGAGTCCCTGCAGTGTGTGAATCTCATTGGTTTTGTTAGTTTTATATGAAAGTTCTTTGGCTGGTTTATTTTTCCTCTCAAGCTCTTCATCTTCTGTCACAGGCTGGCTTTTCTTTCCATCTATTCCATTTGTGTAGTTATTTATCTTCCCATTATTCCATTCATCACAAACTTCTCCACTTCTATTCTCTTCAAACTCCATTCTCATTGAAACTGAACCTGCAATGGATGGACTGATTAGTTTGTGTTCCATTGCAGTGTTGTTTGCTTCCTCAAGACTCCATCCTTGAGTGTTATTAACCTGTATTGCCACACTCTGTTTCATCTTCTCTATCATTGGACTTGAAGATGAATGGGAAGACACAGATTCCTCTCTTTTCCTACTCGTACTTTCCTTCTTTTCCTTACTTTTCTTTATTTTGGTTATCATTCCCTCGTCTGTCCCTTTGTCAATCTTTCCATTACTTAAGTTTGGCAGCATCCTCTCATCTCCGTTTTCCTTGCTTTCCTTTAGGTGTTGTGTGGATTCAAAAGGGGATTTTCTATACTGATCTGATGCCATGATTTCTGAAGTATTCTTTGGGTCATCCTTTCCTTGCATTTCACTCACACTGCTATGAGATGTATGGTGTTGACTCCCTATATTTACATTTCTCTTTGGTCTCAGGATTTTCTGATTCATGGCTTCATCCTTGTTTCCGACTGACATTTCTGGTTCATATACTGTGTTCTCTGCAGGGATAGGATGGCTGTGGGAGGTGGATGCATTAAATGGTATAGTGGATGCTGGGAGAGAGGTGAAGGTTCCTGGATGAATGTGGCTGGTGCCCGGTTCAGGTGATGGATGATGAGATGGACTGATGGTACCGGGTGATGGTTGCAACTCTTCTCTGTAATGGAGATTCAAGATTTATTCAGAAAAAGATATATTCATGGTAGGAGTATGTGATGAACTAGTTAGACTGACAGAATTGCAGCACAGTTAGTGATTTATGCAGCAGGACCCGACAGCAGCATTGGTTTAGCCTTGCTGTTAATATACACCTCCCTGCCATGCACCTTACCTCACCTGATCAGCTCACGAACTCACCCAGAACTGTGCATCATGGAGAGTAAGATATGGAACTTTAGGAAGCACTCTTCTATGTGGGTGACGGTGTTTTCATCGAGTGTGTGGAGACCCTGTAGCTGTGTCTGGATGCGGGACAACTTGCGTTCTAACTTCTGCCGATGCTCACGTTCTTTCTGGTATTTCTTCTTGTAGAGCTGCAGCTTCTTCCTAAGGGTTGAAAAATTCATCCTTTGCCATCATCAGTAATCATGTATGTCATTACCATCACTGCCTGTCATTATCACTGGTCATAGTTCCTTCTCCTCTCACTCATCACAGTTATCTCCCTCCTTCTCCTCTTCATTAGTAAGAGTTAATCATCACCATAGTGAATGCTGTATAACAATGGTAGTGGTTCATCCCTAGGAAAGAAAGGCTACAACTAAATATTGAAAGGCTGGTTCTGGTTCACATGTGTCAGCCTTAGTTAGTATTTGATAACAGGTCACCAAGCCACAGTGTTACATGCAACTCATTAGTCTAGTGTTTTGTTATGTAAGTTCATTCTAAGATCTCACCAAACGTTATACTTTAGTACCTCATTTTTATGTTCACTTCTCCTTCTGGAACTGATTCTTTGGAGTGTTCTGAGGCTTCCCCAACACTCTCCTCCCACTCCCTGATGCACTCCTTCACCATGGAACCCGGTGTAAGTCCCTCCCTGGAAATAAACCAAAAACCATAACATTAACCTACGTAAAGTGACACCAAAATAGAAACATTTATCCAAGAACTAGAAAATTAATAGAAAATCACTCACTTACATTTACTCATGAAATAAAAAAAATAAGATAGACTAATTTATATCAAAGAACAAATCATTTAGGAAAAAAACAATAAGAGGTCTAGCCAGCAACGCAAACGACACGAGGTTTCTACACTTCATACTTTCTTTCATAGAGTCTGTGTTCCACCCTCCACGGCACCCCAAGCTGGGAAGGCGGTTTGGGTCTCCTGCTGGTGGACTCATGAGGGAAGTGCTTGCCTCTCCTAGCCCTCACGACCCTTCCACTGGCCCTGTACCCTCCCATGCCTCCTCCCTTCTGATGATCCAACGCAGCCTCCTCCTCCACTTCCGAGGTTTTGAGCCAACTGTACTGTGTGTGTGTATGCGTGTGTGTGTGTGTGTGTGTGTGTTAGAGGGAGATGTATAGGAAGCATTAGTTAAGCTCACAACAGAAAGCATTGAACACTGACACTCAAACAGTCCGTATAATCAGCCAACATCTGACTTGGAAGAGAATTGAATAGAAAGGAACATCACAACTCATTTAACTAACACAATAAAGTACAATAATGCTCAATTTTCTTTATGGTAATTCAAATGGACATAGAAGTGTTGAATGCTATTTGAGCAGCCTCAGGAGACATTATTATAGAACAAAACTCCATTATTAACAGAACTCAACTCCCTGATGACCAACCTGAGAATTAGCCTCTGAGTACCGGCCCTGTAGAAGGCTGGTCACCTCCCCCACCACACTGTCTGGCAGGAAAGGGTTGTTGCGTAGATCCACCACCTCCAGAGTCTGATTAGTGTAGAGCAGTTCACGGCATGAGGCCTCAGCGTCCACCCCAATGCCACAGTGCTGCAGATCCACCGCTGAACACAAGACATCTTCATTAGGTACTCAGCCTTAGATCATGTGGGTGACATTTACTATTCCATAAGATTCACCACAACTATGATCATATTAAGAACTGGACGGTGATTCCTTATGAAGAAAAATCCTGTCTTATAGTGAATGTACTTATGAATCCTACCAGAGTGTGTTTACCTTTGATCCACAGGTCCTCAGTGAGAGCCTCGGCGATGGCAGCCACACCTTGGTCCCCGAGTGCTGGGTTACTGTTGAGAGTGAGGCGACGTAAGCCCTTCATGCCATCCAGGTGGGGCTGCCTCTGTCTGAGGGTGTCCTGCCACATAGCACTGTCTCTGTTCAGCTTCTGGTGCTGAAACAAAGAGGTGAGGTAAGGTATGAGGTGCTGAAGCCTGGAGGTATTGTTGTTCCTCACTCCCTTCTCCCTGTGTGAAATGTGACTTAATTATTACATCAATTTATACCTTTATCAGACATGCAACAGATGTGGCTCCTCTCTCCGCCACTCCACAGTTGACCAGTGACAGGTGTGTGATGCTGGGCACATTCTTGACTGCCTGACACACACTCTCAGTCCCAGTGTCCCCCAGACCACAGTTTCTCATGACTAGAGTTTTCAGGGTACGGGCCTTTCTTAGTCCCTGAAACAAAATTAACAAACAGCTGAAAGACAAATGGATTATACTAAGAAAATGGAAAGATATTGACCACCTCTACAGCAGTTATGATAATTTGTTGTAATACAAGCAGTTTTAACACAACTCAGCCCCTCACCTCACACAGCATCTTGAGGTTCCTGCCTCTCAGCCTCACACCATCAAGGGCCAGTGAGTTGAGGGTGAGGGAGGCCACCACACACACTCCCACGCCCTCCACTGCACGCTCAACGACCCTCGCCATCATTGGATGCACTGCTACAGATGGTTTAATGTTGAACACCACACCAATAAACATTAATAATAATACTGATGATTTGACACTTTTCACTAAAACCTTATCTTATCTGTCTATGGATTTTACAATATAATTATGCTATCCTTATAAACAATACTTGAATTATCTTACAAAAATATCACACACACCTTTTTTGTCTGGTGGCACAATAACCCTGAGAGATGAAGGCGAGACTTTGTTTTTGAGTGTGTGGCACAGTGCCTCCAGGTGGTCCAAGTCAACATTGTCAAGGTGGAGGTCCAGGCTGCCCTGAGAGAGTTGGTGAGTGAAGTGAGCCTGAGGGTAGGTGCTGAACAGCTCACACGACAGCCTGTACTGGCGGGTCAGTGTCTCACCCACCAACTCTGGTCTCACTGCCATCCCGACCTGCAAGTGAAATACAGTTAATACACATATAAGGAGCTAAGGACTCATTCCTTTGGGCACCACATTTTATAGCTGGGCACGTCAAAGGGAATACTTTTTTTTTAAATAGCTTTGACAGGTGAATTAAATTTATCACATTGCTATGACACACCTGCTTGCTTTATAATGAAGGCAAGGATAGCATCACTTACCGTCACGGTTTCCAGTTTGGTTCAGCCAAATACATGGTCGTGGAATGCGCGTCAGCTTGTGCTGGCGGACGCATCGAACACCTGCAATGTGACAACCATAAGGCTTAAATCAGTTCAAAGTAACACCTATAACTGAACTAACAGATACTTAAACTCTACACGCCATACATGAGCACATATCAACAAATAGTAGTAGTGTATAAGGTTAACAATAAGTTCATCTCACCGCCTGCCTCAGCATTGATGCAAAGTGTGTTTCCATGACAGCAGTCACAGTACAGCACCGTTCACACCACCATACATTATTCACTACTTACTACTTACTTACATAACAACACTTTAAACACACCCTTTACATTTATTTGAGCTGCATCTTTAAAGCTCTTTAAACATAATATTTAGCAGTATAAAATTTCATAACAGAGCGAAACCAAGTAACAAAATATAATACAAAATCATAATGCAGTACCTGTAGCGTACACATTTATGGGATATACTAATTACAATGTTTCATTTACCTACCTTAATGTTGAAATTACTCCCTTCACGATACAATAAGCCTTTAAATAAGCAACTATTATACATTAGTATCCCGTCAAGGCTCAGTTTTCTATGGCACCTCAGACGACACACGTGCTGAGGTAAACAAACTGAACATCAAGGACGGCCACCACCTCCACGCTGGCTGGGTTAGTGTGCATTAATACCTAACACTCAGGACCATTACACTGTGCAGGGCTCACCAACACACCCTTGAGTAACAGGTGAGCAGCAGGGGCGTCACAGTACAGGAGTGGCGACCAGGTTAAAGATTATGTAATAGGTGGACCTCGTATGTCACAATCTTGGTAACATATTTATTGAGGAATAGGCTCCATTTGTGTGTTTTTGTCCCTTTATTTGTTGTAAACCATCGTGGTGATTATATTTGTTGTTGTTATGATACCCCGCAAGGTGACTGTCTACCTTTAAATGGAGGACAGGCTGAGTTGTATTAGCTGTATTGATATCACGAATTGTTACACGATGGATTATATCCCTTAAAAACTGGCTCACTAATCCTTTTTATTACTTTTTCAGGATTATAGCAGTACCTGAATTGTTGGTGTAAACACTATCCCTTTATTTCTCACCTTTTTGTTATTTTCCTCTAATATGTCATCATTAATTTGTAGATCAATGAAAAAATTATGACACCTAACGTCAGTATTTTCATCATTATCACTATCAACTACTAATGCCTTTTTCTCCCTCTATTTATTTATTATCATACCATTGAGTATTAATGTTTACTGAAGAACAGTGACAAACTGATTAACTGAAGCCTGTGCTGGACTTTTAATTTAATTTTATATTGTATGAATTGATTAAAATAAATATATCTATATAGAAATAGATAATTTATTGTTCATTATATATAATTATTGTAACCATTGTTCCTTGCATTGGGTACAGTCACGATGGAGCCTGCCAAGTCCAACAACAACAAGCTGCCCTCCAACCTGCCTCAGCTGCAGAACCTGATCAAGCGTGACCCAGCGTCCTACAGGGAGGAGTTTGAGCGGCAACACTCCGTCTACGAGGCGCTATGTGTCATCTTTGAACAGAATCCCACCGTCAACAATAATGACTTGCACCAGATTGTTACATTTTTATCACAGGTCAGTAAGTGATGTTGGTAATACAAAAATTCTGATTACTAACTTATTATTATATGTACTTAATTGATCTGTATTATTTATTATTGATTATTATTATTTATTACACAGGTGGCCCAGTGTTACCCTGACAAGCTGAGTGGGTTCCCCCAGGAGCTGTCAGTTATACTAAAGCGGCACAGCACAGTCCTCCACCCTGAAATGCGTATGTCCTTTGTCAAGGCTCTGATGCTGCTGAGGAACAAAAACCTGTTGTCCCCCACAGACCTACACATGCTGTTCTTCCAACTCCTCCATTGCCAGGTAATTCCTTCCTCTTCCCTTATTGTTAGGCTTACGATGAATGCCCAGATATCTTAGGTATAGTTGCAGTAAAAATTTTATGCTTAAGATAGGAAAGATAACCGAGGAAAACTTATTTGTCCATGCTAAATGAATGGACGATTTTTTTTCTCGTTTTAATTTTCGACTGATAATCAATTTTGCATCATGAAAATTTGTCAATATCTTTTCCACCAGTATGATGTAATTCAGCCATGACTTAGCATTAGTTTACTATTTACTATGTATTTCCCTGTAACTAATATGAGCCACCCTTCCTGTTCTTAGGATAAAAACCTTCGCAAGTTCCTCAAGCAACACATTGTGACAGACATCAAGAACATCAATGCCAAGAGTAAACATGCAAAACTGAACAAGGAGCTTCAGAACTTTATGCACGAAATGCTTTCCTCAAGGCATGCAGTGGCTGCCAAGACCTCCCTCGATGTGATGATTGAACTGTACAACAAAAAGGTGTGGAATGACACCAAGACCGTGAACACTATTGCCACCGCCTGCTTCTCCAAGGTGACCAAGATCATGGTGACGACCATCAAGTTCTTCATTGGACGGGATGAGGCAGATGATGACGAGGAGAGTGGGAAGGATAGTGACTCTGATGATGAGGAAGAGAAAAAGAGTATCAAGGCCACCATGATGGCAATGAAGGTGAATAAGAAGACCAGGAAGAAGCAAAAGAAGATAGACAAAGCTAAAACAGCAGTCAAGAAAAGTCAGAAGGACAAGAAAACCAAGGAGAATTTTGATTTCTCGGCCCTGCATTTGATACATGACCCACAGAATCTGGCAGAGAGGCTCTATCATCGCCTGGAAAAGATGAACGAGCGATTTGAAGTCAAACTGATGACCATGAATTTCATATCCAGGTTGATTGGGGTTCATCAACTGTATGTGCCCAATTTCTACCCCTTAGTGAACCGGTTCCTCTTTCCCCACCAGCGGGAGGTCACCAAAGTTATGGTGTTTGCTGCCCAGGCTGCTCATCCCCTCGTACCCCCAGATGACCTAAGTCCTGTACTGCGGACGCTGGCCGACAACTTTGTGACCGAGCGCTACTCCAGCGAAGTGATGGCCATGGGACTCAATGCTATCAGGGAGCTGTGTGCCCGGAACCCTTACTGCATGTCTGCTTCCCTCCTGCAGGATTTGACACAATTCAAGACCCACAAGGACAAAGGAGTAATAATGGCTGCACGCTCCCTCATTACACTTTTCAGGGACAAAAACCCAGAATTACTCTTCAAGAAGGACCGAGGTGCCCCAACTGAACTGGGGGCAGAGAAGCGACAGGAGAACTTTGGGGAAAACCGTGCCATCGATTACATACCAGGAGCTGAGATTCTTGCCTTCAAGACGGAGGGAGACGAGGGCTTGGGAACCAGTGATGAGGAGAGTGACGACAACTGGGTTGACGCCAGTGATGATGACGACGACGATGATGATGATGATAATAAAGATAAAAGTAAACCTGACACAAATGAAAAGAAAGATGCTAATGAGAAAAAAGATAAGGAAGATGATAATGAAGCTGATGATGAAGAAGATGATGATGATGATGATAAGGTATTTTCTGCCAAAGAAGCACTGAAGGAGGTGATGAAACTCACGGCAGAGGAGCGTGCACAAAAAGCTGGTGATATCGCCTGCTCCAGGTTCCTCACTGATGATGACTTTGCACGCATTGCAGCAACACAAGCAGCAAAACGTGTAGAGAAGTTCACCAAAAGTAACAAGAAGAAAAGGGGAAGGAAAAGGAAAGCCCCAGATGAGGCTACACCCAAAGGATCGGGGGAATTGGTGTCTCTCAAGAACATTGAGATGATCTACAAGAAGAGGAAGCATGACAAGGAGGCCAGGATGGAGAGTGTGGCTTCAGGCAGGGAGGGAAGGGAGAAGTTCGGGGTGAAGAAAGGACGTTTGAACCCCAAGGCATCAACCACCAACAAGGAGAAGATCAAGGGCAAGAGCTTCATGATGCTCAAACACAAGGTTGCTGGCAAAGCAAAGCAATCTTTCAGGTCCAAACAAATTAAACTGAAGAATGCCCTATTAAAGCAAAAGAAGTTTCGTTAAGTAAAGATTATATTGTAAATAAATAAATAATGTTATTAATAATTTTTTGTAATCACATTGGTTTGTGAAAAAAATGATTTATTGTTAACAAAGTATGACATTTTTGTTTCATTTATTGGCTGTGGAGTTTCATTATGACTAGTAATAAAAATCTAAACTATGGTCTGTGATATATGCTTATTGTCATCAAAACCATCAAACCTGACAATACACATAACATAACATGGCGTAGACAAGGACAAGCACCGTAACCACTGTGGGACGGCGGCTGGTTACCACAGATCACCATTCCTGAGCTGCTTACAATCATTTACTGACCATTCCGCCAAGGGAGATAAACAGTCAGGTAACTTGTACAGTGTCTACCATGTCAGCCATCTTGTCTCACTTCAATAATTCTCAAACCAACAACTCCAGACTCACAGGAGCACCACTCAAGACTTTTCTCTCAACAATATACTTATGCACTACTTCTTACAATCCTTTTACAAGATAAACACAGAAAAATCCCAATCAAATTGGGAACAAAATGTTAAGTATTTGTGAACCGTGCAATTACTGAACTGCAGCTAAATTACTTATGAATAAGCAAATGGAACATTATGTATACAATAGATAATTAAACTATATTCCTTAAAGTACACTACAGTGATGTAGCCAAGTTAGTGTGGGTTAATACACATACATGACTACCTTCTAACACTAGGATGACAAGATATACAAAACTTTGTGAGTCTTCTACAGTGAACTAGTAGTAGTTACTATCTATGACTAGATTTGAGATCACACATTGCACTAGCACATGGACTGAGAGTGAATATTGTGACTTTTTGGGTGGAAGCAATTTCTGAGGCACAAGCTACAAGGCTGAATTATAAATGTGATAGCAGTGGTGTTAAGGAAATGCTGAGATGTTTAATGAAATGGAATGTAATGACTGCAATACTGGCTAGCCTTAGGTCCAGGGAAGGAAGTTAGAATACAACACAATACCCATCACAAAATAGAGTACAAAGTAGGAGAGGACCACTTGACCCCAGAATGACTTGGGGCACTCGGAGAACAGCGCTACTTTGTACCTCTTGGTCATGTTTGCTTGTGTCTCGGGTGATCCGGGCATCTTCTCCCGGCCAATCTTGGTCTTGTTGTTGTCCGACAGAAGATGGGCAGCGAACCAGTACACAACAGGACAGCTGGAGCACAACAGTCTTGTGGTCACCTGTGTTAACCAATAGAAAGAGCAGAGAACTGTGTTTACATCATTCTATTATTCTACTTACTAGATCAACTAAATGAACACGAAACTGCAACCAGCTTATAGGATACAATAAATCATGTATAACCAGTGTTGTATATAGTGTGCCAGTGGTACACTCACCTGCACGTGGATACACAGCACACAGAAGGCACACAGGCACAGGGAATGAGCTGTGTAGATAAACACACGCCAAGAATTGATCCCTTTCTCAGGCCAGGGGAGAGGCTGGTTTTCCTTCTCACCTGCACTGTGCTCTGACATTGGCACGGGGATGCCCAAGCCCCAGCAGATCTGAAAGTACCACCAGTGTCAACATGAACATCTTACACTGTAGTCAATCATTTGAAGATGTGCTCAGAAACCTATATAAACATACTTCTAGCAAGCACAAGCACAAGCACACACACACACACACATACACACACACCTGAGGGTTGTCCACCATGTAGAGAGCAGCATGACAAATAACCATCATCACCATCGGCATAGCAAGCATGAAGTTGGGGACTTGACGGAACTCATAGTAGCGGAGGAACCCAACCTGTGTGTGTGAAAGAAAGACAGAAAAAGAGAGAGAGAGAATAGTTAATAGATATTCTTTTCATATTATTTCTTTATCTCTTAGAATAAATAACTTCAATTTTTTCATCTGATTTTTTTACCTCTTAGAATTAAAAACTTAAATTGATTTGTCAGGTTGCAACATTTTCATTTGATTCATCAGCCATATTTTTGAGGACAACATCAAATCTTTCATTAACTGACCAACATTCCCTTTCATAAATGCTTGAAGTAATCTAGATATACAATACTATGCATTTCTCCACTTCCTTTTCCCTTCTTACACATCTACATCCTTCCATTTCAACGTCTCATCTTCCCTCTCAATGAAGCAGTCTTTCTGAAAACCTGAGACAATACTTACATCCCAGTATTTGTCCTGCACATGGGAATAGGCCAAAGGAGGGAAGCTGAAGCACCACTCAGCCTCTCCAAGGTCAGGGGAGTGCAGGAAGTTAGCTCGTACAAACATTTCCAAGTGAGGAGGCAGTGATGGCATTCCTCCCTCCTCCTTGCAGTAAGTCTGAAGGGATAACATCATTTCTTTATTACGTACAAAGCCGGTTTTAACTTGCTGTTTTCCTAAGTCTCCAAGGAACCCAATGATACTTAGATAACACATTAACCAGGTGTTGCAATACAAGGAAATACTTATAAGATAACAGAGGTCAATAAGATATCTATGAAGTATGATGTAATGGTGAAGGTTACACACTCACCATATAACACCATATCTGGAATATTGCAAAGGGAAGCACCACAGCAAAGCAGCCGAGGAATAGTGGAATGAGTGTGTAGTTGAGTGTGAGCAGCAGCACCAGCACCAGGGACAGCTGACCAGACTCTGTGGTGGCATTACGGATCCTGAAACAAAAATAACTTGTCAAATTTATAATGCTGGTCTTCCTTACCTTGTTGTTTAATTGTTGGTTTATTTATTTATCATTTACTGAATGGTAGGAAGTAAAGGTATTAAATTTTTTTACTTTTCCTCCTTGTGTTTTTATGTTTATTATTGCATATCAAAAATGACTGAAGAAATACCAGGTTGTGAGGTATTGTGAAAATGTATTAAAGCTTCTATAGTGAAAAAGAAAGTCAAAGTAGAAATAAAGTTAATAAAAATATGAACCAATGTAAAAATAACCTGATGAATTGTGAATCAAATGGTTAAATATAAGATCATGTCAAGTTAATGTGTGCAATTATAATCAACCTTCAATGTAAATTATCCATACCTGTAGAAATAGTTTGAACAGTCTTGAAGTTTCCTGTAGAGCACAAATCCAACATTAACAAGACCATTGGAGCGCGCGGCAGAGGCCAAACCAAACATCCCCGCACCAAAGGACGACGAACTGCGCGTCTCATTGAACAGGAGCGCAGAGAACGTGAGGAAGGCAAACAGTCCCTCGGAATAAGGTGCCGAGAAGAACACACTGGCCGGGTTGAGACAGAAGAGTAGCGCTGCGTGGTAAGCTAAAGCCTCATCTCTTAGTACATGTTCACTCAATTTATGCAAGACAAGGGCAGTCTTCACAAACAAGATAAAGTTGACAAGTACGGCTGAGATGAGCAACACACTGTAGTAGTTAAGGAAGTACAGCAGTGGGATACCAATGACACCAGCCACACAGCGCACCAGGAGAGGGAACAGAGGGAAGAAGGCTAGTGTGTTCTCGTGTGTGTAGCCGTACTGAGCGATGTGCATGAAGTAATGGGCGTCCCACCGCACAAACCCACCCAACATCCATTTCACTACACGGTCTGCCTGTTAGAGTCAAGACAAAGAGTACAATTATAGATTTATTTAAGTCAAACATGTCATTTCAATGTAATTTCTATAAAAACCTACAATGTGTAAAACTCGAATTTATCAAATCTATTCAACTTTATCATTAATATACACTGTACTAAAGCTAAACACTTTTATAACAACTTAACTTAAAAACATCTTCACATATAGAACATAATTAACATCATCATTTACACACAATAATAATCATCATTTAAATTCAATACAGGTCACGATCACAGGACAGACACACAGACAGACAGACAGACAGACAGACACACACACACACACACACACACAGACAGACACACACCATTGAGACAGGCAGCTCGGGGTCCTCAGGAGACACGAAGGCATCACCCTGGTGGTCTGGCAGCATCAAGTTGGACACAGTCTAAGGCAAACCAAAGGGAATGTCACTTCATTAATTACGGTCTGATGGGGATTTAATTGCAGTGTTTTAAGGGTAATCATGAGGATTATTTATCATTTTTTTCCTTCACACCTGTAGAATTATTATTATCATTATCATTATTATTGTTATTATTATTATTGGTAAAATTGTACATCTTCACCATCATGGCGTCTGTTTACGAAAGAAAATGGTGTCTGCACCTCGTCCAATTCTCTACTTTTGATATCTTCTAAATTAACCCAACATAACATAACCTAAATTAACCAAACCTTAACCTACATTGACAAATAACAGAACCTTGTTTAAACCAAACTAAGATTTACTTTTCGAAGAGGTCTCATAGAAAACATTGAATATATCACAAACTAAGAATTTGAGACGGAAAAGTAATTAAGAAAACCTTCTCAAAATGCACCAGGTAATGCAAAAATTTGACCCTGAATTCTGTAGATCATTCTGATGAAGATGTAAAATAATACCTTATTATTATCATTATTATTACTAGTGTTAAGAGTATTTACAAGGATTACATTGTATTTCGTCCTCCTCCACACACCTGCATTAGTATTACCACCACTCTTGATGCCACAGCGACGCCCTTCACCTTCTCTCTCAGCGTGTAGGTCTTCATCTTTTCGTTATACATCACAAAACACAAAAATACAACATTACACACCGGTGACAGGTCTTCCTCTTTTTTCCTCCTCTTCTTCTT
>JAPQNM010000023.1:5738400-5748400 GCA_029783475.1 Metacarcinus magister
AGGCACTGCCCAAGTACAAGAACTGCTGGCTGGCACGCACCGACCCCGGCGATGTGGCCCGCGTCGAGAGCAAGACGTTCATCGTGACACGCGACAGGCGGGAGACCATCCCCACCCCCAAGGAGGGCGTGCGCGGCCTGCTCGGCAACTGGATGTCCCCTGAGGACCTGCGCACCAACGTGCAGGAGCGCTTCCCCGGCTGCATGGTCGGACGCACCATGTACGTGGTGCCGTACTCCATGGGCCCCGTGGGCTCCCCGCTGTCCAAGATCGGCGTGCAGGTCACCGACTCTCCCTACGTAGTGGCCTCGATGCGCGTCATGACGCGCATGGGCGGCCGCGTGCTGGAGACGCTGGCCGAGCAGGACTTCGTGCGCTGCCTCCACTCCGTGGGGTGCCCGCTGCCCCTCGCCCGGCCCTTGGTCAACAACTGGCCCTGTGACCCCGCCCGCACCATCGTGACTCACGTCCCGGAAAACAACGAGATTATCTCCTTCGGCTCCGGCTACGGCGGCAACTCTCTGCTGGGCAAGAAGTGCTTCGCGCTGCGCCTTGGCTCCGCGCTGGCACGCCGCGAGGGTTGGCTGGCAGAACACATGCTCATCCTAGGCATCACCAACCCGGCGGGAGAGAAGCGCTACATTGCCGCCGCCTTCCCCTCCGCCTGCGGCAAGACCAACCTGGCCATGATGACGCCCTCGCTGCCCGGATACAAGGTGGAGTGTGTGGGCGACGACATCGCCTGGATGAAGTTCGACTCTGACGGCGTCCTGCGCGCCATCAACCCCGAGAACGGCTTCTTCGGCGTGGCCCCGGGCACCTCCATGCACACCAACCCGGTGGCCATGAAGACGGTCCTCTCCAACACAATCTTCACCAACGTGGCCAAGACCAGCGACGGCGGCGTATTCTGGGAAGGCCTCGAGAAGGAGACGCCCAACGACGTGTCCATCACGTCTTGGCGCGGCGAGACCAACTGGTCCTCTGAGAGCGGCACTCCTGCAGCCCATCCCAACTCCCGCTTCTGCACACCCGCCGGCCAGTGTCCCATCATCGACCCCGCCTGGGAGGACCCCAAGGGCGTGCCCATCTCCGCCATCCTGTTCGGCGGCCGAAGACCACAGGGCGTGCCTCTCATCTACGAGTCCTATGACTGGAAGCACGGCGTGCTGGTGGGCGCCGCCATGCGCTCCGAGGCCACGGCTGCCGCCGAGTACAAGGGCAAGGTGATCATGAACGACCCCTTCGCCATGCGGCCCTTCTTCGGCTACAACTTCGGCCACTACCTGCAGCACTGGCTCAGCATGGAGGGCCGCACCACCCGTCCCATGCCCAAGGTCTTCCACGTGAACTGGTTCCGTAAGAACGAGAAGGGCCGCTTCATCTGGCCCGGCTTCGGCGAGAACGTGCGTGTGCTTGACTGGATCCTGCAGCGCGTGGAGGGCCTGGACGTGGCCGAGGAGAGCGCCATCGGCCTGCTGCCCAGTCCCGGCAGCCTCAACCTCGCCGGCCTCGAGGACCAAAACATCGACACCGAGGAAATGTTCAGCCTTCCCAAGGACTTCTGGAGCCAAGAGGTGCGCGACATTGCCACCTACTTCGACCAGCAGGTGGGCGACGACCTGCCCAATGAGGTGCGCGAGCAGCTCAAGATGCTCGAGAAGAGGGTCGAGAAGATGTAAACCCCTCTAAACATTCCTTCCTAATGGCAACACTCGGGCATCAATGCTCGTCACCTTCATCCTCATCAACATCATTACTGTCATCAATAGTATCATTAATTCATCTCTTGTTCATCTCAATGTTCTACCACTATCCATAAAATCTGTTATTTTCCTCTACCTTTCAACGTGTCTCTTATTTTTTTTTTACGGTATGATGGATCTTTTATTTCACTCATGTGTAATCGGATCCGCAGCACAGTTTGTGATAATAGGATAAAGAAAAATATATACAATCATATACCATAATGTAGTTGTTTTCTTTGACTGGGGAGAAGGGTGAGGAAAGGGAGGAAGATGCTGACTCCAGGTATGAATATTAAGGTGAAGAGAGGAGGGATGAGGAAAAACGAGACCTGAACACACACACACACACACACAAACAAGCGGACTACTTTATGGCGTCACAGCTCCAAAACCTACCATTGTAACCACCGCCACACCCTCACAACCTTGCTATAGGGCCTCACTGAACACCAAACCTGAAAGGCCAGACGGTCACCTTCCTTACCGTTGTCACCAGGCGCACTTGCCACTCCAGTAAGTCCTTGAACGGCTGCGTGACGTCACCACCAGAATGCAGCACCTCGCATTAAGCACTTTTTTTGTCTCTCTGTCTCTGTCTGTGTGTCTCTCTCTCTCTCTCTCTCTCTCTCTCTCTCTCTCTCTCTCTCTCTCTCTCTCTCTCTCTCTCTCTCTCTCTCAAACACGTTATAGCACCTTGGTTCGTTTGTTTTTTCTACCAATTTGAGCAAAATGTACCGTTATCTAAAAGTCTGGAGAATGATGATAAAACTCTATATAAAAAAACCGATTGTTTATATTTGCTCTATAAATAGTGTCACAACCATTATTTTACCCGTGTGTGTACAATATAATCCTTGCACAAGCTTAGCATTACTTACATCAAAACCAAAACAAAAAACAAAACAAAACTCAATAACAAAATAACATACATAAGTGTGTTATTACCTTCTTATCCTGAAGGAGGGTTGAAGCAAGTCACACGCGATGAGTTATAGACATATTGAGTATCTTATCAAATATTAAACGATCAAATTTCCTTATCAATTACCGTTATCTTATCCGGGATGGCGTTGGCTGGCGTCAGGAAGGGCTGGAGGTGCTGGGGTGGTGGTGGCACGAGGGTGGGAGGAGGTTTGACGTAAGTGCTGGGGGGGTGAAGGTGGTGGTGGTGGTGGTGGTGGTACTAGACTAGGGTAAGTAGATGTTGGAGTTGTGTAGCTAAAGGTGAAGGACAAACAGGAGTGTGAATGTTGTTTATACAAGTTAAGGGATTTGCTGGGTTAGTAGCGGATTTAAGGGGATGTTTTGGGGTGTTTAATAAGGTTTCTAGGTAGGTAATGGTTGTGTGGGTGAGGGGGGGGAGGAATGACTAATAATCACACAGGTTTTACAGGACTTACAAATGGAATACTAGATTGAAAATATTGGTAACTAGGCGAGGCTAAACACGCCTTTGTATCACCTTGCAGACGACCTTACTGTGCCATATGTCCACTACTTCACTCACTAACACCTTCCCTTCCTTAGTAACCCAACTCAACTGTGTATCATCCCCCTAACTCCTCCCACGACTCCCTTTAATAGCTTCACTCACCCATACAACTTGAAGCTCCATTTCTAAAGGTTCTGAAGCGCTCACGTGAGTACTCGTTGCGTGTGTCTGTACTTTAGTGTCGTTTTGAAGCGTAATAACCTTCAATAAGGCGTGATGAATGCTAGAGGGATTTAATGAGATTATTTCAAAGCCTTTCATGACACCACGACACCACCATTAAGTAGGAACATTATAGGAACCTTCTTCAGGAGGATAATAAGATCTAGTTCAATCTTGCATCATTAATGAAAGAAAGACATAAATGTAGACGTTAGTTTGGTGCATAGTTATTGCAACACATGTGGCACGGCGTTGGGTGTTCACAATGGCAGTGTTGGAAGCGGCAGACGTATTTGAGGGGGAGGAGGGCTTCTAGACTAGCATTGGTTACAGTGAGGTTCATGACATTGCATTAGAATAGTTATAGAATAGTGTGGTATTTTGCGTGTGTTGCAGAAAAACAAGACTGTGTGTTTTGTAATTTATGCAGTAGAGGTGCTGTTGTATATTATGTGTTTTGAAAGAGCACAGGATGATGAGTTAGTTCAGGGGTCAAAAAACTCTTGGTGAGATAAGCAGTGAGTTATGAAAGAGGCTAAGATGACATAACTTGTATTGTTCTGGATGGTACCGAGCAGGACAACCAATACAAGTCCTAATACTTGTAATATAACTAATGAAATGTATGATTTTTCTGTCAATGAATACAAAACATAAGGGAGAACATATCCAAGTACTGTGAGACAGGACGCTGCTGTCCAATGCTACAAATATAGACTTGAAAGGTTGTTGCCGGGGCCGCAGCAACAATCATTAACATGACTCTTGTGGGAGAAGTATTGAGTAACTTTCTCCAGAGTGAGTCTGTTTGTTTACACTGAAGTTATTATCTCCAGGAATCTAATCTGAACCCTTGACCTGGAGAAGGAAGCAGGTGGTGGTGAGAATGGAGAAGACGCACCTACTCACTCCCTCTTCAACCTCCAAAACATTGACCTGCAAACCCACGAGTTACTGAGTCTTAAGGATAACGTACAGAGTCCCAGAAGGTCCATCATGTGTACAGGAGTGTCTAAACATCCTCACATTGTTATTCGCTGTGGCAGGTGTAGATGTCATCGTCCAGTCTTTGTATTTCGTCAGTCTGTAAGTTTTTCAAGTGTTCACAGATGCCTCAGCCGCGTGACATAAGCCCTTGGCGCCACTCCAACAGCCTTATTAACTGGCATCAGTAACTGCTGCCACCGTGATATAATAGTTTGTTAACAAATACCATTAATTTTTAATCCATTTATGACTGGAGCACCTCCCTCCCATGGATTACTCCTGGACGCTCCTGCCACACACCTTGTGAGTAACGTAAAACACTGCTTGACATGTATAAAAAATATTTTATTTTGTTTTCCTCATGGGAGAATACTATCACATTTCACATCATGAGACGCAGTAAAACCCGCGCAGGTAACGCCCAGCACAGCTGAGGCGGAAAGCTTGCCTTGATGAATGAGACCGCGAGGTTGAGGCCATGGGTCGCGTCCCTCCAGACAGGGAGGCGCCGCCCAGCCAGGCCCTCTCAGGAAGGATGAAGGGAAGGTTGGGGGCAAGTGTTGACATTAATTCCTCGGCTCAAAGAAGACATTTACATCTTCTCGACTCTCTTCTCAAGCATCTTGAGCTGCTCGCGCACCTCATTGGGCAGGTCGTCGCCCACCTGCTGGTCGAAGTAGGTGGCAATGTCGCGCACCTCTTGGCTCCAAAAGTCCTTGGGAAGGCTGAACAATTCCTCGGTGTCGATGTTTTGGTCCTCGAGGCCGGTGAGGTTGAGGCTGCCGGGACTGGGCAGCAGGCCGATGGCGCTCTCCTCGGCCACGTCCAGGCCCTCCACGCGCTGCAGGATCCAGTCAAGCACACGCACGTTCTCGCCGAAGCCGGGCCAGATGAAGCGGCCCTTCTCGTTCTTACGGAACCAGTTCACGTGGAAGACCTTGGGCATGGGACGGGTGGTGCGGCCCTCCATGCTGAGCCAGTGCTGCAGGTAGTGGCCGAAGTTGTAGCCGAAGAAGGGCCGCATGGCGAAGGGGTCGTTCATGATCACCTTGCCCTTGTACTCGGCGGCAGCCGTGGCCTCGGAGCGCATGGCGGCGCCCACCAGCACGCCGTGCTTCCAGTCATAGGATTCGTAGATGAGAGGCACGCCCTGTGGTCTTCGGCCGCCGAACAGGATGGCGGAGATGGGCACGCCCTTGGGGTCCTCCCAGGCGGGGTCGATGATGGGACACTGGCCGGCGGGTGTGCAGAAGCGGGAGTTGGGATGGGCTGCAGGAGTGCCGCTCTCAGAGGACCAGTTGGTCTCGCCGAGCCAAGACGTGATGGACACGTCGTTGGGCGTCTCCTTCTCGAGGCCTTCCCAGAATACGCCGCCGTCGCTGGTCTTGGCCACGTTGGTGAAGATTGTGTTGGAGAGGACCGTCTTCATGGCCACCGGGTTGGTGTGCATGGAGGTGCCCGGAGCCACGCCGAAGAAGCCGTTCTCGGGGTTGATGGCGCGCAGGACGCCGTCAGAGTCGAACTTCATCCAGGCGATGTCGTCGCCCACACACTCCACCTTGTATCCGGGCAGCGAGGGCGTCATCATGGCCAGGTTGGTCTTGCCGCAGGCGGAGGGGAAGGCGGCGGCAATGTAGCGCTTCTCTCCCGCCGGGTTGGTGATGCCCAGGATGAGCATGTGTTCTGCCAGCCAACCCTCGCGGCGTGCCAGCGCGGAGCCAAGGCGCAGCGCGAAGCACTTCTTGCCCAGCAGAGAGTTGCCGCCGTAGCCGGAGCCGAAGGAGATAATCTCGTTGTTTTCCGGCACGTGAGTCACGATGGTGCGGGCGGGGTCACAGGGCCAGTTGTTGACCAAGGGCCGGGCGAGGGGCAGCGGGCACCCCACGGAGTGGAGGCAGCGCACGAAGTCCTGCTCGGCCAGCGTCTCCAGCACGCGGCCGCCCATGCGCGTCATGACGCGCATCGAGGCCACTACGTAGGGGGAGTCGGTGACCTGCACGCCGATCTTGGACAGCGGGGAGCCCACGGGGCCCATGGAGTACGGCACCACGTACATGGTGCGTCCGACCATGCAGCTGGGGAAGCGCTCCTGCACGTTGGTGCGCAGGTCCTCAGGGGACATCCAGTTGCCGAGCAGGCCGCGCACGCCCTCCTTGGGGGTGGGGATGGTCTCCCGCCTGTCGCGTGTCACGATGAACGTCTTGCTCTCGACGCGGGCCACATCGCCGGGGTCGGTGCGTGCCAGCCAGCAGTTCTTGTACTTGGGCAGTGGCTCGATCATGCCTGCCTGCTGCATCACGTTGATCAGGTGACGCAGCTCACGCTCGGTGCCGTCACAGATGTGAACCTTCTCCGGCTGACAGAGGCGAGCGGTGTCCTCCACGAAAGAGCGCACCTGTAAGGGTAACATTTACAACACTGGTTATATGGTGTGGGGATTGAAGGACCTGCGGGTTGTTAGGGTAACACCTTTCTATTACTCTAAACGAAGCAAACAAACTTGAAGATAAAGAAGGGTTCAGAGGATCACTTTAATGTTCACAGTTTTGTTCAGATTCATTAAAAACACGAGTGAATGGACTCACCTTGGGTTTGAGGTCCGTGATCTTGCCATGGGCGATAGAGATGGCGCGGCTCTGGATCTTGAGGTCCCTTTTGGCTGCCTCGCCGGCGACACGGGCTGCCTCGGTGATCATGCTGCCCACTCTGAAGGAAGAGGAAACGCCAATTAGGCATCGCAGGTGCCACACACGCACAAACACACTAAAACACACCTTCTAACCTTCCCACCATTAATGGACATCAGACAAAACACCGACACACTGTATGCACCTCACGCAAAACACGTAGCGGGTGCGGAGTAGAAAAATCATGTTGCCTGTGTAGCAAGCTTAGCCAGATTGACGGAACTTGCAGGTGTCGAAGCGACACTATGGAGTCCTTCCGGGTGAAACTCCTTCAAGCGAAAGTTCGCGAGTGTGGCCGTGATGCAAGGACGTGGGCGGAGAAGGTTATAGGTAAGACTACTCAGGAGGTACGAAACTATACTTAAGAGGCAAAAACAAGGAAGAAGCAAGATTGAATGGACCCCGTGACACCAGTAGAGCCTAAGGTGTGCGTGTTGTGGTGGTCGTGGGAGCCGCTTAAGTAAGTAAAGTGGTGTTGAGGCAAACGATGGAACTAGACTGATAAAGCCATGAACTCCCTAATCGCTCATCTACTCCCTCTTTCACTTATAGAGCCGCCAACCACGCCCCCTTCCTATCAGTCACTCGACCACAGCCTCTCATTCCGTGTACAAGGGTTAGTATGCTTTGCTCTCAGGCACTTGGTATATTTCAAAGTCTAAAAACCAAGTCGATTAGGTATCTATAAGTGTTAGGAAAAGCGGGCATGGAAACAAAGGAAGACCAACGAATGATATAAGTAACTAAAGGTTGATAGATGGAGATAAAAGAGAAGGAGAACAATGAGACAGATGGGTAGTGGTAGTGGAAGGACTCAATGAAAAGAGAGAGAGAGAGAGAGAGAGAGAGAGAGAGAGAGAGAGAGAGAGAGAGAGAGAGAGAGAGAGAGAGAGAGAGAGAGAGAGAGAGGAAAATAAATAATAAGAGAAAAAGAGAGAGAGAGAGAGAGAGAGAGAGAGAGAGAGAGAGAGAGAGAGAGAGAGAGAGAGAGAGAGAGAGAGAGAGAGTGAGAGAGAAAAAGAGAGAGAGAGATGTGTGACCTCATCTTTGCGTGATCAGTGATAGCGGTCATGTATCGATTGTTGACCCCAATGACGTCAAACCCGGAGGAAGGGGAGGAAATGGGAGGTAAAAGTGCACGGGAGTGGCGGTGATGGGAGGGAGGGAGAGAGAGAGAGAGAGAGAGAGAGAGAGAGAGAGAGAGAGAGAGAGAGAGAGAGAGAGAGAGAGAGTAGAAAGTTATACTAGTGATTGATGTTCATTATTATTATTATTATTATTATTATTATTATTATTATTATTATTATTACTCACATTAACATCATCATTATCATCCCTTCAGCGACATAAAAATCAGGAATATAAAAATGTAAAATTCGAAATATCTCAAAAGCACGTTAATGAAGAAGGATTGCGCAGGTGTGGTAGTAAACACCGTCTATTTAATGACCTAACATATGGTTGGTCATTGGGTAACGGAGTGAAGATTATACAAGTATCTCTCTCTCTCTCTCTCTCTCTCTCTCTCTCTCTCTCTCTCTCTCTCTCTCTCTCTCTCTCTCTCTCTGCTAACGCGCATGAAAAACCAACTTATTTCGTGGAACTTGCCACTGCACCATCCCCCCGCCCCCCCACCCATCCTCACCGTCCTTGCTCCCTCCTTACTCCTCCCCTTCTCCTCCCTGGGCGCACCTCTCCCCTGCGCGGCCCGTCTTCTCTCCCTGACTCCTCCCTTCTCCGTCCCCGCCCTGCCCTTCCTCCCCTACGCCCTGCCACCGTCCACCTTGTCTCTTTGTTCTACGGGGAGATGGTTCAAGAGACAGACGGAGCTAAGGTGCTCTAAATATACTTTTACACTCTGGGTTTTCCATCTCTTTCCCTCTCTCTCATTTAGTTACCCTTATTATACATCCGTTTTCTTTCATTTCAATCCTAGGGCACTGTATATGAATTAGTATCTATTATTACTTTGAAACTTTATCATCCTTCTCCATACATTGTCTATCCTCCGTCATATAAGTTCTACCCTTCATGTATCCTGCTTGCAAAACCCTTACATTTTAATTCAGTGTCTGTATTTAATTTTACATGAGCAAGAAGTACATAGCCCTCCATTCTCCCTCTTACAAGTCTTATCTCTTATCAATGACTTTTGTCTCATCCCCCCCCCTTCCCCCCCACCAAGAAAGCCTTATCTCAGCTATTCACATGTTTTATCTACTCATCCGTCTTATCATATCAATCCACCAGCATGACTACACACCCTACACCTTACACCCTGCCCACTACACCCTCGGCAAGGCTTATCTCACACCCGCTAAAATCAATAACAAAAGGCCGCCACTGGGTTTTCAAAGGCGTGACCCAGAAGGCAATGAAGCTTCTATGTGAGTTGTAAGTCTAAAGGAATATCGTTGACTTTGTGAGGTAGTCGATGCGATCCACTGTTTGTGATAAGATCTGTGATTATATCTGACTGTGAAATAAGTTAAAGATATATTGATTAAGAAAGGTTCAAGGTGATAATCAAACTTAGCTACGGAGTCAAAAGGAATTCGTAATATATGAAATAATTTAAAGGCAAAAGTCAATGACGATTAAGTTTCCAAAAATTTGATGATATAGAAAAATGTTGCATATCCATGTTGTCCACACAAATTAAAGTGTAAATAATGCATACATGTACTATAGTGTGGGCGAAGTTTCACATAAATTAAAAAAGTATAACGCATCAAACCCTTGAATAAAACATGAGTGCAAGTATTACCATCAAATGTCACTAAAATCACTATAAAACCCACGGCGTAAAACAGGACACCAAATACCAACGACCTGAAACAGAATAACAAATGATCGACATGAAATATACATGAGGTGAAGCCAGGTGACAAGGGGAAGCGTCACTTATCAGACAAAGGCACACT
>JAPQNM010000023.1:5755900-5758400 GCA_029783475.1 Metacarcinus magister
AAATGGTGGAATAATCGAATAAAAACAGGCCTATCTAACAAAAAACGTGCATACCGTAAATACCAACGAACTCAACTCGAAAGTGATAGATATTATTTCAAAGACTTCGCCGCGAAACTAATAAACTTATTAGACAAAGTAAAAAAAATTGTGAAGCGCTTATCGTCAGTAAAATTAAATCGAACCCGAAAGAATTCTACAGTTACGTTCGCCGTAAAAAAGTCCAAACTAGTAACATCGGTCCACTTCGCCTAGACAATGGGGAACACGTTAACAACGAGGTCGATATGGCCGAAACATTAAATGAATATTTTGCCTCAGTTTTTACAAGTGAAGACACAAATGGTTTCATAGAGACGTCGCAAGTCACAGACAATAGCATCCTTTTAAATAATTGCGAGATTACAGAGGATATCGTAATAAAAGTACTTGATAATATTAAAGTAAACAAAACTCCTGGGCCTGACCGCATAGCGCCACGTGTATTAAAAGAAACCAAAAATCAAATATGTAAACCCCTCTCGATAATTTTTAATAAATCACTAAACTCCGGTAAAGTACCTCGAGACTGGAAACTTGCAAATGTTACCCCCATTCAAAAGAAGGGAAACAAGTCTCTTCCATGTAATTATAGACCGATCAGCCTCACCTCAGTAGTCAGTAAATTAATGGAAACCATATTGCGTAACAAACTAGTAAGCTTCTTGGAAGAGAACAGTCTCATTAAAAACTCCCAACATGGCTTCCGTAATAAACGTTCATGCCTCACTAACCTACTAGACTTCTACAACGACGTATTTAACATATTCGACGAATCCAAAGCGGTAGACGTCATTTATCTGGACTTTCAAAAAGCGTTTGACAAAGTTCCCCATAAGCACCTTCTAAGTAAATTAATTTCGCACGGCATTACTGGTAAAATTCACTCGTGGCTCGAAGACTGGCTCTACGAGAGAAAACAACGCGTCGTTATTAACGGTAAAGCATCAAACTGGCGAAACGTTCTAAGTGGAGTGCCGCAAGGTTCAGTGCTCGGCCCCGTTCTTTTTGTAATCTACGTAAACGACATCGATGAAGGCCTCACCTGTAAGATATCCAAATTTGCTGACGACACGAAAATAACTGGAAGAGTTACTACTACTGCCGAAAAAGCGCTACTACAGTCCGACCTCGATCGCTTAGTAAATTGGTCAAAGAAGTGGCAGATGACGTATAACTTAAATAAGTGTAAAGTTTTGCATATTGGGAGTAACAATAATCGCACTAACTATTCAATGAACGGTACCGAACTTCTTAAAGTTAATGAAGAAAAAGACCTGGGCGTAACTATTAGTAGCGACCTCAAACCAGGCAAACACTGCTCAGAAGCCGTTAAAACCGCTAACAAATTAATTGGTTTCATTGGCAGAACCTTCGAGTTTAAATCTGATAAAGTCGTCCTGACACTGTTCAATTCCCTCGTACGTCCGCATCTCGAATATTGCGTTCAGTTTTGGTCACCTTACTATAGAAAAGACATTGTAAAGCTGGAGAGAGTCCAAAGACGAGCCACAAAAATGATTCCGCGACTGCGCAATAAGCCATACGAGGAACGACTGAAGGAGCTCAATCTGTTCAGTTTAGAGAAACGTAGATTACGGGGAGACCTAATAGAAGTTTTCAAAATGATTCGTGGTTTCGATAACGTCAATATAAGCGATTACGTAATTGTTGATCGGGAAAGAATCACAAGAAACAATGGATTCAAAATAATCGGTAAAGCCTTCAGATCGGAAGAATCTAAACACTTTTTCTTCAATAGAATAGTTAATGTATGGAACTCTCTCCCAGCACAGGTAGTCAACAGTAATACGATTGAAACTTTTAAAGCTAAACTCGATAAGTACTTGACGACAAAACCTAACCTAACTTATTACCCGCTTCGTTAATGAATTTTAAATAGTGATAGATAGCCTTTTTCTTTCTTTTTCACACTATACTATCAAATTTCCTGCGCAGTTTTTATTACTACTACTGCGCAGGTGTTTCTTTAACCACTTTTTTTTCCTGCCGGCGTTTGCCGGAGGGAGAGGTGGGTGGGGAGGAGCCTTCTACTTTACTATCCTTTACCTCAGACTTGTAGAGACTATAGAAGTAGAGTAGCTACACAGGCAACCTTGTAAGGCCCACCAGGGCTGTTGTTGCCTGTTATTCCTTTGTATCCTTTGTATTCCTTTGAAGGTACGAGGACCAGAGACAGAGAATGGAGGGATGAGGAAAAGGCGGAAAATAAGTGTGGTGAAGAAGGGTACAGAAGTGAGGATGAGACAGAGGAAGGGGTAAGGGGTAAGGGGTAAGGGGTAAGGGTTGAGGATGAACCATAGGAAGGGATAAGGGTTAAGGGGTGAGGATGAACCAGAGGAAGGAAAAGATAAGAGATGAGAATGTATTTACCAATTTCTAAGAATGACGAAAATGTTTGTGTTGTGTCAAAGAAGAAGAAGAAGAAGAAGAAGAAGAA
>JAPQNM010000023.1:5768400-5783400 GCA_029783475.1 Metacarcinus magister
ACCTGGTTGGCTCCCTTGCATTATGAAGTATAGCACTAGGTAAGCAGAAGGCTGTAAGAAATAGTTAGAGAGGGGAGCCCAGAGCTGCTGGTGTGCCAGACCAAGTGATATACGATCTACAATACTGTCTTAAATAGTAATGACTGGATTGTGTTCACCATTTGCAGCATTTAAAAGACGTTCAAGTACAATTAATCGTTGAATTTGAATAATGTTACCCAAAGCATTATGAAGTAGCCGTTTGAATAGGATCAATGCGTCAGCTTCAGTAACCTGGGCAGGCAAAGAATTCCAGAGAAGGATGCGTCTCTGGGAGAAAAATCTGTCTTGATTCCAAGTTGTGGTGAGTTGGAAAGAGTTTGTAGGCGTGACCTCGCGTGCCCACTGATGGGGCAAGTACAAACAGAGTCTCGGGCTGTATGGCTGATTTTCTATGTAGAATTTTCCAATATTTGATCAGATCTGCTCGAAGAAGCCTTCCTTTTAGAGTATAGGTTCAGCTGGGTCAGTCTTTCTGAATAACTCATGTCATGGAGGCCCTGAATGCATTTAGTCCATCTCCTCTGTACAGACTCAAGCAGTTTGTTGTCGCTCGCATATCCAGTGAACCACAGACACAAAGAAAACTCAACAACTAATTCAATCAATTGAATTCCCTGTACAGGAGTTCCAAGTCCTCCACTCAAGATTTTAAGTTTAATTTTTCTCACAACATGCAAGGGAGAAACAGAAACAAGACTTTAAAATTCTATGCAACCTTCCCTTATTGATGGATTAACACAAATAATTTTCTATGCAGTTCACATTTTATTATAAAAATTTATAGAGGTCATGGAGCCACTCACTCTAATATACTAATTTGGTATGCGTTAGAACATTAAATTCATATAAAACAAACACGTCTTTCACCAGGAAATGCACTTTGGCCAACCCTAAGCCATTCCTCACACCAATACCTGCACACTATAACACTAAGTATGCAGGGCTGTCTTAGAATTAGGAGAATACAAAATATTCATTGCCAATATGCATTCATACATCATATATCAAAACTTTTCAAGATTCTAAACAGGTAGCATTTCCAAGAGATCATTTACTATGTGGAGATTACTATTATGGAACACACCCCCACACACACACACACACAACCTTAATAAATTTCAAAGTATTTTTCCTATGGCATAGATAATTGTACCTAGCATATTAGTAATTTTCAAGTGCGATAAAAATTCAATATCATAAGTCTTCAAACTAAACATTACTCTGTGCTGCCATGAAAGGAAATTTACAAAAAAAGGACAAATTTAGTTGTTTGGAAAGAGAATGAAATCACGACTTTGGTTTCCTATTAATTTGCACCGATAGCCTACACTGAGTGACTCCCAACACAAGACCTAATTGCTTTCCTCTACACTGCATCACCTCAATGAATTAAGTACACGACACACTTGAGGGTATCCTGTCATTGCCTAATAATCAGAAAAAAGGTATAAAACTCATAACTTTACAGCAAGATTAAACATTTTCCTATGATTACTTATGAAAGCATTCATGACATCTTCTATAAACTCTAAACCATCTACTGTTGGCAAAAATTTATCCTTAATATTACTATCGACATACACATTTGATCAGAATTATGAGGAGGACATGATAACGATAAACAAGTCTCTGCTTGACATCATAATTTTCTAACTAAACACAACTCCACTTACTTGAAAGGTTTAGCAAAGTGGACTTGCTCTCCCCTCATTTCAAAATGACCGATAGCTGTGCACTCATCACCACAACATTTCAAAACTATTCCAATTGTGTTCTCTTTGTAGTCAGCTCCACAGGCACATCCACTCTGTACCATAACACAATATTCCTACATTAATTTCAAAATATTCCACTGCAAGAACTTTCAAAACTACTCATTAACTTCTACTAGTTCTGAACTTTTACATTTAAATTATAGTCAACTTAGCTAGTCACATTATATTTTATGGGAAACTTGCAGCCTCAGGAAAATAATAATGGCAGTAGGATGAACCCAAGGATGTCACAGTTAAGATACCTTTCTATACAGTGCAGCTGAGCATTACATGTTCATTATATTCTATGCAATGTAGATATGTAGGACAAATGGAACCTAGGATTAAGTTAATCTTGTGTTGGTATTTCAGTGCTGGGTTGTGTTGTGTTCTGAGGTGAGGCATCCAAGTGTGATCTATAAAAATAATCTGCCTGATAATGTTTGTTCTTCAGTGTTGAGAAAAGCAATTAGGTCTCTTTTGTCAGGCTTATTGGGTGAATTGTGTGTGTGTGTGTGTGTGTGTGTGTGCATAAAACCTATATTGGCTGCTTGAGTGTGATGCAGTGTGTCGGGTGTGTAAAATAAATGAGAACATTAATAGTAATTGAATCCTTGTGATTTTAAATTAACTCAATGTTTCCTGTTATACTTAGGAAATCATCTCCACCTGTACCCTGTTAATACTACCTACATAATCACAATTCCCAAACGTATTAAGAAGCTTCCTTGCCATCTGACTACACGGGGAATTACCTTGACCTTGTGGGGAATGTTTGGCAACTTAATTATCAGCATCATCAAACTGTCCCGTCTCCATGGCCTCCTCTGTCTCATCTTCTACTTCTTGCTCAATGTGGTTGGTGGTGGTGGTAGTGGTGGTGGTGGTGGTGGTGGTTCGACTTCCCACTCGAGCCATGTCCTCCATTCCTGCTGCTATGAGGAAAATGTGGATTAGTTCTCACTTGCCGTATGAGTTAAAGGATATTATTCATTACGTATATGCACTGCACTTCCCTTTTTGAGAGTGTAAGGTTGAACTGGACTGACAAGAGCAAATAAACATTCCATCATAGTTAATCTACTTTGTGAGTCTAAACTAAATGTGCGTTCACACCATCAGGTTTCTCACTGTCTCTCTCTTACCTTCCATATCATCTTCATAAGGTGCATGGTAGCCATTTTCACTCACTTCGTACTCTCCCTCTTCAAAATTTTCTTCATCTTCATCATCTGTAAGACAATTTGGAGTAAAGATAGAAAAAGAAAACTTTCATTGATCAACTTCAGTCAAATTTCCACCGACACGTGCAAATACGTGTTCCTCTATAATTAACTCGGTGACAGTTTTATCATAAATGCCTTGGTTACTCTCAAAGGCTCTCCTGGCACTCTACACTTTATCAGAAATGGGAAACTCCTTAAGATGAAACTGCCTCAAGAGAGAGATAGATATTCCGTTACCTCCTGGCCAGGCGTCATCATCAGATCGGTCATCGGGGTCTGGGTGTAGTGTCTGGCATTGATTGAGGGCTCGGTACATAGGCTCAAGTGACATGGGATCTGCTGGGATGAATTTCAGTTCGGTGCAGGCTGTCTCCTCGTCATCATCCTCATCAGACTCTGCTTCCGTATTGATGTTCGGAGTGTCAACTGAAATGAAGTTAGGGATGCACTAAGAAACTGTAGTCGATGGTCATGTTAAGGAATATCACCTTAGTTATATACTGCTCAGCAACAAGTCATTATATCTAGTTTTATACATCTAAAGTCTTAAAAATGTGTTGTACTGTAGTTTTACATGTATACACTGTAGTTTTATAAATATGTTCCTTAAGAAAGAAGTAAGAGCCCAATCCAAAGCAAATTTCTTTTCTGTATTACAGAAAAAGACTAAACAAAGTACTGTAAATATTATCATTATTATTAAGTATAAAATTTGCTGATGATAAGCATTAACAAGTATCCTCAGCCAGTTTCTGTTTATACAATTTTGCTGGAGAATGTTGATAATTTTCATTCTTCTTCACAAATACAGCATACATATCTGGTACCAATAACCCATTAGTGGATTACAAAGAGTACCAGTTATAAAAATATTGCACAGCTAGCGAATCAATTAGCTCAGCAACAACAATTAAAGACAATGTGGCATCAATCAGTACCCCAAGGCAGGTTGATGGTGGTGTCAACAATGAGACAGAGGCAAGGCTGGTTGTGGTTGGATGTGTCTCGGCTGACAGCATGGATGACGATGTGTGGGTAGGCCAGCGAGAGTGTGTGTTGCTCTGCCCCATCCTTGACCCAAGACACATGGCTGGGGGAGATAACCACTGCTATAGTCACCTGGTTAAATGTCATGTTTTGTCTAATTCAGAAATAGCCTGGATAGAAATTAGATGGGCTGTGGGTTGGTTAGTCAGCGGCCGGCTAATACGTCGAACAGGCTGAGTCTAACAATTTCTTCAGTTTTATGTTTGAGATGTTATCTAAAGGATGAAACAATTTTGAGTATATATTAGGAAGTACACCAGTCACAAAATTATTTTTTTCTGGTAGATTTTGATGTGCTTTCAATGAATCTGTTAGTTGTTCCTGACACAAATAATATTTTTTATTCTCCCCTCCCATGTGACAATTAATGATTTGCAACAAAAGCAAATAAAAGATTAAAACAAAATACACCAGTCTAAAAAAAAGATAGTTTCATCCACTTAGAATACCTAACCTAACTTAACCAACACATATATATGGGATTTAAAACGTTAAGAATGACAAGCTCTATCCTATGAGAGATATAAAAACTGCCGCTGTGAGACTGGTGTACTTCTTAATAAATAACAAAAATAATTAAATCTTTAAAACAGCAGGATGCAGGATAATAAAGATTTACCATATACTCTAACACAAGGGAAGGTACATTCCTCTGAAGGGGAGCAGGGCCACCATACCATCATATAGGAATATATTTTTCATCATTATCAAAGCAATTATACCAATGTCTACCATTACAACACCTGTAATATTAAAACCATGACAAATTAATCAGGAAATAATACAATAATACTTCCAGAGCTTAGGTTGTAATCACCTGGTTAATAAAATACAAACAGGTTAATGAGTGACCTTGTACGTCCATTACCATGCAAGATATATGTGAGTATACACGTAAACTAACTACTGATTACCTCCACCATGCTAACAAAACACACAAACCATACAAACAATAGTTCAAGATAGTTAGTCGATGACAAAACGTTTTTCCCGCGTTTATCTTTCACCTCAAACTGATACCTTATCTTAACTACACCACCACTAATATAACATACATCGTTTAATGCTTACAGGTTATTATGCTGTCATATAAGAGTAATAAACAAAGCCAACCCCTCCTAACCTTTCCGCTATGTATAGTGTGCCCGGACCGTACACTTCTTGATGCATAAGCAGCTTGATGTTGTCCTGCCGGTGCTTTATACCCTCTACAGGAGGTGGCATGTTGAGCAGCAGCATAGTCCCGTGGTTGGAAGGGAGTGCTAACCTCTAACACAGTGGTGGGTAGCTTGAGTGTGTTCCGGCGTGTTAGGGACGGTCACCATGTGTTGAGAGTTGAGTGTGAGGTCTAGAAGGTAGCACACACTGGCATCTTTCACTTGCACGCTGCGTGATGACACCCAACTTACTGCGGGAACACACACACAGATACTCAGTTATACTTACACAACACAACCATCACCTTGACTGTATGCACCTCAGTGATTGCTTACTGATTAACTAACTCACTACAACCCTGCAAACTGGCCACGGAGCTGTTACACTTATTAGTATTTACCTCACGCCTACTTCAAAGTGCCGAGGTTACATCATACTTGTAAATCCATTCAGCTGAGTGTTGAGGTGAGTCCAGGTTCTCACACCAACATACTCATTGCAGGTAGTTGGTAGGCATGTGAAATGTGAAGCAACATTACCGTCACTATCCATTGAAGTGTTATACCCCCACAGGTCTCCACACACACACCACAGCCTGACAACTATTGAGTTACAACATTGTTTTTATAACTATGTGGTCCTGGGTTACAGTCTCAGGGATATAAGACTTGCATGACTATGTAGTTCACTTATGCTTTACTCTTTGCTTATTTTGACCAACATGATATCTAATATATTATCTAAATTCCATCTGTCTCACTTCTTACAGCCATCAAGTAAATCACAGTTTCCCAGTACTATACTAAAAAGTGATGACCACATCAAAGTACACCAGGATCCTGGTGCACATTCGCCGGAGTCAAGGGGTCCCGTACAGCCGTGCCGAGTTCAGTGAATGTATCGTGGATGCCCTGGGCTTGGCGGGGGAGGGCCTGGTAGAATGTTCCCTGCAAGATAATAAGCTGCTACTACAGTGTCCAGCAGAGAATATTTCCAAATCTACTTGTAATGCTAAACCTTCACTTTATAAAATCATGGCAAGTGATTATGTATGACCTCATACCTCAGTTCAGGTTTCAATAAGAAATTCAATATAATTAGAAGTGCAAGTATTAGTCATTTCATATGAAATAAATGTCCTGAAGCAGGATCTTACCTGGTCACCTTTCCTCCAGCAGCACCCGCCCTTCTGCCCCATTCAGCACCTGGATGGAGAGGGCAAGGCAGCCCTTCCCCTTGAGATGGAGATGCGAGGAGTGGACGTTGGGGCGGTAGTGCTGCTGGAGTCCAGTGACCAAAGACTCCTACTCACACGACGGAGTACACACATGAGAACCTTCCCGGGCATCTGGGTTCCTCCAGGAGGCCATGTGGGTGGGTGTTATATATCTGATTTGGAGAAATTCACTGATCTCTTCATTTACATTTGCTCATAAAGTATACTGCAGTATGTGTTTAAAAGGTATCATGTTTTAACGTCATGATATGTTATATATGCATTAGAAAAAAGTAAGTAATCTTTATTAGAATTGCCAAGATAATTTTGACAAAATGTAAAAAAAATAATTTTGTAGGATTTGAAAATGATAGTGATTAATATGAGAGTGAATTGGTGGTTTTGATCATCAGTAGCTAAAGTGTTCCCCTCTCCTTGGGGACTACCAATTTGTCATGTGGACCACAGAGGATGGAGAAAGTCTGGAGGAAGCTGTACTGAGGGAGCTGACTGAGGAGACAGGACTAGTGGTAACAGAGGAGGAGAGGAAGAGCAGCCACATCCTGGGCCTGTGGGAGTCTGTGTATCCTCCAGTGCTGGTTATGGGGGAACCCAAAAGACATCATGTGGTGGTGTATCTGCACATCACCCTCAACAAGGCTTTTCAACAGCTGAATAAAGAGTTTAAGGTGAGTATGTCACCATAGTGCCAGCATATGATTAAGAGAATAGAAGCTCAACTTGCTATTATATGTAAGATTAATAAATTAGCATCAAAGTAGCTGTTACATCGTTTCTTTTAAATGACAGCAAATGGAATACGTAGTACTAATATTAATTTGAAAACATTGCATAATTTTATCTCGCAAAATCTAAATAAAACGTTTGCATTTCTTGAGTTTCCTGTACTTTTTGAAAATTAAAATTAGTGAAAATGGTAATAATTTAGAACAAAATAGACAAATTTACTTGGTATTATGCTGATTGAAATACAACATATGAGTAAGAAATATATAGTTTGCATAATAAACTAAAAAAGTAATATTTTTCAATATAGACTGATTATTGATAGTGAGAACTAATTTGTTATGAAATCTCTCATCTCTCATGATACACAAAGTTAGTTCTAATAATGGTATTGATGCTTCCTTTCAGCTGTGTCCAGAAGAGGTTGACGCTGCTGCTTGGCTGTCAGTGGACCTGATCAAGCACATTGTGTGGAACAAAGACCAACTTGACAAGGCAGGGATGCAAGACAACAATGACACCATTTCCATCACATTCGTCAACCAGGGAGGCAAGTCCAACCCCTTACTGCATCACTCAAGGATGTCACTTCACACCACGTGTTTATTTGTAATGTCTCGTATTTGGGCAACTAATGATGCATATTCATATATTTCCTTTTCTTTTTTAGAACACACAGAAGGTAATATTGAGTCCTCCATTTTCACACAAAAACAAGAACTACATAATCTGACTGCAAACAGACTCAGCACAGGAAGCAGGTGAGATAGTCATCCTCTTTACCAGTCATCAATCAGTACAGACAGAAAACTATTTTGTTAGATAATGGCAAAGTAATGAATTCCTGGAGGAGGGATTCACAGCCCTCTGCCCTCATCCCTTTGTGTTGCCTTTAATGACAGGGAATATGGGATACATAATGTACAACTCCTTGCATTGATATATACTTAATATTATAACTGTGGACAAACTCATGTCTTGGTGAACTGACTCAACTCATTATTTTCAACCATCCACATTGACTGATTGATTGCCTTGCAACTGTCAACTCCTTAGCCATACATTACCTCACAGTCATCACACATTAAAATAATACAATGAAAGTCTTTTAAATTTTCCTATTATTTCTCTAAAATTCTTGTCTGTGTTGTCAATAACCTTGTTACCCTTACTTTCAGATATGCTCTCTCCCTGTGGCTGAATCAACACTTGGATGACTTACGGATCTCTCAGCGCCACCTGTATGGAAAGTACATGCAGAAAAACAACACTGTAACATTTCCAAATTCAAAATACTGATACCACCACTGTACCCTATCAGTTGACGATGTATATCTTGTGTGCAGGTACAGGTTGACAATCAATATTCCAGTTCCATCAGTTTCCCAGCATGAAAACATAAACATAAACGGTGCCCCTGAAAAGTGGCTTGACAACCTGAGAAATTTGAAACAGCGCTCTGAAATTCATGCCGGAAATTGATGCAACTGGAATATTGATTGCTGGATTATTGATAGTCAACCTGTATAACATAGCTTACTAACATTTATTTTTGTTGGAAACTCATCTAAAGTATGTGATTGAACCCAACCCATTATTTAAATAAATTCTTCTGTATCATATGTATATAAAAATATGTAAATAAAATCTTAACTTAACTATTTGGTATGTGAATAACATGAGTCTACGGTTTTATAATGTATTAAAACAATGTAGTATTAACAAGGCTTGACCTAGTGCGTCTTTCCTTCCTGGTGAAGTGAAGGAGAGACTTTAATGTTTGTTTCTGAGGAGGAAGAGTGCCAGCTGCTCTTGTTCATCAACAGGCAAGGACTCAAGGGTGGTGCTCTGTGCCAGCCTTGCTCTCTTCGACTCTCTCGCTTGTTCTCTCGGCCGCCTCTTTAAACTGGAAAAAAAAATCACAATTATTCTTTACTATTATTCATACTAAATAGATATGGATAAACAGTAACTATGTGCATGAAAGACAAAAGGTTACAACATTTTCAGACTGTACCTCTTCTTGTGTTGTGGTTCCATTTCATCATCTTCATCTGCTTCCTCCTCCTCCTGCTCCTCCTCTTCTTCATCTGCAGAGCCTTTACCATAATGTTTATCTGGGTCAGGCAGTTCATCAATGATAGCCTGAGTGGTGTCATCAATGTCGTCGTCATCATCATAATCATCATCCTCCCCCTCTTCAAATTCTGCTTCATCATCACTGCCACTTTTCCTGAGTTTTGCACTCTTCTCTCTTCTTTTCTTTTCCCTGATAAAAAAGAAAATCATTGGTATTACTTGATCTGTATTCACTTATTTCACGCATTGTACTGGTGTCATCATTCTAAATAGCAGGATAAAAAAAATATTTACTATGTTAACTCACCAATTTTTCTCTTTCAATTTGGACGCATGCATCTTTTTGTCCACTTTGTCTTCTTCATTCATGATGTGCTTCAGTTTGGCAATGTTGATGCCACTCAGTTCCTCCTTGGCATCTGTACGAGCTGCCTTGGAAATCTGGAGAAGGAAGGAAGGAGGATAAGTATATAGTCTTCCCTACCCAAACATCCCTTTAATCCTATATGTCCCTATGCTCCTTTTCCCTTTAGTTTCCCTCATAAAGATATAGTGTTGGCACACTATGCTGCGCATAGCTGCAGCCGTTCATCTCCCGTCACATTGGCCTTTGAGTCTGTGATGGAAATTAATCCGTTACGCCGGAACACAGGGCCACTGTGACATCCGACATTCCACAGCTTACCACCCTAGTTACCCATTTATCATTTGGGAGGATGAACAGCTGGGTGAGCTGTGTGCTGCTTGCCTTCGTCCGGGATCGAACTCAGGGCCAGCGGATTCGTAATCAGACGTGCTGACCACTGCACCACTGACATTATAACACACTGAGTGAAAGCTGAAATGTTCTGTAGTTACCTGTTGCTTCATGGGATCCAGAATTTCTTCCCCTTCTTCATCAAACACAACTCTTTTGTTTATCTGTAAATTCTTTTTCAGGAGTTTCTTGACAACTGCATATTTAGTTATGGGTTTCTTCTTTTTACTCTGTGTTTGATGAGGTTCCTCCACAGCCTCTGTGTCTTCAGTGTCCTCAGAAGGGAGAATATTCTGGTCCTTTGCAGTGCTGAGAAAATCATCATCTTCATCGCTGTCGCCTGCTAATAAAATTAATATTATGTAGTGATGTATTTGATTGTGCTTCTCTACTTGACGTTACTGTTGTCTTTCTGAACTTTACAGAAAACCATCAAAAATCACATGCTACACCTACACCCTTTCATGACTCTCATCTAGTAAGTTTCATATCTCATCATGTTCTCAAGGTACAGTCAGTCTACAAATATATACATTATAATATAGGTTCCACAGTAGACAGAGACAGAGACACAAACTCAACACACACACAAACACACCTGCACCAAAATCTAGCGTTGTGAGCTTGGGTTTAAAAGAGGTTACGTTTGCATTGGTTTGTGTTGCGTCGCTTCCTGATGGGCCAGCAGTAGTGTTGCTGTTTGACTTCTGCTTGAGCTGCTTTTCAATGAACCTCACTCTGGGCGTCACCACCAAACCCAACGATCTGCAACAGGAGGAATCACATGGTATCAGGGAAATCTTGGGCTACACTGAATACGGTAGAATTACTTCACTTCAATTTCATGGCATAAAAAAATATATTACAAGCTATAGACAGGTGGTGGACTGTTTCTATGATTGATATAACAAGCCTTTAAACATCACAAAGGTATGATAATGATGTACTGTACCTTGCAAGAGCGTCAAAGTCAATGGAGGTGACATCAAACACCTTCTTGTTGCGCATGAGAGCGATGTGTTTGAGGTAAGACTTGAAGGCCCGCACAGCCTCCTCCTTCAGGTTATTGTACTTGCTGAGGACAATCTCCATCTTGACATTGGCTCCCTGTAGCTTGGACGGGTCAACACTGCAAGGTACAGTGATCAATGATGCACTAATTCAAAGTTATGATAGTTTTACAAATTGATGATGAAACAGGAGGAAGAGTACATAATTTTTTTATCCTGTTTATACATACACACAAAAGCAAAGAAGGCAAACTTTCATTTCAATCCGTCTCTATACTATACATAAACAAGAGCATCAAAATATTATAACTTCTATTATATAAACTACAACGAGAAAACATTACTTACTCAATCTTTTCAATGGGAATGTTCTTGGCCTTGAGACAGTCCAGCATGGCCGGCTCCTCTGAGGGAGTGAGGAGCAGGATGCCTTCACCACTCCGGGAGTAGCGTGCAGTCCTTCCCACACGATGGATGTAGGTGGTGACGTCCTCTGGGCAGTCCACCTGAACCACCCAGTCCACAGCAGGGATATCTGGGCAAAACAAGACATCACAGCATGTTGTATGTCACTAACTATGTCAATAAAGTTCATTAAATCCTATTACTAAGCTGCCTCAAGAATGACTTGTGTAGGAAGAAGGTGTAAAGGATCTTGGTTTTAAATGGTACATGTGTCTTCTAGTGATTCCTTACCTAATCCTCGTGCTGCAACGTCTGTGGCAATGAGCACAGCATTTTTTTTACGGCAGAATTCATCGTAAACAGCCATGCGTCGCAGCTGATGCATGGAGCCGTGCAGACCCATCACAGAGAGTCCTGGCTGCAGCTTACACATGATGTCATAGTAGTATTGGACCTGCGGATAACAACAACAACAACAACACCATTACATCACTCTCTGTGTTGTCACTTAGCAATGCTGTCAACACTATACTATATCTCACCAATCAGGTCAGCAAAAAGTATGTAAGTGTAAGTGGTAAGAAGGATGTTCACGTAACTGTGTAGTGAAACCTTCTGACATTATACTTTATGTTTGTAAGTTTGAAAAGTATCCATAACTTTGCTTTAAAGAATATCATTACATATCTATGGTTTCATATTTTCCACAAACACAAGAATTACCTGTTTGCACGTTGCCAGAAACACAAGGATCTTATGTTTGCGGTGATGCTTAATGAAGGACCAAAGGAAAGTGAATTTATCCTCAGTGCTGCACAGGACATAGCTTTCCTTGAGGCCCTTGGGTGTGCAGGTCTTGGAGTGTTCATGGACTGAACAAAACACTGGGTTGTTGCACCCAGCACGGATCAGATCCTTCACGTCCCTGAAACAACACACACAACATAGTATAGTAATATCATCATCAAGAGTAAAAGTGATTCCTATTCAAAATAATAAATAAGGTCCTCCTGACTCCAAAAAAATATAATTTATAGTCTGAGTCTTATAAATAACTTGGAAAATTTCATTACATTCATCCATATTCAAATATATTAACTCCTGCAAATACTTAAATAACTACAGATGGACACAATATGGACAATAAATAAATAAAACAAAATAAAATAAAAAACCCTTCTATATCTCCTCTAAGCCTTTTTCCCTCAGCCCTCACCTGGTCTGAGTGGCAGAGAAGAGCAGGGTTTGTCGCTCTGAGGGAAGCTCCTCCAGGATGCAGTTCATGGTGTCTGCAAACCCCATTGAGAGGCACTGGTCAGCCTCATCAAGGACCAACATCTGAAAATACAATCCAAGAAGATATTAAAAGCCGGCTGTTAAAAAAAACTCAGATAAAAGAAATACTACTTAATAAATAAAAATACAATGCTAAGTGGAGAAGAAAGGCTTAAAATGATGATGATAATGATTGATACACTTCTAGACACCTCACCTGGACATTATCTATGACAAACTCTGCATTCTCTGTCATGTGTTGCAGCAGACGGCCAGGCGTGCAGATCATTATGTTGCAGGAGCTGATGCGATTCCACTCGTACTTCAGGTCCTTCCCCCCTGCCGGCACGGAGAGTATTACATTCACACATTCATAGTAACTTGATATAGAGGAAGAAGATGACTACGAAGGCAATCATTAAACTACAATATATTCAACTCACACTGATTTTCTGCATTATAAGGGAATGGTGTTATGTGTGACGGTGTGTGACCAAGCTGGTACACTCACCTATAACCAGGCCAGCTGAGAAGTCATGTTGCTTGCCCACTATGTTCAGCACCGCAAATATCTGATAGGCGAGTTCTCGGGTCGGGGTGATTACCAGCACTCCAAGGCCGTCCAGCTGTGTCCACTGTCTATGGTACAACACTTCCAGCATCTGAAGAAGTATTGTCATGAGTTTTATCTACATTAATATGGCAATAAAGGCAACAGTGTCTTATATTCTGTACAATTCCACCTGTTACATGATGTACATAAACTGATATATCAAAATGCAGCGGCTGAGTATTCATAAAATCATCCTATACATTTATCATTTACTAAAACACCACACAACACAATAATACATAGCTACTCACTGGTACAATAAAGGCCAGCGTCTTCCCCGAGCCAGTCTTAGCAGCCGCCACCACGTCCATTCCCCGCAGTGAGTATATAAGTGACTGTCGCTGCACTTTGGTGGGCACAGTGAACCCAGTTTCCCGTAAGCCCTTGAGTGTTTTCTTACTCAGTGGCAGGACACCAAAGCTTTCTATTTCCTCAGGGTTCATGCCTTCAAGCTATAGGTAAAGGTAGTCAAGGGTAAATTAGTCTTCCCTATTATTAGTATGTATTATTATGATCTCTATTATCATTACTATTATCTTTGTTATTATTATTATCATTATCAACTCTTATCACTACTAAAATCACTGGGAAAAGGAAATCATCAGATATAATAACATAAACAAATGTTAGTATGTATATATATATAATCAGTAAATCTCTAGTTAAATGTTCATATCCTGTCGTAAAGACTATTATTACTCTCCTCTGCTTCCCTCCCACACTTCCCTGCTGGACCTTACCTTGGCCTTACTAGACTCCAGCAGTGTAATCTCCTCCTTCTCCAACACCACCTTCTTCTTCTTATGCTTGAAGTTAGTTCCCTTTGAGTTCCTGGGGCCTTGCTTACCGAAAGGCTTGTGTCTCTTCTTCATGGTGACTATCTTCTAAGACTAACTGTTGAAGGAAGACAATGCATGTAAGGGTTGTAGGAAGGCCTTTTTAACACTAAGTAAAGGTCGTAAGGTAAGTATACAAAGGAACTAGACACATAACAATAATATCCCTCAAGTTCTCACTATATGTTACCTTTAATCTTGGTTTCCAGTAGCAGGAGTGGCGGCAGGATCAAGGGTCTGTATGGAAGCCCAAGGAGACTCAACAGAGTGCGCAATGAAAACACGAGGAGACTGTCTGGGTCTTGGTCTTGGTTTGTTTTCTGCTTCACAACGGCACACATAAACACAACCAACACTACAGAAAACCTAAAAATTAAATGGGTTACTATAATATACTTAATTTGTTATTTATTTTGTTATTATTGGGTAACATTTAAAAATAGGGAAGCTAGATGACGCTCATTTGTTGTATTGTATGAATTTATGGAAGGGAGTTTATCTGTATGTATTTTTGGCGTAGGAGACCAGCATCATCAGGTGAAAGGGAAATAATGGTTAATTTCATTGGTTGTGTTACGCAACCAAGGGTTAATTAATATTAAATATTATAGTAATCAGAAAACTGGGTCCAGATTAGTGTTCAGCATGCCAGAAAGCCCATATGTACTTATTTTCATATAAATCTGAGATGTGGGTATGTTCATGAAAATTAGCAGGGATATCCCGTAGAGTTTAAACTAGAAATAATGTATCTTGAAATAACTCGAAAAGTATTAGGTTTATGTAAAAAATTATAGAATAGTAAAGAAGGAGTAGAAGAAGCCCGTTCTTTTGA
>JAPQNM010000023.1:5788400-5808400 GCA_029783475.1 Metacarcinus magister
GTTAAGTATATTGCTAAAAAAACTTAAAAGGAGAGAAAAAAAAATAAAGGATGAGTAGAATACAAGACTATGCCATAAAAAAAAAGAGAGAGAGAGAGAGAGAGAGAGAGAGAGAGAGAGAGAGAGAGAGAGAGAGAGAGAGAGAGAGAGAGAGGAGAGAGAGAGAGAGAGAGAGAGAGAGAGAGAGAGAGAGAGAGAGAGAGAGAGAGAGAGAGAGAGAGAGAGAGAGAGAGAGAGAGAGAGAGAGAGAGAGAGAGAGAGAGGAGAGAGAGAGAGAGAGAGAGAGAGAGAGAGAGAGAGAGAGAGAGAGAGAGAGAGAGAGAGAGAGAGAGAGAGAGAGAGAGAGAGAGGAGAGAGAGAGAGAGAGAGAGAGAGAGAGAGAGAGAGAGAGAGAGAGAGAGAGAGAGAGAGAGAGAGAGAGAGAGAGAGAGAGAGAGAGAGAGAGAGAGAGAGAGAGAGAGAGAGAGAGAGAGAGAGAGAGAGAGAGAGAGAGAGAGAGAGAGAGAGAGAGAGAGAGAGAGAGAGAGAGAGAGAGAGAGAGAGAGAGAGAGAGAGAGAGAGAGAGAGAGAGAGAGAGAGAGAGAGAGAGAGAGAGAGAGAGAGAGAGAGAGAGAGAGAGAGAGGAGAGAGAGAGAGAGAGAGAGAGAGAGAGAGAGAGAGAGAGAGAGAGAGAGAGAGAGAGAGAGAGAGAGAGAGAGAGAGAGAGAGAGAGAGAGAGAGAGAGAGAGAGAGAGAGAGAGAGAGAGAGAGAGAGAGAGAGAGAGAGAGAGAGAGAGGAGAGAGAGAGAGAGAGAGAGAGAGAGAGAGAGAGAGAGAGAGAGAGAGAGAGGAGAGAGAGAGAGAGAGAGAGAGAGAGAGAGAGAGAGAGAGAGAGAGAGAGAGAGAGAGAGAGAGAGAGAGAGAGAGAGAGAGAGAGAGAGAGAGAGAGAGAGAGAGAGAGAGAGAAGAGAGAGAGAGAGAGAGAGAGAGAGAGAGAGAGAGAGAGAGAGAGAGAGAGAGAGAGAGAGAGAGAGAGAGAGAGAGAGAGAGAGAGAGAGAGAGAGAGAGAGAGAGAGAGAGAGAGAGAGAGAGAGAGAGAGAGAGAGAGAGAGAGAGAGAGAGAGAGAGAGAGAGAGAGAGAGAGAGAGAGAGAGAGAGAGAGAGAGAGAGAGAGAGAGAGAGAGAGAGAGAGGAGAGAGAGAGAGAGAGAGAGAGAGAGAGAGAGAGAGAGAGGAGAGAGAGAGAGAGAGAGAGAGAGAGAGAGAGAGAGAGAGAGAGAGAGAGAGAGAGAGAGAGAGAGAGAGAGAGAGAGGAGAGAGAGAGAGAGAGAGAGAGAGAGAGAGAGAGAGAGAGAGAGAGAGAGAGAGAGAGAGAGAGAGAGAGAGAGAGAGAGAGAGAGAGAGAGAGAGAGAGAGGAGAGAGAGAGAGAGAGAGAGAGAGAGAGAGAGAGAGAGAGAGAGAGAGAGAGAGAGAGAGAGAGAGAGAGAGAGAGAGAGAGAGAGAGAGAGAGAGAGAGAGAGAGAGAGAGAGAGAGAGAAGAGAGAGAGAGAGAGAGAGAGAGAGAGAGAGAGAGAGAGAGAGAGAGAGAGAGAGAGAGAGAGAGAGGAGAGAGAGAGAGAGAGAGAGAGAGAGAGAGAGAGAGAGAGAGAGAGAGAGAGAGAGAGAGAGAGAGAGAGAGAGAGAGAGAGAGAGAGAGAGAGAGAGAGAGAGAGAGAGAAAAAAAAAAGGAGCACTTGCATATCTCAAATCACGTGACATAGATTAGTAAAAAATTCTCACACATCTCCCTAATTTTTTTCCTCTCTTTTTTTGCTTTCTTTTCTTTATCAATTTACGTTTTCTTTTTCAGGTATTTTTAGGAGGTGATTAGGTAAGGTGATTAGGAGGTGATTAACGAAGCTCCAGGTAAGCTGTTCTAAGGTCAATGAGTCTGAGATTGGCGTTTATTGTGGTTTTTTTTTTTTTTATGCCACACCTGCCATATTGAGAAAGGCAAGGAGGAAGGTCAACGAACACACACACACACACACACACACACACACACACACACACACACACACACACACACACACACACACACACACACACACACACACACACACACACACACACACACACATATGAATAGTAATTAATATTAGTTTACTGAGACAAATTATAACCCTGAAATAAATACCAAAGAAATACAGAAAGAAAAATAACAATCGAAGTTTGTCCCAACTAAAACAATATTCAAAAACTTATATTATATAAAAAAAAAAAAATAATAAAAAAATCATTATTTTAACCTCAAATTGTACGTATAAATCTTGAACGCTTCATAGCCAAAAAGATAAATAAATAAATAAAAATAAATAAATTAAAAAAAAATTCAAATAAATACATTTCTTAATTACAAAGTTCTCAAATATCAATCAATTTTAACAGTGCATCCACCTCGCCAAGTATCAGATAACAGTAAATGTATTAATAAATGTCTTTCAGTGTGTGCAGTAACATTATCACACTGATATGCCGGTCCCCGAGGCAGTGTGCGGCGGCGGCTCCTTCCAACCTCAACTCCAACGTCACGCCCAGCCTCGCCAATGACCCACACTTATAATCCAGTATAAATGTCTCCATTTCATAAATTATCTCACTGTCAGTTAGCGAATCCGGTTATGTAATGTCTGTCAAATTGTGAATTTGATAAGCAATTCTTCATAGTGTGTTCTTCCCGGAATCAATGAACCATGAAGTGAGATATAAAAACTGTAAGGAATAGTTTATATTTACTCCCTCATCCATGAACACCGTCTACCTCAATCAGTGAATATAATTGCACGGCAGCCTTCACCTGTCATCGTGTTCACAGCCTCGTGCACCTTCACTAGTGGACCAAACACGCACATCCACGCTTACAGTTGCCAACCTTCTCCGTCTATGGTCTTGCAGCAAACGTTCTTATAGTTTTTGTTGTTCTATATAGTTTTTGTTGTTGATATGAACCCAGGTGAGACAAGCCTAACGAAGACACCTTTCAATGATGACGTTCTGAGGTTGTCAGTCCTAAAGGTGACGTAAAGTGGGACGTGGTCAGAACGGTGATGTTTTAATTAAGTCGGTGCACACACACACACACACACACACACACACACACACACACACACACACACACACACACACACACACACACACACACACACACACACACACACACACACACACACACACACACACACACTAAAGCTCAGGTTGCAGCGGAAGTTCTCAGGTAATTTGATCCACATCGTTCAAGATACATGTGAGTCCAAACAAAAGACTGCAGGCGGGAGGCGAGAGGACAAGGTGAACCGCTTGCCTAGTAGTTGATGCCTTGTTCTAATTACTCTGACGCTCTCTCTTTCAGTCTCCTTTTTTCTCCCTCTCTTTTATCCATTCCTTCATCTTTCACCTCCTCTTAAATTCTCTTCGCATCTTTCTCATCCTGGAAATTGGGTTTTAATTCTTGTTCCCGTTAATTCAGTTTTTCTTAACTTGGCGGGATTGCATCAGGATGGCACGGTACAAACAGTGCACGAGGGAAGGGATGCTACAGTACAAGAGGGTACATTCTTCCTGCTTGGGGCGGTACCTACTTGTCAAACGAGGCAAGGTAAGGGGCAGGTGTGCAGGCAGGTAAGACCAACCATGGGTCTGCCACGGACGAAAATAGATGACGAACCTTCATGTGAAAATTCATATGAAACTGGAATTGGCGGCGCCCGAGGGTGTGTCTGTCCTAGCGGGTGGAGGCGCGGTGGCGACGGTGGCGTTGGTGGTGACGGTGGTGTTGGTGGCTATGAGAACAGGTCGTGGGAAGCTCTCTCGCAGCCTCCACCTGTCTCCGCCGCCGCCGCCACCGCCTCCAACTATCCAATTAGTCTATTCTCCAGCGACTTAATGATTCGTATAATTATCCTCATACGCAAAAAAAACGTAGGAAAAAAAACCCACATTAAACGAAGGTGAGGTAAATAAAAAATAGCCTTGATTATGTGAAATGTAACATATTTTTTTTTCTTATAAACTATGGCTGCTTTGAAGGAATTTACGAAAAAACGAGGATCATAAAGGTTCTTTCACTCTGGGTCTTTCACTCCACATTTTGAGTCTCGCTTTGTCATGCCTTGTTTCATGTCCCGCTACACTCATTGTGGAGATGTTCAAAGGGAATTAATTACCTCGTGTATACCACCGCGGCGCTTAACATCCCGTGCACATGAAACAAACATCAAAGCATCACACACCCACACCCACACACACACACACACACACACACACACACACACACACACACACACACACACACACACACACACACACACACACACACATACACACAACACACATAAAATGAGAGAGAGAGAGAGAGAGAGAGAGAGAGAGAGAGAGAGAGAGAGAGAGAGAGAGAGAGAGAGAGAGAGAGAGAGAGAGAGAGAGAGAGAGAGAGAGAGAGAGAGAGAGAGAGATAACAAAACGTGAAGGATGGGATAAGAGAAGAAAAAAACAAAACAGGCAAGTGCTACATGTAGCATAGCCATTCTTAAGATGCAGACAATAGCAAGGTGTTGAGAGGAGACTGTTGCAGGCACACTGATTAGAGAGAGAGAGAGAGAAAAAAAAGAGAGAGGTTGAAGGTGAAAATAGGAAACGCCAAAACTAATCATATTTCATAACTTAATATAACATAATTCACTTAGCAATGAATGAATAGATGCGAATAAATAGGAGAAAAGAAGAAACAGTAATATCAGCAGTAGTAGAAAGAGGAGGAGGAGGAGGAGGAGGAAGGGGAAGATAATAATTACAGTAATGGTAGTTATAATCTCAGCATCAAAGTTAACTCGGTAGGTTTTTGTTGTGGTCACATGCAAAACGCACCATTGTATTAGGAGAGATAAGTCCCAAGTAGTGATGGTTTCTGTGTCTTCCAGTTCATTATTAGCCGAGTGTGTGGTTGAGGCAGGTTTGGTGGTAGCCTGATTTATTTCATGGCTTCCCTCATTAAATACTACTCCTTGCACGCACACTCCACACACACACACACACACACACACACACACACACACACACACACACACACACACACACACACTCAGTACAGGAAGAAGAAGAAGGAAAAAGAAGAATATCAACTTAAATTAATGATAGTATTTTTTCCTTCTGAGACAATGAGTAAATATGGTTTTTATTTGGTCTGTATTTGTGAGATATTAAAAAAAAAAAGCTGTTAATAGTGTGTTTTTGTGTACCAAGGACTGCTAAATACCTGGTTATTATCGTTTATATCCTTCACATGGAGAGTAAGTGCCTAAGACTCACACACACACACACACACACACACACACACACACACACACACACACACACACACACACACACACACACACACACACACACACTCACCTGCATCCCTCCCTTAGATAAGACACACGCTAATAGATATTAATACATTCTTCAGACTAATTTTTTTAACTGCAATTTTTTCCCCGCAAGTTAAAGTAATTTTCTTGATAGAGATTCCTTAATAGATTTTTAGTCATTTCATTTGTTTTTTTTGTGATTTTATTAGTTTTTTTTTTATTAGAGTTACCATTTATTTGGGCGTGATTAATGGGTGTGTAGGGTTGGTTCGTGTAGGGTATATGGTGGGAATTTGCATATTCACTCTACCCATACCCTATTGGTACCCTTTAAAACCTTGCTAATAATGCCATCTACATATTAACGAGAAAATTAATATCAACCCTATCAATTTCCATCACAACGACGTTCTATTTTCAATTTAAACCATATTGACGATTTTAAGATAAGATTACAGCAACAGATAACGAAATATTCCTAACTCAATCTACATATTGAGGAGGAAATTAATATTAACCAAATGTATAGCGACATTTTTCTAATTATACGTATGAAAAAACTAGACTAATAATAAATAAATGACTCAATAAAGGAATGAATGTGGACGGCATTAAGGAAAGTATGATAATTAACCTTATGACACAGGTATTCAAAACGGCAGGTAAGGACAGGTGTAAATACAGGTTTTCCAAGTTATCCTCCCAGTGTTATCATTGATTTCAGGACAGATATACTTTACGTTCGTGTGGGTCTGTATGTATACTGTACTTACGATACCTAGGCATATTAGATTTTAGTTTGTGTATATGTGTGTGTGTGTTATCTCAAATTATAGTGATGATATTAAAGTATGTATATTGTTCGTATGTTCCTGTAAATTTGAATAGTGAAAGTTAATGTAGGTACAAGTGACTTATATACATTTCTACGACTTACTAAATAAATAATTAAAAAAAATAAAAAGTACATGTTCGTTTTTAAGTCTGTCTTATATAGTAATGGTGAAGGTACAAAGTCCTTATGTATCCTTACAACTCTATTTCAACATAAACAACCATACTTAAACCCGTAAAACTCACACGCAAACACCATCAATAAGACTTATGAAAGGAGCTGAGTAAACACGACCTTGTAAACACGGAGGGATAAACAGATTACCTCAGGAACCTTAACACACACACACACACACACACACACACTAACCTTGTAGCAGCCTTTGTATGCATTTCAAAGTGTTTAAAGAGTTACTTCATGAGAAAAAAACGACTTATACATATGCATTGATTTTTAAAAGGTAATCTATGGCGGTAAGGAAGAAGAGAAGGAGGAGAAGAAGGAGGAGGAGGAGGAGAAGGGTTAGGAGAACGCTTTAGAAGGGAAAAAATATGTTGTGTTCACTCTATTCTCAGTATGTAATAGTGTAGTGTGTTTAAATCATGGAAAATGCGTATCAAGGGACATGAAGCAAGATTCTGACGTAGATAACCAGAAAGTGGATGAGAGAGAGAGAGAGAGAGAGAGAGAGAGAGAGAGAGAGAGAGAGAGAGAGAGAGAGAGAGAGAGAGAGAGAGAGAGAGAGAGAGAGAGAGAGAGAGAGAGAGAGAGAGAGAGAGAGAGAGAGATAATAGTAATAAAAATAAAGCTAATACACGTGGGTATGAGACATGTTAAGTTAATGTCATCATGTCTGTTTATGAAGGAAATTATAAGTGAGAACAAAGACTGAAGGTGTTTGAAAATATATGTATTGATTGAAAATATTGAGTTATATAAATAGATATATTCCACCGTCTAGACACCAGTGTAAATGATAAAAATATTGCCCCTCGCACCAAGAACCTGTTGTGAGCCAGGATAGAACTGCAGTCTATTTATTGCCCACGAGCTGACTAAGTGTATTTTTGCCAATATTTAACCAATCTATTATGTGTGGTCACTGTCTTTTATGTTGTTCTCTCTCTCTCTCTCTCTCTCTCTCTCTCTCTCTCTCTCTCTCTCTCTCTCTCTCTCTCTCTCTCTCTCTCTCTCTCCTCTCTCTCTCTCTCTCTCCTCTCTCTCTCTCTCTCCTCTCTTCTCTCTCTCTCTCTCTCTCTCTCTCTCTCTCTCTCTCTCTTTTCAGCCTTGACTATCCCACCTTCCACCAGCGGCTCAAAGAGAGGACAGAATTAAAATGTGAGAGGAAGTTAATTTAGTATCGTTTTCCCATTATCAATCTGTGTTCAAGGGAAACCAAGATGAAGAGGACGAGAAAATATTGATGATAAGATGAAGTACAGCCAGAGAGACAAAAAATAAAAAGAGAGAAAGTTGTAACATTTTTCTTTGTGAGTGTTCGATAAAATGAAAACTAGACAGAATACATCAATAACAGAGAAATATTATGCAAGAAATCCATGTTATTAGCTTCCAATAGACGTAGGAGACGAGATACATAATATTAATAAGAAAATAGCATCGATGGCCGAGGTGCGTCTTGTTTAAATAAAATAGATATTTTAAAGTGAACATTATACGCTGCAGTTGTTGAACAGATTCAAATATATTTGATAATATATTGATAGTGATAGATATAAGAGAAAAGCAAAGTGTAAAATTAACTTAGAGGTCATTTTTGATTAATACCTCCTTGAATATTTATGAAGAATTTATATTTGAAAAAAGAGAGAGCCTAAAAATAACATTTTAAACTGGTTTGATGAATTTGTGTGTATAATTTTACATTGAATATCAACATTCTTGTCAAATCATCATTACTCAAAAGGCAGAAAAAAAAAAAATATAAAACAAAAGGCATATCGTTCTTTTAATTTCATAATTTATATTGAAGTGCTGATTTATATCTTTATTGGATAATACATAATTATTGTTTTTTCTTTCTTTCTTTCTCTTTACTTTATTTTAATCCTTCAGCTTGTCTTCCGTTTCATATAAGAGAAAACAAATATTAATTAAATTTTTATAAGATTATAATTTTTTTGGGGGGATGGGGGAGGCAGAAAAAATGAAGTGTGTGTGTGTGGGGGGGGGGACCCTTCACTCACACCCCATGTCAACAAAAAACTTAACCCCCACCACATCTTAATCCTCTCTCCCATAATCCCCCATATAGACATACATTCCATCCATCCCCTCACTTCCCCTTACATTCCCCTACAAACACGCCCTCACCCTCCCCTACCATTCCCCTTCTCACCCCCACACCACAAAGACAGGAGGAGGAGGAGGAGGAGGAGGAGGAGGAGGAGGAGGAGGAGGAGGAGGAGGAGACAACAAAGAGGTGATTTCTATCCATTTAATGCATGTAGATAGCCTGGAATAGACAAACAGTTGATAGATATGAATGAAGATAGATGTGGGATGGTTTTGTCCTATCATGTAATCGTAGACGCTGATGCTGCTGATGATAAGACACTAGACAGGTAGACACAGGTGAATGGGAAGGTAAGTAGAATGAATTAGCCGTCAGTGTTATTGTTTCATTAGATGCGCATAAATCATGTTAATTAATGTCGAATGGTGGATACAGAATGTCGTTTCAATAAATAAATAAATAAATAAATAAATAAATAAATAAATAAATAAATAAATAAATAAATAAATAGATAACATAACATCAGGGTTGAAATATGGAAGGAATTCTGACTTTCCTTCCTCATCTTCCTTCCACTTCCTTTCTTTTCTTTTCTTTTACTTCACATTTACTATTGCATTATTTTTTTCTTTTCTTTTTTTGGCTACTTTTCCTAGGCCTAAAACGGGGTTGAGGCCTATGAATCAAACGTTTTTATTATAATTGAGAGAGAGAGAGAGAGAGAGAGAGAGAGAGAGAGAGAGAGAGAGAGAGAGAGAGAGAGAGAGAGAGAGATAGGCCACGTGTTCTTGTTCTTCCCTGCAACACAACACAACAACAGTTCATGCCAAAAGTGCGTGCGGCTGCTGAAGGAGTAAGAGTAAGAGGAGGAGGAGGAGGAGGAGGAGGAGGAGGAGGAGGAGGAGGAGGAGGAGGAGGAGGAGGGAGGAAAAGGAGGGTAGAGGAGGAGCTAGACATGAGTTGCTCCTCCCCTTACTTCCTCGGCAGTAATGAGCAAGACAAGGCCAGGGCGGGTTCACTAGTGTTGGCTGAGGTGGCAGCTAGTGAGAATGTGACCCACGCTTCTTAGCCACACAGCGCCTCGCCACTCACAGCCATGCCCGTCCCTCCTCCGTCAACCACGCTACCACCACCACCACAACCACCACCACCACCACCACAGCACTGTCATCCAGCAGCTACCACAGACCACAATGGATGTCCAAAGTGTGGCTGAAGAGTAAGGGAGGAGTAACTGAAATTAACTCTAAAGTGTGAGGGTTTAAAGATGAGGTGATTCAATCTTTCCCGCGTGTGTGTCAGGATGGAAACTTGCGGTCTGGTTCTCCTACAAGACTTTCTGAGTGTCGTACAATAAGAAAAGAGGAAAAATAAAGGAGACAGAAAATAATAAGGAAAGTGATTTTGTCTGTAACTTTTGCGTTGGAAGTGTGTTGTGTGGCGTGTGACGAGGGTTAAAGGTTGTGTTTTGGAGTGTGAGCGTGGACTGTGTGAGGACTGTGTGAGGTGTAACGAGGCCTGTAGGATGTGACGGGCTTTCAACGCCACGCCACGCCCGCCCCCCCATCCTTGCCCTTTGTCAGGAACCAAAACATGAGGAGATTATTCTTGCTACTGGCCATTAATGTTATCACGGCTTGGTCGATAAACTGGCTGTAAGTATAACCTGTGTTTGTGTGTGTGTGTGTGTGTGTGTGTGTGTGTGTGTGTGTGTGTGTGTGTGTGTGTGTGTGTGTGTTATTATCAAACCCATCCAGTGTTGCTAATTATGTGCATAATTGAATCCGTACAGTACCAGGTTAGATAAGGCTACGTAACACACACACACACACACACACACACACACACACACACACACACACACACACAAAGAGAACTCATGACATCTCCTCCCTCTGACCTTGCTGTAAACTGGACTAGAATAACAACGCCTGTATTTAATCTCTCTTGCTGTAGTAAACTGGAGCAAATTTTCAAGACTCTAAGATTACCACCTCCGGCAACAGTTTGGTGAGGGACAACGTAAAGGGGTAATGACACCCTTTAAATGTTCACTAATTAAGACAAGCTAGCTATGCATGTGTGTATGTATGTATGTATGTGTGTACGTATGTTTTTTTTTTCTTCTTCTCTCGTTTATACAAAGAGAAAAATAGAGAGAGAGAGAGATGCATACAAATTGTGTTGCTTTCAATTACTGTCTTTATAAAACATCATACAGATCAAAGTTAATTAGGAAGGAGCACGACAAACCGTCTCTTTCTCTCTCTTTTCTCTCTTTTTTTTTCTCTCTCTCTCTCTTCTCTCTCTCTCTCTCTCTCTCTCTCTCTCTCTCTCTCTCTCTCTCTCTCTCTCTCTCTCTCTCTCTCTCTCTCTCTCTCTCTCTCTCTCTCTCTCTCTCTCACACACACACACACACACACACACACACACACACACAAGATCCACCCTGACATCAGCCTCATCATCTCGGTCAATTCCTGGTCTTGTATACCCTTCATTAGATACACTTTAGGAAATATACAACCTTAGCCCCCCCGCCCTATCACTACCCATAACTTACCTCCTTAACTGCTAATACCGCGGAGGGAAACAATAACTAGTTTTCCATGACTATTTTCTCTCATGTACCACCCGGGAAAACTGCAGAATAAATTTATGACCACAAGAACGAATAATAACTTCACATTCCAAGCGAACGAATCGAATTATTATTATTATTATTTTTGGGGGGGGCCAGTTTAAATAAGGAGTAAGTTACCGCTATAAAATGTACTAAAAAAAAAAAACCACACAAAAAAAACAAAACAATAACCATGATAGTTGTTCGTTCTTGTCGACTGTTCACAGAAGCCGGTAAGGTATGTGCAGGGTGGTGGTGGTGGTGGTGTTGGTGGTGGTGGTGTTGAAGTGAGGCTGGTAATGCTAACTAATGCTTATCCTCAACGGGGGGGAGAGGAGGGGGCAGTCTGCTGGTGGTGGTAGTGGTGGGCGCGTAAACACTCGTCGTAGTTGCAGCCTCGTGTAGACTACAACCACGACACTCTTTTCTAATTGGTTAACAGCACGCATAGGGTTTGGCTCTTAGCCCTCTCATGCTGTGGCCCTCAAGGGAGATTGGCCATTGAGACTCTTCTGGCACTCCCTTGGCTCTCCCAGGCACTATGGCATGGCACTATCCCCCTCACTGTTATATCTCCACTCATGTCGATCTTAGGTGAGAGGTAAGCGATGCCTCACAACCTCATTACCACCTCCTCAATCACTCACATACATGGCACTCTTCATGGCACTCCCTCATCCCTCCCTAACACACTCCCTCTTCCCTGACAACTTGCTTCACGCCTCCTACAACATTAACACGCGCCCTTTCACCCTTTAACTTTCACCCTATCCTTCGCCTGACACCCTATGCCTCACCCGCTTGCCACTTCCCTCCCGCGGCCACCCTGTCATCATCCTCCACCTCCCCGACACACTCTTATTAGTGCCTCTCGATCTCACGCACCAAATAACTTCATAGTCATAGTCTTTTTTGAGTGTGTGTGTGTGTGTGTGTGTGTGTGTGTGTGTGTGTGTGTGTGTGTGTGTGTGTGTGTGTGTGTGTGTGTGTGTGTGTGTGTGTGTGTGTGTGTGTGTGAAATTATACTATTTCTTTTTTTCATTTTCTTTCCTTCTTTTTTCGTTATCTTCTTTTTTCTACAAGATCGGCACCCTCTTGTCCTTTCAATTTTCCTCAATGTTCCTTCCTTCACACTCCCGCCCTTGTAAATCCCCGCGAAGCCTTGGGAACACACCTAAAATACTTCCCGGAACATATCAAAAACTCATCACATTAACAGCACTTGGTAGCAGGAGTAAATCTATCTATAGGATCAATTATAAGGGCTAGGATACTGTATGGGGTGTAGGAGTGTCACTGTTCTTTAGTCTGTAGGATTGTTTCATGCCTTCCTATCTGCCTTATGTTATCTAGGACTTATCACACGTTACGCCCTTGATAAAGCTGTCTGTACTCTCTTAAGGCGACCGTGCAGGAAGGCAGAATTAGATTTGATAAGATGGTTCGTGGGATAATCATCGACTTTGCATTTGTGATTCCACGGCATTGTTGTTGGACCAGTCGTTCAACACCGACCGATAGTATTTACGTTGGTATAAATTCTTCTGATCGTCTGGGGTTAGCGTGGTCACAATTACCACAGAAATCCCCCTTGAAGCTAGCTGTCAGTGGGTGTACGGAGGGAGTTATTTGTATTACCGACTTCTTTTTAGTCTTTTGTTTATGGAGGAGGGTAAAGTGGGGAGGTGTGTGTGTGTGTGTGTGTGTGTGTGTGGGTGTGGGTGTGTGTGTGCAAATCAAGTAGCATGGCAGCTAAAACTAATACTTTCAAGTCACTTTAATACATGTTAGCGCCAAGGACTTACTTACAAGCTATTAATCTTTCCTCGCTCGCTACCATTAATGACTATCAACTCAACACCCTGATACGAATACTGATGGTTCGGAGCAGCACTCGATCCGCCTCAAGTATAACTGATAAAATTGAACACCACTACCCAACTAATATATTGAAGAAGTAAACGTAATTATAGATACATGTGTATTTTTTTTTAATATATAGTGAGTAAAATTATGGTATTTACCTGTGGCTTTAATATTATAGTTTGCAGGTAATGTTTTTGTTACGTAGGGTGAGAATACAAAAGAGTGCTCGCTAAAAATGCAGAAAAAGCATAATAAGTGTAGGATTTTGTTAATATTTATCTCATAATCTTCCTCCTGCATGTGACTAGAATTTGCGATGTCAACATGAACACATCTCAAAACATTACAAGCTTAAGTAAATCAAAAAAAATATATAAAAAGATATATATATAAAAAAAAAACCGTCTACCCTTCTTGCCTTCACCGAATAGTACCACCACCCTTCCTTCCCTAACTTATCTCCCATATTTAACCTGTATTAAGTAATTTTCTCTGTGTTTCACCTACGCATAATTCTCCACGGCAAGATTTACACTACGACATAAAACACAAAAACAAAGGCAAGTTTTCGTAAATGAAGCGTAATGTTGCTTATTTTTTTTTTACTCTTTCCTGAGCGGTCGGCGTTTATTTGTAGGTGCGTTTAGGTGCGTGCGTTGCGTGAGGTAAGCCCGGCCGGCGACAGGTGTTTCAGTACATCATTCTTAATTAAGCAGGTGTACCTTCTAATTAGGTGGTCCATGGCGTTCACAGAGGCAGTAAAGGTGTGTAATTTGAAGGTATTATCGAGGCAGGAATTCATAATGGTGTGTGAACGTAAAACACTCACTTTTATGTTCACCTCTAATGTGTGTGTGTGTGTGTGTGTGTGTGTGTGTGTGTGTGTGTGTGTGTGTGTGTGTGTGTGTGTGTGTGTGTGTGTGTGTGTGTGTGTGTGTGTGTTGGTGTTACTCAAAAAGCGTACATGAAACAGTTTAACATAATATCTAACACACAGCTACTACTTCCCTCTTCCCCTCACCCTTCCCTCCCTCTTCCCCTCACTCTCTCCTCTAACATAATCACAATGGAGCGAGATTTCTTCATTATTATCTCCCTTTTCTCTTTTTTTCTTTTGTATTTCTCATTGTAATCATTATTTTTGTGGTCCCTATAACAGTACTGATAACAGACGAACTGATAAACTATGGACGAGACGATAACAACAACAACAACAACAACATTAGGAAGATTAGCTTGTGGAAAGTTGTGCAGAGAAAAGAAAAAGAAAAGAAAGTAATAAGAAAGTAAGAAAAGAAAAAAAAAGGTAAAGAAGAAATGAAAACTGATCAAAAGTAAACACACACATACACACACACACACACACACACACCACCACCACCACCATCACCACCAAAGCAGTCCGTCTGTTACACTAACTAGAAAATTTAAACATGTTCCCCTTCCTTCCCTCCGTGGATTTAGTGTTGACCCTTAAGGCGACACTCCTCTTATGGTGCGTCTTGTTAACGAAGGCAGGTACTGACGTGTCGCTTTGTGTTTGTTTTGCCTGATGTGACGTGTGTTACGGTACGCGTGGGGTGCCGCAAGGGGCTTCATGCTACCCGCTCTGTTTGTTCTGTTTGTTCTGTTTGTTCTGTTTGGTCTGTTTGGTCTGTTTGTTCTGTTTGTTCTGTTTGGTCTGTTTGGTCTGTTTGTTCTGTTTGTTCTGTTTGGTCTGTTTGGTCTGTTTGTTCTGTTTGTTCTGTTTGGTCTGTTTGTTCTGTTTGTTCTGTTTGGTCTGTTTGTTCTGTTTGGTCTGTTTGGTCTCGCCACCTACAAGTTGGTGTTTAAGTTGGTTATGTAAGGCTTTGTGTTGGTAGTTAACTGTGATTATTATCTATCGTAGTGTTCATTATTTTCATTCACGACGTTGTGTTTAGTGAGTTCCCATGACCTTGTTACATCACTTTACGACGAAACTTTACGACATAACTTTACAACAAAACTTTACCATAAAACTTTACTATACAATCTTATTACAAACCTTTACTACAAAACTTTATTACAAAACTTTATTATGAAACTTTACCACAAGATTTACTACAAAAATTTCCTACAAAACTGTCCCCAAGAGCTACAGTATTGCTTTCACTCCGCTTTTTGTAGTCAATTTCAAAAGATTTTCAGACTTAATCCAACCCACAACTTACAATACATATTCAACTCTACTTTATATGGTCAATTTATAAAAGCTTCCCAACTAACATGTATCAAGGTCTTTCAAATTACTTTCACACTAGTTTCTTTAATCAATATCCAAGAGTTTACGACTGAACTTTTTCTTGACTTACATTAATATCTCTGCTAAACCTGGTTAAGTCTCCCTTGCTAAGCTATGAGTACCCAAAGGTCTTCATCAGGAATAAGATAAACATTGCCCTTTATAACTCTTGTTTAGAGATTGAAAACTGAGTGCAAGTCCTTATTAAAAACCCGTAAGGAACGTTTACATAAATTGATGTAATAAGATTATGATCATTACTAATAATTTCATGAGAAGATTATAGGATACGTGGCAGTGCAGGTACTTATGGATGGTCTGATGAGAGTAATTTGCTGCAATGCATTATAAGGACAACCAACCTCCCCTCCCTCTCCTCCCCGCAGCCTGCCTTCCCCCGCACCAATTCGTGATGGATTGTGACTTAATCAAAGGAGGAAGGTGATGGAAGAGGCTTTTTTTTATGTTTTGGTTTACATATTTTAAATTTGTTACTACTACTACTACTATTACTACTACTATTACTACTACTACTACTATTACTGATCTCAACGCTACTTATTAGAACGAAATCGACTCTCACGTACGAACTTATGAGACAGAACGTAGACCACGAACGAGAATGTTGTATAACGAACGTACGTAAGGTGTGAAAAAATACGTACAAGGGTGTGTGGATGCTTTCTATTAAGTGATGTGCAGTAAGGTGGAAGTGGAGGAGAAATACAGCGTCACACACGATTGAAGTGACGAAAAGAGACGCATTTACTTCATCTCAAACCAAGAAGCGTCACGGTAGGCTTGTCAGGGATGCAAAAGTGATTCCAGGTGAAGACTGGAACCGTATATCACGTGTCTATGTTGTGTTAATGATGATGTTAATAATGATAATGATGATAGACGTTTAGCTTCACATCCATGAAAGGAACACCGGAAAAAAAAAATATAATGTTCTTGTTCATTAGATGCTGGAAGTTGAAGGTTTCCAGGTGAGCGGATCTTAACCTTCCAGTCCCTCTCTCCCTTTGTCCCTTATTAGCTGCTTTGTCGCTGGATATACGGGACATGTTTAATACCTGTATCCCATATCTGGAGAGTGACAGCCGCGTATTCTAATCACTAACCTAAGCTGACTGGCGCCTTTCACCCTTCTCCCGGGATCCTTAACACAGTCTTAGTGTTGAACAGGACCCAGCCTATGTCCCTGTCTGGCTAGGTTAGGCCCATACCAGCCGGCGCGGTCACTGCCTGGAGTGGCCAAGCTTGTTCCTTCCGCTCTCTTCCCTCCACTCAGCCTCGACCACCCTCTCAATGACCTCGAAGACCTTTGGAACTTTTATTGCAGAGACGGAGGGGAAAAATGCAGAATGGAATTAATCTCGTTTCAGTATTCTTTTTTACTTTCCTTCTCTCGTTTTTCTGTTTCTTTCTCGGGGGTGGTAGTGGTAGTAGTAGTAATAGTAGTAGTAGTGGTAGTAGTAGCAATAGTAGTAGTAGTAGTAGTAGTAGTAGTAGTAGTAGTAGTAGTAGTAGTAGTAATAGTAGTAGTAGTAGTAGTAATTGCAGTAGGAGCCTTCTACTTTGCTGTTCTTTTGTCTAACATGTAGATACTATAGTAGTAAAATGTAGCTACACGAACAGCCTCGTTAGGTCCAGCAGGAGAGCTGTTGCTGTCTGTTCTTCCTTTGTACCTTAGTAATGGCAGTAACAGTGTCATCATCATCATCATTATTTGCATCATTATTCCCTTGACGGCTTGGCTTGATCTTGCTCCCTGCCTCCCCTGCTTCCCCTGCCTCTATCATCTCTGTCAGGTGTGTCACTCACTCTTATCTCACTTCAAGCTCATTTGCCCATCTTGATAACGACTCTAGGAATGTTGCCGCAATTAGTAAACTTCCACTCGTCCACTAGTACTTCCACCTCCCCCTCATCCTCACTCTCTATCTCCTCCTGCTCTTCTTTATCCTTCCTTCCTTCCTCTTCCTCATCCTCCTCCTTCATCTCCGTTTCTTATGATGTACGAGATGAAGACAAAGAGGAGAATATGTTTGTAAAATGTACATATGTTCGAAAAACCTTCCTTTAACTCCATCAAATTCGTCCGTGGTATGTGGTGCATTAGTGAAGCTGGTTTGATTAACGTTCTTCCCCGCTGAATATCCAGTTTGGCAAGTCTGGTCAATTCTGTTCGATTTCGCAAATAAATGCAAAATGTTCCTCTTGCCTCCGGGCGGTGATGGGGAGAAAGGCGACGTGAGGAAATTTGAACCGCAGCAGAAGGGGAAGAAATTGATGGCTAAGAGAGTGTTTAGGAATAGATGGATGGTCTGTCTCTTAATGTGTGATAAGATGATGAATGGCTACCTGTAAGGGTATACTAATGAGGGAAAAGGGAGTGTGATGAATGAAACTGTCTGATTTACGTCATGGTGTTAACGTTAATGGGTGCAAGTGAATGTGATGAATGATATGGTGTTGAGTAATGCGTTCTAATGGGATGGTTGGTGCTGCTGCTGATTGCTGAGTGAAAGGTGCTGATGCCTAAGTGCTGATTCCTGATTCCTGATTCCTGATTCCTGAGTGTTGATTTCTAAGTGCTGCTGAGTGCTGAGTGATTATTGTAAAGTTGAAGGTATGGGTGATGTATTTGCTGACTATGAGGAGTGCTGAGTGCTGACTAGACAGTACATAAGTGAAGTTTTTAGAATATGAGTTCGTCTGTCTGTGTGTTTATCTCTCTTTCACTCACACACTGTTCTCTCTCCCAGCCTCCCACCCTCTGTCTCTCTCCCACACTAAGCTACATTACATCCTAATAATCTGTTTTATCCCTCGTTTATTACATACCTATTAATAACCACAAAGAATCGAGGATAACATTCCGAGCAGAAAGTTCCTGTAATCAAGGCATATTTTAGTTTCTTAAATAAATACAAGTTGCCAGTGCAGAAAAAGGGAAAATGTCAATTGAATGATCATCTAAGGACTTAAAGATGCAGTCACTTGTCTCTCCTGACGCTCGCATTCATCTTAAACCGATGCTCAGTTGTCAGATAATGTTGACTTGTGATGCGTAAGTGACAGGCTGTGTAAGATTAGGCGACAGGTGTGAGTTCATGTGTTTATATTATCATTATTATTATTATTATTATTATTATTATTATTATCATGTCTTCATCTCTTTACATCTCTCTCTCTCTCTCTCTCTCTCTCTCTCTCTCTCTCTCTCTCTCTCTCTCTCTCTCTCTCTCTCTCTCTCTCTCTCTCTCTCTCTCTCTCTCTCTCTCTCTCTCTCTCTCTCTCTCTCTCTCTCTCTCTCTCTCTCTCTCTCTCTCTCTCTCTCTCTCTCTCTCTCAATCTCTGACATCCCACACCTGCCTCTCACCTGAATGCACTTCCTTGTCTTCCCCTCCCCCCTTCCTTACACCTGCCTCACCTCATTATTGCACTCATAGCCTCCCGCGTCTGCCATCCTATACTTTGTACGTTGGAGCGCCTCTTCCTCCCCGCCAGCCTCCCTTCGTCTTGAATTTATCACTAACACAGTAGCTTAGCAGACTAATTATCGCCTGCCCACAGCTTTCTACATAACCTGCTTAACTAGTTACTCATAGTTACGACGTGATTGGTTAAGTGTGTGTGTGAGTGAGAGAGAGAGAGAGAGAGAGAGAGAGAGAGAGAGAGAGATTGATTGATTGATAACTTTTATTCACAATATGAGTACATCATACATGTGAAAGAGACATGTATTGCCTAATAAAGGCATGTCTCATCACTTAGAATAGTTAGAGTAATATTAATATTATATATATATGATTATGGGTACATGTATTATATATGGGTTTTTATTTAGTTACATCGCAAAACTTGGGAAAGTTACTTAGTGTTTTTTGGGAGAGAGAGAGAGAGAGAGAGAGAGAGAGAGAGAGAGAGAGAGAGAGAGAGAGAGAGAGAGAGAGAGAGAGAGAGAGAGAGAGAGGAGAGAGAGAGAGAGAGAGAGAGAGAGAGAGAGAGAGAGAGAGAGAGAAACATTCCCAAATACATTTTCGCATACCACATCTTACCAAATAATAGGCAAGAGACAAGTCTATCTTAGCCTCCTTAAAAGCCTACTGGCGCCAACGGTTTCTGATGTAGAAAAAAAAAATTACTCTGGACATCTCTACTAATAAGGAAAAAAATATATAGATAAAAACTCCATCACTTGATAAAATATAAATAAAAATTTGTCCAATCACTCCAGAAGGACGATGAATAATGAAAAGCAAAGGGAACTAATAGAAAATATGAAAATTTCCCAAAATCGTTCGCTCACTTTAAATTTACTATAAATATTTTGTTTTTCTTCTCCTTTGTTTAAATTCCTCACATACAAAACATCAAAGAGCAACAAGCAGAGCCGCCTTGTAACACCAATTACAAGTGGAACTGTATAATTATTGTCAAAAAATAATGTATAAATATTTTCACTCTTTTTCTCTTTCTATTTAATCTATCTTTCTCTTACGTTCGTTACAGGTTGGCAGGCAGTACAGGTGTGTTAATGTAGCCTGTCACGCCATTATGTAACATGTGTAGCAAAGTGAGGCTGGGAGAAGAGTGGCTTGACTTAACTCTTGTGATCTGGTCTCTGATAATCCTTTCGCTATACCTTTGTGAGAGAGAGAGAGAGAGACAGATGGAGATGGAGGGAGGGAAGGAGAGAGAGAGAGAGAGAGAGAGAGAGAGAGAGTGGGGGCGGGGAGGGTAGCCATGATGATGAATTACTCTGAAATTAAATTAATCTTCGT
>JAPQNM010000023.1:5810900-5825900 GCA_029783475.1 Metacarcinus magister
CCTTTTTTCAATCCTCTTTTTATTGGTTTAGATCCGGTCATTTAAGTCACTCTTCTTGACACCTGACATTGGATTCTGTGGTGTTAAGGGTCCCTTCGACATCTACTTGTATCCAGCGTTTTAAGGCTTTATGGTTATTTAACTTTACAAAACGACGTGTCCGGTTTCCTTAATTGGTCTTTGGTGAGGCATAGATGTGGTTGGAGTAGTTTGTTGCCAGCATTGATTAAGGTATTACAATTAGACTTATTTTATTATCTCTCTAAGTTTCTTCATCAGTCTGACAGGTCTACATTCTTTTTTTTCTCTCTTTTTTTTTTTGACTTCTTATTTCATCACGTTTATATATTGTATTCATCTCACCAGTGTCATTTTTTGTCCTTTTCCTCCTTTCTTTCTTTTTTAACCTACGATTGGGTTTGACAGCGTGATGGAAGAGGGAATCGACTCACTTCCCCGGAACTTCCCTTTGAACGTACCTACGAATACCAGACCGACACTGTAAACCCAAGAGCATTACATAGAATAACACACAAACTCAGACCACATAGACCTAAGAGTAAAAACTATAATGGATGGTCTGTTTTTGAACTAATAATATACGTTAAGAGAAGTGAACGTAATTAGAATTGAACGTAATCATAAGCTATTATAGTCAATTTAGGATCAGGTTCATTTAGCCGTATTTGGAAACCTTATTAATGTTGGTTAAGTTTGTGTTTAAATGTATTAATGATGTTATTTAGAGGCAATTAGCAGGTGTTGCGCTACATAGCAAGGTGATTAGAGATGTGAAAGTATTGGAGGGAGAGAGAGTTACGCATATCTAAACTATTTATTCATTTATTTAACTTATTCTATCATTATCTATATGTTTTTTGTTTTTTTCTTTGACTAAACCGAAGAAAAAATAATTAGTAGCGTGTTTATCTACCTAAATGAACCGCATTCTTAATCTTTCTTCCATCTAAAGCTGACTAGATAAATAACCTTCACGTATCAATATATCTCGTTATGTGTCAGTCCAGAAAAATGAAGAGGAAAAATTTGAGACGAGTTCTTCGCTTCTCAAATCCAACAACCTATTCTACGTTGTAAAATGAAACTCTGGTATAAGAACTTACAAATATAAAATAGAGGATAAATGAAAGAGAAAATAAATGTTCATAGGAGATAAGGATTGAGACAGATATGATAGATAATAAGAATAGTTAGGATGTAAAGAAAATAGAAGAGATGAAAAAAAAAAAAGAAGAATAATGGAAGATGAATCGAGACAAAGGATATATTAAAAGATAAGAGAAAATGATAAGTAAAAAAGAAGCGAATTCAACCCAAAGAAGAAATAATAAAAAAAAGAACAGAAAAGAAAGGAGGGAGCAGAAACACAGAAAATAATTGAAAACAAGAGAGAGAAAAATAACAGAAAATGAGACGAAGATGGAAAAATAAAACATAAAGGTAATCAAAACGAAAACAAAAAAAACAAGAATGAAAAAAAATTGAATTAAGATTAAAACAAAAGAAGGTCCGGCCAGCTATCACCTCGTCACTACATCATCATCATCATCATCATCATCATCAGCAGCAGCAGCAGCAGCAGCAGCAGCAGCAGAACACGTAGGGAAGGGCGTGCCGCGTGCTGCCTGAACACCGGAACAGTGATTGGTGGAGTAACAAGTGTTGGTGCCTCTCATTATTGGTGTAAACCGCGGCCAAGGTGAGTTTTGGCCTTGATTACAGGTAGTGTGTGTGTAAGGTAGTGGCCGTGGGGCAGGTGTGTGTGTGTGTGTGTGTGTGTGTGTGTGTGTGTGTGTGTGTGTGTGTGTGTGTGTGTGTGTGTGTGTGTGTGAGAGGGTGGATCGGCTGTCACAACCACCCCCATCATCACCCTCACCACCCCCACCACCGCCGCCACAACCACCCCCACCACAATCACCACCTCACAGACCACTTTTTCTTGTGTCCGCCAGAAGTTAGCTGGCGGTGTGGGATCTGCCTGTCAGCTGCTTGGATTCTAATCAGATGAAATTGTATCACTACAGTTCAGCGAAGTCTTATCAGCCAGCCAGCATGAGGTTGGAAGTGTATGCAAATATCACCCATTTAAATAGTTGTATTTCTTACGAACCAGAAAACTAATGACAACCTAATGCTTCAACCAGTCACTCCCCCACCCACCCACTCACTCTCGTTACCCTTGCCACCACAAAAAAAAAGGACCAGTGTGACCAGATTCTGTCAAAATAGTTCGCCGCAGGACACAAGCGGGTGCTCACTAGTAGCAGGTAACCGAAATGCACGGTGACATCCAGCTTGGAGTATTGGCTGGACCCTGCTCGGTCTGGTGGCGACGGTGTGAGCCAGACCAGACCACCTTCCCGAACAAGCTTCTCCTCGTCACACGCAGATTCCAGACTGACATAATTTGTAAAGAGTTTGTGGTAGAGAAAGTAAAGGTTATTTATGGTACTGGAAAGGGTTGAGAATCGTCTCTATGGTTCTGTCTCTGTAGTTGTCTAAAAGATAACTTCCACTCGTCCTTCACACCAGGTTAGAAAGTTTATGTACTCTTATCTGTCCTCGTGGAATCCGATGCTGCGAAGGAATCTTGAAGTGGGTCTGTGAGGCGTCCATATGCCTGGGGGTGTGTGTGTACCGGCTGGTAAGTGCATAAACGCAGGTGTGCAGTTGAGGTGATAAAATCCTTTCATAAAAGTCATGCACGTGGAAATTAACAAGCATCACCAAGACGCCACGGCTTGAGGCATCACATTAATGGTTAGGAAGTGATAATTTACTCATGAACGAGTCGAGTCGAGTAGAAGAAGGCATGAAGAGCAGCGGGAAGGCCCACACGCCCTCACACCTGCCGGAATCTTGTTAGCAGAGGTCGTAAGTTTGTAAAGGACGTCTAATACCTGTCTGGCGGTGATGACGACAATCAACCCTTTTGTCTCAGTACAAGAACACCACCGCCTCAAGCACGGGATGACCCTGCCCTGCCCTGCCCTGCCCTGCCACACTACCACACCACCACACCACCTTCCATCCCCTTACATCAAAAAGGGTTAACCGACAATTAGTCTCACGACGATGAAGTAAAATTACGAATAGAGCTATACACTTCAACCATGACTCAGCGGAAACACGCATGGCTACAGAACAGGTTATGAGCTCCAGATAATAACTAATACTTGTTTTAGGTAATGGTGGTTTAGTGTGCTTGGCGGTGGCCTCCTGATGGTGGTGATGATGTGGAGGCTAACTCGAGCGGCATCCTTTTAGCATCGCCTCGCCATTACCTTACACACACACACACACACACACACACACACCCACACCCACACACACACACACACACACACACACACACACACACACATACACACACACACACACACACACACACACACACACACACACACACACACACACACACACACACACACACACACACCAAGTTGATGTCACTTTATTCTGGCGCCAAGATACACATGGTTGTCTGAGGAAGCACATGGCCTTCCTCTACCTACTGTGTGTGTGTGTGTGTGTGTGGGTGTGTGTGTGTGTGTGTGTGTGTGTGTGTGTGTGTGTGTGTGTGTGTGTGTGTGTGTGTGTGTGTGTGTGTGTGTGTGTGTGTGTGTGTGTGTGGACGTCCTTGGATACAAATCAGTACATGTATTTTTAGGTGTGTGTGTGTGTGCACGTCACATCTTAGAAACGCAACACGTCTCGTTAAAAAAAATAATAAATGGCAATGAATAAAAAACACAGCCTCCCATTCGCTGTGGCGCGCTTAGTGGGAGGGTGGAGGGAGGCGGAGAGGAGATGCTATTGGTGGATGAAAACAACGTAGCGGGCTGTGATTGGTGAGTTGTCAAGGCTGGGAGTGTTGTCATTGGTGGAGGATATCATGCAAGAAGCGCCACTCAAATTTCCTCACAGACATATCACAAAATATCACACAGATATAACATCGTAAATTATTACAAAAATGCATTATGATTTGCTCTTGTTTTCCCTCATTGGAGCGATACACAAGTTGCAGAACTGGATGCTGTGTGTGATAATGATCTCACTTGGAGGCAACTTTCCACTTGTTACACTTGATGATGACCTAACGATGAGGAAACATAATCTTGAAGTGGAATCAGATACAGTTACAAGGATACATATAAAGGCAAACCGTTGATCATTGATAAGCTCCGTAATTGCTGGGGCTTGCCTTGTAAGTCCATCAACAGAGTGAAGGCAGTAGTTGTATAATGTTATATATTGTTTCTGATAAAGTTTCATACAAGACATTAACGAATCCTAACACCACCACCACCACCACCACCACCACCACCACCACCACCACCACCACCACCACCACCACCACCACGCCTCAACACCACACCCGACGCCATCATCCTTCAAACATCCTACAAGTTGCTCCTTCAATGTGCATTCCTTTGTTTCTGTCCATAATCCTTCACTGAGACACATCCTACAGATCTTTCCTATACACTGTGCATCCCTGGCTTCCTCTCCCCTACATCCATACAATACTTCTATAGACATACCCTCTGGTTTGGCACGTGGTCCTTTGGGATACACTAACGCCCCATGTGTTCATCTCCTTCAGCAGAACATAACAAAAAAATTAATTACTCAATCGACTTCAGGCAAACGTTTCAGGAATTGTAACATTTGCACGTCATTTCTGAGTCCAAATTAACTGTTTCTGTGTTTTTCATCATGTTACAATTTTTTTCTTTGGTGGTGATTGCATACTGTTGAGGTAGAGGATAGATAGCCAGCGTAACATGAAGGCTTTCGTTGAAGTCCTAATAGCTGGTGTGCAACTTCTTCACCTTCCATTGTAGCCTATCAATCATGCATCGCAGCAGAGGTCAACAACCTCCTCGCGTGTCTAGTCAACTGAAGAGATGAAGTCTATCATTGGGTCACTGAATGCAGACACACTAACACTATTACTACTGCCACTCCACCGCAAATGAAAGTTAAGTAACACACCGTGGTCCTAACTCTAACAACACCATCACATTAACAAACAGCCATCACACAGCACGGTCCTAACACGTTAACTTTCATCACGACCACCTGAGTAATGGTCGAAATAAGATTACTTCACCCAACACTAACTTAGGCACAGCAGACAAATGGCCAAAGGTAACAGGACATTTCAAGCACCTACACTAACTTAGGCACAGCAGACAAATGGCCAAAGGTAACAGAAGGACATTTCAAGCACCTAAACTTACCTGGAGCAAATAGAAGGCCTGGGAAGACTTCAAGACCCGCTGGACTGGATAACACGAGGTGGGAAGAGAACGAATGTTGCATCGAGGACTAAGACGGATGGAGGAAGCAAGGAAGACCGAGATGAGTGTTTCTGTGAAGGAAGAGATGAAAAAGAATTGAGTAAAGGTACAAAGGAGAATGAAATAGTGTGTTGGCAGGGAGACAAAGGATGAACAGTGTAATACCAAAGGAAAATAAGCCGTACAAGTCGGTTTGGAAGGAAAGATGATTGGGTTGTCGATTCTGGTTCTCTCCGCCCTGCTATTACCACTACCGCTGGGGAAGGAAAATTAAAGGGTTATAGCGTTCAGGGAAACAGTGTAGGTATATCTGTTTCTTCATTCTGTTGAATTTAACATTTTGCTTTTACAATGGAAGAACTTAGTGGCAGATGAAAGGGTGAAATGCAAAGTGTAAATGGTGTAAATGTTATTATTCGAAGGAAATTGTATACGAAGGAAAAATAAAATGATGTTGAAAGCCACGCAGAGAGAAATTTAAAGACCATTTGAAGAAATAAATCAATTTTAAACCGGTACAATTCCAGCTTACTAATTAACCGCCATATCGTAAATCTTATCATTAGTACAAGTGAGAGAAAAAAACAGTAATTGTATGCTAACGTTAATAATGATACATGAAGAAAGACAAACACTTCACTTCACTTTAAATTCACAAAATGATAATTGTGGATAAAAGAAGAAAAGAAACAGGAACTCGCAGAAGGAAAAATTACTTAAACCTTCGAGAGAAACAAAAGACGACTCAGCACATTATCAAAAGAGTGTAATTTACGTTCATATACAAGTGGTGAGGCAAGTGATAGCATCCACGTTATAAAGGAAGCAAATGTGACTTTCTCCGTCGTAAATAAAGGGTCACGAAGCCTAACGGAACGGAAATTCCTCTTTTACTTTTTTTTTATTCTTGTTTTTTATCCTCATGGTTAACCACAACAGCAAACGAGGTGAATGGAAATGTTTTGAATCTGAGTTAGAACTGGTCGTAAGAAGCAGTAAAAGTGGTGATGATAATTATATAATTGATGATAGTTATAATGTCTTATAATAAATGACAGTGTGTATGTGTATCTGTGTGTATGCGTGTGCGTGTGTGTGTGTGTGTGTGTGTGTGTGTGTGTGTGTGTGTGTGTGTGTGTGTGTGTGTGTGTGTGTGTGTGTGTGTGTGTGTGTGTTCTTCATAGCTGAGCCCTCAGAGGACCTACTGGGTTGATATTTGCACGTGTTTATAGTTTTGAGTCCAATTCAGGGTCAGAACAGCGTGCTGCACCCTCGGCTGTCCCCGCTGTTAGTACTAAACGTGCTGGACTGAAACGTGGCAGTGAGCCGGAGTCTGGTCAGTGGTCACAACCCGTTTCTCTCGGGACGTGCCCTTCTAAAGTACAGGGAAGGCCTCATACCATGGACATGACGAGGCACCGGACAGTAAAACGTATAAGAATTGTCAGGAGGTATTGATAACCCAGTGTGTTAAGGTTGAGTCCTGTTCATGCACAGGGTAAGTATCACCTTCTGACAGGATCTGTGTCCATGTTGAAGAGGATCCATGGTCTGGCCTGCCCGCACCTCTTGTGTTGATGCCTTGGGCAATGACAAAGATGTTTTGACTTATTCACAGGATTTATGGGAACACATTAGCCTAGCAACATTGCATCTCCAATACCGAGACCAAAGCCATGACTACTTTACTAACAATGGAATTCAAGACGATAAAACTAATAAAAAAAGAGAACGAGTAAAAAAAGAAGAGAAGAGAGGAATCCACAAACGGTCAAGGAATTAAAGTCTCACGTCACAAGTTTTTCGGCAGAAAATCGTTTTTGGGCGTGCGAAGGGAGGAGTAACAAGGGTGGGTCCTGATAACACTGCGCCCGCCCCACCCCGCCCCGCCCCACCCCGCCCAGCCCCGCCCAGCCCCGCCCAGCCCCGCCCAGCCCCGTCCAAGGGAAAGAGTAAAAAAGGGACAAGGGAATTATAAGAAATATGTAACCAATTTGTATTTTTCTTTCCTCTTCTTCTTGGGTACAATTCAGTGGATCTCTTGGGCAGGTGTGTGTGTGTGTGTGTGTGTGTGTGTGTGTGTGTGTGTGTGTGTGTGTGTGTGTGTGTGTGTGTGTGTGTGTGTGTGTGTGTGTAAGTACTTTAATGAAGTTCTGCTGACAAGGACAGATGTAGTTGGTAAGAGGCAGGTGACAGGTGACAGCATACACAAAGGTAATGACTAATGATGACACACACACACACACACACACACACACACACACACACACACACACACACACACACACACACACACACACACACACACACACACACACACGTAAAAAATATAAAAAAATCGTACAAGCTGCTATCACTGATATTAATTCTTGTATAAATTCTGTAGATCCTCCACTATGCTCCAAAATAAATAGATAAATAGATAAATAAATAAATAAACATACAGATAGATAAATAAACCATTTTCTTACATATAAAAAAAAAAACATGGTAGAGCAAATAAAAAAAAATAAACAAAATCATGTAAAAAATTCCCACGTAAACTGTCACGCCCTTCCATCACGCCCCTAGATCGCTAAACCACCTCCTTCTACACCCCTTGAAACCCCATGTAAACTGTCACGCCCTTCCATCACGCCCCTAGATCGCTAAACCACCTCCTTCTACACCCCTTGAAACCCCACGTAAACTGTCACGCCCTTCCATCACGCCCCTAGATCGCTAAACCACCTCCTTCTACACCCCTTGAAACCCCACGTAAACTGTCACGCCCTTCCATCACGCCCCTAGATCGCTAAACCACCTCCTTCTACACCCCTTGAAACCCCACGTAAACTGTCACGCCCTTCCGTCACACCCTCAGATCGCTGCACGGCGGGGGACACGAGAGGTGGGGACACTCAAGAAGCTGCAGGAACGCACGTCGGGTCTACGGGTTCACAAGGGGACAGACGCGCACCTGTCGTGGTCAGGTGGAGGTGATGCCGCACGTTACCCACGCCGCCGCCACCACCGTCAATGTCTGTCAAAGGATATTCCACACCCGCCGCTGGAACTGTTCCTCACTCCTCAACGCACCGGACCTCACGCCGGACTTGACGGAAGGTGAGTACGTGTGAGAGAGAGAGATAGAGATAGACAGATTGAGAGAGATTGTGAGATTAAGAGAGTGAGAAAAAGAGAGAAAGAGAGAGATAATTATAACTGGTTGATTTATATATATTCATCTCTCACACTTTTTTATATCTGAACACATTGTATCATTAATAATTATCTATACTAAATACTACCTTTCATATCCACATTTCCCGGACAGACATACTACTAATAATCAACACACACACACACACACACACACACACACACACACACACACACACACACACACACACACACACACACACACACACACACACACACACACACACACACACACACACACACTTAAGCCGCCGCAAACTAAGTGTAAATCAAGCTGACACTAAAGCGTTATCAAACACCGCATTAGCATCGCATTATATTCATTAAAACATTATGATCAGAAAGCTGTCCACGAGAGAGAGAGAGAGAGAGAGAGAGAGAGAGAGAGAGAGAGAGAGAGAGAGAGAGAGAGAGAGAGAGAGAGAGAGAGAGAGAGAGAGACCCACCCACCCTCCCCCCAACCTTGATCCATGCGGCAGGAACATCTATTTGAAGCCTTGATAACGTCTCCTCTCCCGCTGCGTGTGAGGTGTTGGGTGTGATAAGCCTGTTAACCCTTACATAAGCCACGCCAGGTGTATACAGAGGAAATTCTGAGTACCTTAGTGACGTGTAAGATGGAGAGGACAGGTGAGTGAAGAACAGGAATGGGAAAGCGGAATGGAATCTGACCCCAAGAGTGTGCAAACTGAACTAGATCTGCTTGGATGGAAAACGTAACCTGGTGTGACAAGTGGCGGCATCTGATGGCTTAGAGGCGATGCTGCAGGGAGTGTGTAGGAGGAGAAGAGGAAGTTTGACGGCGTGGCAGGGGAGGCAGCAGGGAGGCAGCAGGGGAGGCAGCAGGGGAGGCAGCAGGGTATAGGAAGGGATGAGGTATAGTGGAAAGGGTTATAAAGGAGGAGAATGTAAGGGCAATGAATACGAATGAAGGGAAAAGGGTAAGGAATGCATAGAGGAAGGATGGTTGGTGGAGATGATGCACGAGGAACGAGGAGGGAAGGAGGAGGAGGTAGGATAGTGGGCAGAAGACTGACGTGAAGGAGGTAGTGATAAGGGAAGGAGGAGGAGGAGGAGGAGGAGGAGGGGGGAGGGGGGAGGGTCAAACTTCCTTCGTAGTACCTGTGAGGGTTGGGAGGGGCGTGTGGGGGGAGGGGGAGGCAGGTGTGGTTAGGTAAGGTTGCGGCACAGGTTGTGGTATTCTTAAGGTTCTCTTGACCACATAACTAAAGGCAATACTCACCCTTACCAACCTCACACACACACACAATTTTTATCAAAATTATAATCCACATTTAACCTCTTGTTCTGTTTGTAGTCTGTTTTAATTATAAAGATTTGGGTACAGTTTATTCTTTTGCACCAGCGACTGTGTGCCTCGTGGAGTGAACTGGTGTGTGTTTAACCGGTTCAGAATACACTAATAACGCTACTCGATTCCCTCCCACCAGTAACATAAGGTAACACTTGGGAAGCCATCTCAGCCAGGTGCTTATGTCTTCCCAGAACACAATCTGAGGAACCAAGTCAGGTTGAGGACACTGATGGGCCTTGATAAACTAGCTTGCATCACTCCCTCCCTCCCTCACTCCCTCCCTTCTCCCCTCCTTACTCCTCTCCCTCCCTCCTTCACACTTATCATTAATTCGTCAGATTTGACCAATTACCGTTTTTTCGCCTGTCCAACCCTGCCTCCTAATCACCGATGTTTGACCACGTAATTTATGTGACATGTTGTGTGTGTGTGTGTGTGTGTGTGTGTGTGTGTGTGTTAGTACAGGCAGGTGGCGTGTGCGTATGTGTGCATGCTGCTTCTCTAAGTGTGCCCCGCATGTGTGTATGTATAATACGTCTGTGCCTGTGTGTGTACCTCCTACAGGCACTCGAGAGCAGGCAGTGGTGCACGCCCTCAGCTCGGCCGCCGTGACGTGGGCGGTGGCTCGGGCGTGTTCTCTGGGGACGCTGGTACTGTGCGGGTGTGGACGCGTGCCTCAGGAGCCCCCAAACGGACATTTCAAGTGGGGCGGCTGCGGCGACAACGTGAGGTTCGGGGCAGCCTTCGCTAAGCACTTCATCGACGCTAAGGACGGGATGAGGAAGAGGATGTACAGGGTGAGTGCGGGGCTGGGGGGGGCGGGGCGGGGCGGGGCATGGCGGGGCGATAAGTAGAAGAAAGATTAAATATAGTTTGTTTTGTTAGGGTGGTCAGGGCAGAGGGAGGAGAAAAAAAAACTCGTTAAAGGTGTTTTTCAAGGGAAGGGACTGGTAATGGAGGGTAGATACGGATAGCAGAGAGATGGACGGGGGAGAAGGGATGTTTTGGCAGGTGAGGGCAAGTAAGGGAGAGGAAGAGAGAGTAGAGGAGGCTGGTGTGGTGTGGTGTGGTGTGGTGTGGTGTCAAGGATCCCTCCCCAGACGACAGAACTGTGTGATTGAGAGACTACTAGAAACAAGAGAAAGGAAAGTAAGCTTGTGTAAAGGTTATTATAGACTGTAATAAAGGAAGACAAGGCTGAGTTAGTAAGTGTTTGAGGTTACATAGAGAAGAGAGACATATCAAAGGGAGGGAGTCAAGGGGTAAAGGTTAGAAAGTCGGGTCGGGGGTGGAGTAGGGCGGGGCTAGAAGGAGGAGGGAGTAAAGTTGATGTACAGAGTAAGTGTTAGAGCATAGTAGGGGGTCTGAGTGGGCGGAGCAGGAAGCTGGGGCCGCCGGGTGGGTGGTAAAGGTGCTTCTATGTGTTGGGGCGGGGCGGGGGCGGGGCGGGGGCGTCGTGATCGTCTTATAGGTGGAGACAGGTGGTGGAGGTGTGGTTACCTCCTCCTCCTCCTCCTCCTCCTCCTCCTCCTTCTCCTCCTCCTCCTACTCTTCCTCCTCCTCCTTCTCCTCCTCCTCCTCCCTGTATACGCACACAAATAAAAATAAAAAAAACCAGAGAGATAGAGATAGAGAGATAAAGAGAGAGATTTCTCCTTTCACTCAGCCCGTTTACTTGCGAAATTAGTGACAAAAAACCAGTAAAAGCTTGATTACTTTGAGGTGATTCATTAACACGGTCAGGTAAGTAGTATTTAGGTACTAGTACATTACACCTGTTCTTAATTATGTTTCACCTGTTCATCTCACCTGAACACTTCATAAAATCCTTGATACGAGGTAAACTGTTATGTTCTATTATTCTTTTTTTATCAAGTCTAGCAACCTCTCTCTTTTTTTTTTTGTTGTATCTCTCTATCTCTTTTTTTTTTTCTCTCTCTCTCTCTCTCACTGCTTCCAAGAAATTGCGCCTCTCTTCTCGCAAGCAACACACATTCGTCTAGCGACATTAGGAAATTGAAGGCACCTCTTTTTTATACTTAAATTATTAATAACCTGTTTGAGGGATTCTTGCTTCGGAACTGACTTGGTGAGTGACTTCTGGCGGGGGTGGAGGCCGGTGTGTGGGTGTGGGTGTTGGGGAAGGAAGGGGGGGGGGTGACGGTGTGAAGGTGACGGATGGTGAAGGTGGTGATGATGGTGATGATGGTGTAAGTGGTTGGATGATTTGTATTGTTTATTGTTTTATTTTGTTTTTAGGTATCAGAAATGTATGTTAAAAGATAGTTAAGTGTTTACCTATTACTATTACTATTACTACTACTATTACTGCTACTACTACTACTACTACTACTACTACTACTACTACTACTACTACTACTACTACTACTACTACTACTACTACTACTACCTCAAAGTCCCTTACCATATATGTACCCAACCAATAGCACTACCACTATTATACTACTACCACTCAGCAATCACCACCACCACCACCATTAGCTCTCCTCCAACCCATTACCTGTGCATCAATCATTCACTAATAACGTCCCTTCATCCTCCACTCACGCACACTCAAGCGCAATCAACCAGTCTTCGTAAACCATGAGCCTTTCAACTTTCCCTTCTCCCTTCCGTCTGTTCCTCACTCCTTCCCACTACTGTCAATCTGTCTCACCACCACCATCACTACCCAATGTTCCTGTCGGCGTAAGGAGGATACAAAAAACAAGCAAAAAGTATAAAGGTCCTAAGGTTATCATATTAATTACAAGATTCAAGCAGGTTTCCCAGGTAGGACAAGACAACTTACTCTGCTACTGCTACTACCACTACTACTACTACTACTACTACTACTACTACTACTACTACTACTACTACTACTACTACTACTACTACTACTACTACTACTACTACTACTACTACTACTACTACTTCTGCTTGCTTTGTCCTTGCTCTTGTTAACGATAGTAGTAGAAGTAGAAGTAGTAGTAGTCTTAGTTGTAGTAGTAGTAGTAGTAGTAGTAGTAGTAGTAGTAGTAGTAGTAGTAGTAGTAGTAGTAGTAGTAGTAGTAGTAGGTAGTGGTAAAGGATTTCACGGTCTATTTAACACTGATAGAAAAAAAATAACTAACAATAATAATAATAATAATAATAATAATAATAATAATAAAAATAATAATAATAATAATGTAATAATAATAATGATAATATTAGTAACAGTTTCATATCAAGGAAACGCCTCGGTAGTCACGTAGGTTTGTGTGCTACCAAGCGTGTTAAATAAATATAATATGAAAATAAATAAACCTTTATAGATTAGAAAATATAAATGTAGATAATAGAAAATATAAATGTAGATAATAGAAAATATACCCAATATGTACACTGATAATTAAAGGGTTGATGATGATAACGAGGAGAGAAGAAGAAGAAGAACACAATGCTGATGTAATTGATTTATGATGATAACAAACTGAAAGGGAGAAGGAGGAGGAGGAGGAGGAGGAGGAGGAGGAGGAGGAGGAGGAGGAGGAGGAGGAGGAGGAGGAGGAGGAGGAGGAGAAAAAGTAGTAGAAGAACAACGATAACAACTAGGAGAAGTAAATGGGAAAAAAAAACAAGAAAGTAAAATAAAAAATAGAAAATCTAACAAAAATACAAATAAACAGAATTCAAACCACAACAACAGCAACACACACACGCCCACGCCCCCTTTGCCTTCGCTTCCTTCAAACACACGTATATGAGACAGACACTTATTAAAGAGAGCACATTATCTTTCAACACCGTCCCTTGTTCGTCCAATTAGACCTTCAGAAGCTAGGCTCGCGGTGCAACCTTCCTTATTTAGAACAAGTAATACAAAATGCATATTGTTAAGAACTCAATACAGATTCTTTCCGCAACATTTTCTTATAACAACACTACATTATTTATTCCCACACTTTGGGCTAATAATGTTTGATTGCATATCCTATTTTATCTCTATTCTTTATCTCAATTGTTCTTAATAAGGGATAATTATATTCTCAACAAACTTCTTTTTCTTCTTTTCGATCTCTTCTAGTATTACGTTATTAATCACTTCTTCAATATCTTTTGGCAAGCGTTCATCCACATCGACACCTAATATTACGGCTTTAAAATACTGGCTGGCAGGGAGGGAGGGAGGTGCATGCAGGGGAGGCAGGGTCAAGGGGGGGGCTGCTAGTGCATTGATAACTCTTCTTGTGTTATCTATGATCATTTCCTTTCAAATCTCAATAAAACAAGAGAACAGTTACACCCTCTTAACATTCACACAATTTATTCGTGATGACTTATAATGTGTTCTGATTCCTCTTCCAGCTTCCTTTACATCTTCGTGGTCAAAGATCTTATTTCCTCTAAGCCTTGTCTTCCCTTCCTCACCAAGACTTAAGGGTGTGAGGTTATTGTCAGGAATACTAACTTAAACTCTTTGCAATTATGTTTCCTATACTCTCTCTCGCTCGCCTGGACCCTCGGAAGGCTTATGGTCTTGATGGAGTCTTTGCTATCGTTCTCAGTCACTGCTTTGTCGTACCCACACACTACCAGATCAAACTTCCTATGCATCTGTCTATATACTTCCACCTTTACTTTCTTGGGGGGGGGTTTTCACGCTTTCTTATACCACCACAAAGTATAATCTTAAAGCTACCAATACACGGCTGTTACTCCCTATTCACAGCACCGTACATTTCACTGTAAACCTGATAGACTGGGAATGTACTCAAAACTCAGACAAGTGAAAGGTAAACCAAGTGGAGATGGCCTCAGATCATAGTTATAACACGGGTATAAAGTTGAGTTATGGCCCATTCATACGTTCATAAATTGAGTCTATAACCAGGACCACACTGCAGCTACTTACTCGACGCGCCTTTTACTTTCAAACCCAACTACTACTAACTTTAAATTGTTCTTTTTATCCAGGAACGAGAGCGAAGGGCAACCGCGAGAAGGCACGGACGAAGGAAGGAGAAGGTGGAAGAGGAGGAGGAGGAGGAAGAGGAAGAGGAGGAGGAGGAGGAGCCAAATGAAGATGAAGCATATGAAGAAGAGGGAGAAGAAGAGGAGGAGGAGGAGGAAGGGGAAGGCTGGAGCAACAGTCCACGACACAACAGAGAA
>JAPQNM010000023.1:5830900-5873400 GCA_029783475.1 Metacarcinus magister
CACTTCAATAGAGTAATCAACTCAATGCAAACATACAAGAAAGGAAAAAGAAAAAAAATATATTAGATAACATCAAAACTTTTACACGCAACACAGAGAGAGAGAGAGAGAGAGAGAGAGAGAGAGAGAGAGAGAGAGAGAGAGAGAGAGAGAGAGAGAGAGAGAGAGAGAGAGAGAGCCTCGCTACCTCATCCAGAGCCTTCATCTCCCTGTATACTAAAGTGTTCAGAATAATACAATCTTTTGGGTACAAACTCGCCTGTCAAAGGTTATGAAAGGTCTCTGAGGGACACTCCTAACTACAGGATGAGGAGGATTTACATAAAATTCATATCACTTTGTTGTAGATGATGGAGCAACGTAGTGGGAAAGGGGGGAGGGAGGGAGGGAGGAGGGGGGGGCACGTTTCCATTTGACTGAAACGAGTTTATGATAGATTTTCTCTCGTTCATATTATTATTTTTTTGTATTTTTGTCCTCTACATCCTCTTCCTCCTCCTCTTCCAGATTTCCTCTGATTCATATATTTTTTTTCTTTTCGTATTTGTTTGTCTTCTACGTCCTCCTCCTCCTCCTCCTCCTCCTCCTCCTCCTCCTCTTCCGCTAACGAATTGTAGGCTTCATCGGACATGTGTTTGATAATAAATCAGAAAAAGCTGTAGAATTTACTGATTCGACCACATCTTGAGCACTGCGTTAAGTGCTCGTCACTACAAAACAAAAGAAGGCAGAAAGGCTACAAAGAGTTCAAAGGAGCATAACAAAACGGATTCCCAGGCTGAAAAACGTACCCTAGGAAGGAAGACTTAGAGTTCAAAAAAATAATAAAAAAAAAAGTTCAATGCAGTTTATCCTGTTAGTTTAGGACGGAGGGAGAAAGGGGGGTGAGGAGGAGCCTTCGTCTTTACTATCCTATGTCTCACTTTTAGATCAGATAGTATAGTTCATCTCTCTCTCTCTCTCTCTCTCTCTCTCTCTCTCTCTCTCTCTCTCTCTCTCTCTCTCTCTCTCTCTCTCTCTCTCGTGTTTTTTCTCCTGCCACTGCCACGTCCAATCGCTCATTATCCAGCTTGGGAATTTAGGATACATAATGACAGGCTGCTCGGCTCTCACGCCCGCCAGGGATAGATAGAGATTGACAGGGACGAGGAGGAGGAGGAGGGGGAGGAGGAGGGAACAAGATATTAGGTAACAATTATCGTCTTAATCTTCTCTCTCTCTCTCTCTCTCTCTCTCTCTCTCTCTCTCTCTCTCTCTCTCTCTCTCTCTCTCTCTCTCTCTCTCTCTCTCTCTCTCTCTCTCTCTCTCTCTCTCTCTCTTTTTTTTCTTCTCTCTCTTTGTAGTCAGCGCAAAATCAAGCTTCCTCAAGAAAATCAGAATTCTGCGGTATTATTTTCAAAGTCTCAGCGCCTCCTTTATCTCGCGAGGCCTCGAGGTGGAAGGGAACGCTTGGCTCTGGCCTGCGAATTATGATTAGATTTATATAAGGACCAAATAACCAGCTTGGCCGTCAGAAAAATTATTATAACGTCAATTAGGTGACTGGGTTTATCATTAAGTGAGGATGAAGAGATCACTCCAAGTGGGAAGTTTCGTACATACAGTCTGCAACAACTATATACTCTTGTGTGTGTGTGTGTGTGTGTGTGTGTGTGTGTGAGAGAGAGAGAGAGAGAGAGAGAGAGAGAGAGAGAGAGAGAGAGAGAGAGAGAGAGAGAGAGAGAGAGAGAGAGAGAGAGAGAGAGTAAAGAACGAAGATTACTAAATTTTATAACTAAATTAAGTACTTTGGCTTCTGTGTTCGTAGAAGTAGTAGTAGTAGGAGTAATAGTAGTAATAATAGTAGTAGCAATAGCGTAGCAGTAGCAGCAGCAGCGGTAGTAGTAGTAGTAGTAGCAATGAATGTAACATCAACAAGACCTAAACACAACGTACTTACAACAAGCTTGACAGGTCGTGCGGCGGGACAAGATATACACAAGCTGCTTTCCCTTTGTCTCCGCGAACGTAATCAGTGAAAATTATCCTCACTCGCACGCCTCACCAGACAGACCTAAGGCGGAGGGAGCCCCAGGACGCCTCTACCTCAGTGTAAGAAGACGAGTGGTGTGGTGGCGCCGGTGGTACAAAGAGGGAAAGGCGGGCCAATCAAGTCTTGTGCGGATATACACTCCCATTTACTTTATAGTTTACGGTTCCTCGTCACTCTACGGGCCACCAGTCACGCAAGGGTTACTTACTTACTTACTTACTCATTCAAAGGAGGTGGTAATAGTTTGCTGCAACGCCCAACAAAGGAAGGAAGGAAGGAAGGAAGAAGGAAGGAAGGAAGAAAAGAAGGAAGGTTGCCTCACGGGGTGACTCAAATTTATGTTTCTGTTTTATTTTTTGTTTTTTTAAGAGGGTTTTCGTGTGTGAGAGAAACACACACACACACACACAGGCGCACACACACACACACACACACACAGGCGCAGGCGCACACACACACACACACACACACAAACACACAGGCCCAATAAACAAATCTTACAATACTTACTTACTCTTGTCTACTTACAAATTTATAAGACAAAAAAAAAGGAATCATCAAACAAACTACTTAACAAACAACTCCGCTCAACTACAAAATAGTAGACACTTAATGCTCCAATGAATACCTACACTCAAACAAGCGAAGGAAAAAATACATACACACACACAGACACGACCATAAAATAAAACGTATACTCTATCATTTAACCACACACACACACACACACACACACACATATACACACACACACTGGGCGCAGGTGAGAACAGGAGGAACAGGTATACTGAGTGCGTGTGTGTGGTGTGGGGGGGGGGTTTACTTCTAAGAGAACATATGCAGTTATTGAGGGAAAATTTTAATTCATATACAATTGCACAGTCTGTTGTAAGTGGTTGATTCTATTTAACGTCAGCAGCATTATGTGTTGTGTTCAGTCTTCGTTAGGAGGGAGAAAGGAAGAAGCTAGACATTACAAAGGTGTATATTTTGACAAGACCATTTATCTCTATCTCATTGAATACAAACGAAGCAATCAACGCGCGCGCGCGCGCACACACACACACACACACACAGTATCAATACAAACACCTTGCCTTCCCACACCACACTCTTGCCAGTCTTCTTATATCTATCTCACCAACCAGTCTAGTCAACCCGCTCCTTCCCGTCACTTCTTAACCATAATAAACGTTTCCTTCCCACAACTTCACACTGCACCTCCACACTCTTCTCACTCTGCCTGTATCTATCTCAGTAACCAGTTCAGCTTACCCTCCCCTCCCCCTCCCCCTCCCCCTCCCGTCACCTCTTAACCATAATAAACCCTCGTGTAGTAATCCTTCGACAGGCAATCCAATGAAGCATATCAGGGACTCAGACCACCACCAGATCTTATCCAAGTAGTAAATGAATGTGAAGGTCTGCCAGTCAACCACATCAAACGCTCGTTACAAAGGCTAGACGGGTGAATGAGAGGGTGAGACCAATCTAGTTCTTCCACCAATCCTTTATTTACTCGTCTCATCACCAAAATCACAGGAAGGAAGAACAGAGGAGAGTAAACTTTTCCAAGAGTTCATCCTTAAAGACACTGAAAACACGGAGCCTTGTGAACTCATACTCTGAGGCCACAGTTGGTACTACGAGTCATCAAATTACGTGAAGGAAAGGATATGACATCACTTTTTCTATCAGTTTATGATAAGCGATGCAATTTTAGCTATCATTTGTTTTTGTTTGCGATGATCAAGTGTTACAGAACGATTGGCATAAAAAACATTTCCTGGGATGCCCTGTTGCCCTTTCTATCAATGTTTGTTCATAAATGCATGTGATTCCCTTCCCACCTCCATTACCTGCCTGCCATTATGCATAGCTCTGTAATTTAGATATCATCTGTGAGATATAACGATAGGTGAATGAGATTACTTACGAAGTTATAGACTAACTTGAAGTGTAACATTAGTGAAGGTTTGGGTGCTGGGTACATTCTTCAATTTAATTATGAACTCACTCTTTCTCTCTTTTTTCTCTCTCTCATATCAGCAAAAAATGTTAAAAATCTTTGTGTTCTCGATCTCATAATTACTGAGAGCACACCTGCTTATCAATCTCACCCACCTGCCCATTTATCCGCCCACCCTACACCAGCATTCGTTTCGGGTTGCACCAAAGCATTGTAGATATTAAACCTTTATGTACATGCACCGCCAACCTTCCTCCTTTGACTCCTCCTCTTGCCAGACTAAGTGAGACGTTCAATACAGCCTCCAGTGATGTGTATCTGGATATTGTATTATCTTATTACTGATGCTTACTATTATAACCAGTATGGTGGTGGTGGTGATCAGCTTCCCTTGTAGCTCATCATTTTTGTGCGAATCGTTCCCTTACACAACGAATATATAGAACCTTTGCATCTTTCTCATTCAAGGTTACATGTCTAATGGATATTCTTCAGTGTTTTTTTCCCCCCGCCTTTCATGCCTGGCGCCATCTATGCATTATGTCTGGCAAGGAAATTGTTAACCCATCACTTTGAAATTACTAACCAATCGTGTGTACCGCTTTCCTTCTGCTCAAATAATAGTTATAATGGAGTCAACTTACGTGCTGATTACCATTATGATTGTTACTCTTTTTGTTTGCTTCCCTACCTGCGCTCTCTCTCTCTCAACTTTTCCATATGATTTTTATCTAGTCTCAATTCTTTAAGCCTCGTCTCACTTTAACCTTCCAAACATGAGGGTAAAATGTAAGTTTCCCAAGACCACATCACGGAGGCCCAAGTGTCTCCCCGTCTCCCACGCAGTGACTCCGTCTGGCCAGAATGATAGCCTGTTTTAGAATGTGTGGATCCATGTACTCAAGTTTACATCGCGCTGCACCTGTCTATCATTATCTTGATTAATTATGCCCTAAAAACTCGTTACTTAAGATTTTAAGGATTGCTAATTCATTCTCTCTCTCTCTCTCTCTCTCTCTCTCTCTCTCTCTCTCTCTCTCTCTCTCTCTCTCTCTCTCTCTCAAATACACACTCAATTGTAGTAACATCAGGCATCCAGAGCCAAAAATCTACTTTCAAGGTATTTTCTCTTGACTAAAACCAAGTTGAGACACATCTTCATGGTGCCCCTTAGGTGATAACTCCATAATTCCCTACATCTGGAGCCTCTCACTCTTTCATCAGTTACAATTATTCAAAGGTCATAACCTCGCTTTCTCCGAACATTGCAGTAAGGGGAGGCGAGGCAGGCTACAAGGCAGCTGCAGAAATCAAGAAAACAGAAAATGTTGAATCAAAGACATAAAAAGTGTTGTAAGCCCTGCAAAACTGACCGTCTTGCATTATTTAAAGATAACAAATGAAGGGAAAAAATGTGGGCGTCCTCCAGTAGCCTATGATAGAGCAAGAATAAGGGGAAAAAATCCATGGATGCGGATGTAGAAGCAGATATCATGCTACTGTGCTACCTATGTGGATACGGATGAGTTTCTTAAAGTAACGAATCAGGAAGTGAATAGTTGCCATTCTCACAGATGCGGATGTTTTCATTATAATTTCATATACTTATATTTTCCAATAAAGAATCACTCACCATTATAGAACATTAATAAATTTCAAATGATAATTACTTTAGTTACAAGGACCTGCTTACACCCCAACACACTTTACTAAGGAGTGATAACAAGCAAACACCGCTGCTTATTAGTACTATTCTTCCTCCCATCTATTGTATATTCATCATATTCTGTTGCGTGTGTGTTAGAATGCCAATACAGATGCGGGTATCCAATCTATCTTTACCCTCCGTGTTTCTCTTTTCAAAACACACCTGAACACTAATCACCCTGAGACACACCTGTACAGCCATCACTACCTCAGTAATGCAGTTGTAGGAAACCATAACTATATACCACTCACATCTCCACCTGTGTGTACCTGAACCTGTACTGGACCAGACTAGTCATCCCCTCACTGGTAAAGGATGACACCAGGACAGGAGTTTGTGGGATTCCGTAAATAAATTCTCTTGAAATTATTAAGATATCAGAAAACGAGTAAAAGAATGCATGAATAATAAGCCAATAGAGAACATGGAGGGAATTATGGACTAAAATAATAATAGACCATCTTGAAGAACTTGCTAAGATTGGCAGGATGAAGTTGGATGGTATTGAACACTGTAACCTTCACCGTCATCATTCCCTTCAGTGTTGTTGAGGGATAATCACAAATATAAATCAAACATGCAACACCTTACTTACTCAATGTTTAAAAATAAAGATATTCTCTATTATTTTTTTCCTCCGAGATACCACTGATAATGATGAAGAGAAAAAAAAGGATAAACTGGTTAAAAATATCCAATGTTCTTCTCTTCCATCAGAGTGACATGCCAATTCAAAACAGTTTTTCTTAATGGATGAAGACTTAAATTTCCCTTTTTTTCCCCGGCAGACGGTGCAACGCCAGCTCGGAGGGTGTAGACGGGTGTGGCGTCATGTGCTGTGGTCGGGGCTTCACCTCCCACACCCGCCGCACACACCATCGCTGTCACTGCAAGTACCACTGGTGTTGCTACGTCACCTGCCAGACCTGTGCGGTGTGGCACGACGTACACACATGCAACTGACCTCACTCCGCCCCATCCTCATCCCTTCTCCCTCTCACCACTCTTGCTCAGTATTATTTATCAGAAGCAGGGACTCTACACACGCTCACTTCCCAATTAGTCAAAAAATACATCTTTTTTTTTAATATTTACTTAATCCGTTGTATTATACTGTACAAATAAAGTTTCTATATAGAGTTATGAGATGCATGTATCTTTACCCTTGTTGTTTTTGGGGTATGCAGTACTTTGTTCTCTCTTTCAGTTGTGATATTAAAGTTTTCTAGCAAACTATCACGTTGGAATGTATTCATTTATGTCGCCTTTATATTCATGATGAATAATTTATACATGTAAATACTCAGTTTGTACACGAGGTCACACTTCTATCCACTCAACTTATGAATACTTCTTAACTTAGTCACCTTAACGACTCTTAACGACTCACCGAACTCATTGTTAAAGTGGACAATTAAAACACAAACATGGAGATGCCATTTTTGTGTTTTATTTAAAAAAAAACTTCCTTCCCGTGTGGTTCGCCGTGTTATCAAATTAACAAACAATACTTCAACAAACTGGAAGTGTATCTATATAGTCAAGATTTTCACCCAGTCCAAAAACACCTTCCCTTGTGTGTAATGCAATTATGGCTAATGATCTGTTTGCATTTTTATATAAAATAATGATGTTCTTTCTGTGTCCTGTAAAAACTTTAATCAGGGACTTTAGAATCACAAGATCACACACAAACAAACAAACAAACAAAATAAATAAAAAAATTAAATAAATAAATAACCATTAAACTTAATATTCTTTGTCTTGACAAAGCTTTATCATTTCCCACAAAGTTAAAGAATTATAAATCATTAAGTTATTCCTCCGTAAGACAAAGGACAACAAGTTTAATATCAGCCTATTCTTTTTTATTATCATTACTATTATTATCCCTTGTGTCCTTGTGATTTTAAAGCCCTCAATTCTACCCTGATCTCCCTGTCTCTCTCTCTCACTCTGTCACTCTCTCTCTCTCTCTACAAATTAAAGACTTGATGAACAGAACACATGATCATAAATAGTTGACAATGATACAACACTACTTACAAAACCTCACCCTTACCTAACAACCTTCTCCAGATATCATAGTTCTATGTGACTTCTATGACTAGTCGAGTCTGGAAAAGAAAAAAAGGAAAAGTTTCAGCGACACGTACGTAAGCATTGTTATATATAGATCATGTTTATTTGTAATCCTGTAACTTTTTTTTTCTTTTTATATTGCGATACGCGTTTGTTTTGATCTGTTAACACAATAAGAATACACCTCTAAGAATGTGTATGTCTGAATCACCAGTTACAACACAATGAAAAAAATATGTATTCCACTTGTCGTCCTCCTTTTGCCACACCACGGATGAGCAATCAATCTTCACACTGACAACCAATTAATCACAAAAGCGACATTAAAAAAAAAAAAGAACAAAAAAATGACACACACATAATAATTAAGCAGCAAAATAAACAGATTAACCTTCTTGGTGTAAAATGTCAAGAGATTAAAAGAACAAAAAAATACACACACATAACAATTAAGCTGCAGAATAAACAGATTAACCCTCTTGGTGTAAAATGTCAAGATATTATATAAAAAAAATATATATAAAAAAAAATAAAAAATAGAGTACCCTAGTCCGGTTCTATCCACCCATGCATTGTTCCCCGGCCATCCACTCACCTTGCGTATTGGATGCTTTACTCTCCTTGAAGCCTTGCATTACATTCTTGATCTCGGTGTCGTACTCGGTCCACTCGGAGATGATCCTCTGGGCTGCCGTTAGCTTAGCCTCCTTAGTCATGGGGTTATTGCACTGAAGATATGAGAGAAGAAGAATTATCATCACCACCATCACCATCACAATTCTCTTCATTACTATCATTACTGTTGCTATAAATCCAATGCTGTAAGCTAAACAAGGTAGGTGAGTGAGTGTTGACATGTGGGACAAAAACAACATTACAGTTAGGGAGAGTTGACTGCCTCAGGACACACATGTAACTTTCACATTCCTGCACTTCTGAAACTCATCACATTATACACTGAGCAAATTTATATATCTGAATTACTCACCTCGAGAACATAATAAAATAGAAGACAAATCAAAGCAATTCTTCATACAATAAAGATGCATTTAGCTTGTCCTTAAGGATATAATCAAACCATTATGCTTTAATTTATGGCAAAGTAAACCAATTTCAAATAAAAAATAACTTCATGATTTACAAAACAAGCCAAACCAATTTTTTTAGGAATTAATGATTAAATGATAGTTGAAAGCATGAACCATTAAAACAAATCATTATATCATAGAGAATAGTTACTTTCAAGTCCAATAAGTGGCAAGGATCAGAGTCTATTATAACACAAAGAGACAAAGAGAGCAGCTCACCAAGTCAATAATCTTGGCTGTCTTCTTGGACTCATCATCACACCAGGACTCACACCACAGCCAGTCTTGGGGGAGGGACTTGATGCGCACCTGGTGAATCATGTTGTTGGGAAGGTCCTGGAGAGGGTGAGTCAAGTAAGGGTTAGCATGAGGCAGAACACTGTACATTTATCCCAATCCTTACATTCCTTCCTAACTAAAATACGTACTTAAAATTCATGCACCTCCTCCATTCTTTCTCTATTCAACCTAACGACTTGCAAAATTGTTCTTATAAATGGCACACAGTTAGTACCTGGTCTAAGTTGGAGAGTGAGTTGGGGTCCTGTGAGAGGCCTTGGTACTGTCCGCGCAGACGGTCACCGGCAGCAATGTGTCGGAACCTCTTTAAGTCCACCACAAAGAGTGCAGAGATATGGTACTTGCGGCCAGCCAGGTGGTTGCGCCAATACCCGTGTTTCCAGAACCTGTAGTGTGGAGGGAGAAAGGGAGAAGGTGACACATGTGTAAGTTGTTGTTGTTGACCTGACACAAACACACCTACATATGACCCACACTCTCCCCCACAACACTGCCTCTACTCACTCACCTGAACCCTTCAATTTCATCTCTAGATTCACAGAAGGGGACAAAACCATAAGGTGCTCCGTCCAAGTCCTCATTATTTAGGCCCGACACGTCCGCTCTCACAACCTGAGGGGATTATTCAATGCCATCAGATGTTGTCCAGACACTCAGGAAGGGTGACGAGAAAGACTTGAGCTGATGTGTCTACACCTGTTAACTTATTACTAGTTATCAATCATTGCTTAAAATATTCACAAACATCAATAGGGTTTACCAAAAGAAATTAACTAGTCCATAATCCTTAGTAAAAACAGACATAAATCAATGCCATATACCTGATCAGCATCAACGAAAATAATCTTCTTAATATCTAGTGGGAAGAGTACATCCAGGAACAGGATCTTGTAGCCCCAGATGATACGCTGCTTCTCAGACTGCTGGTGGAGCCAACGAGGCCACTTGTACTGCACCAACTCATACCCAAACCCATACTCCTTGGCTAACAGTGGCAGGGCATCCTGGCAGAACACAGATCAAGGCAGAGAGGTTAGAGGTGAAGTCATTTGAGAATAATATTGTTAAGTTCCACATCAAGAAAGGTGACATGAACACAAGTCCTCCCCACACCCTGTACCTTGAAGTTCGGGGAGAGGAAATTCTTGAGGAACCAGAACTTGACGGGAGCCTTGGTGTGGCGGAGGACAGACACCATCATGATGCGCAGGAACCTCTCGTACAGATGACCCGACGCCACGGAGAAGATGTTGACTGTCTCGTCCTGGTCATCAGAGGATCCCCCTGACGTGAAGGTGCTGCACGGGAACAGTAAGAGTGTGTGTTGTGAGAGGAGGAGGCAAGGTAGGTGTTAGGGGAGGAGAGGAGATGTGTGTGTTCTTATAATAACAGATCTACCTTACAACTTTATATCTTTTCATTAACAACAAACTAACTGTACAATAGCAAAGGAAACACTTACAGAACCCAACGGAACAAGCTAACACAGTATCCACAAGACAACAGGCAACATTATCCTAGGTAAAATCCACACTTACAAACACTATCTATCTGTATGCCAGGCTGACGTCTACCTTTAAGGGGTGGCACCTGATAACATGTGTCCATCTATATACAGTGATTCACGTGCATTCACTCGCATCTTTACCTCTACACCGCTAGGACAAAAAGGTACAGATCCTCACTACACAAGGCTCACTCTTACAACACAAACACAAACAAACTAAAGCAGGAACTATTTGAGTAGACAGCAAATCATTTTTTTCCCAGCAACTGCAATTTGTACCTCACATATAAACTACTGTAAATGCAAATCATTCATAGATACTTGTACTTAAATCTGAGTGAAGCTGAATTACACAAAGAAAATCATACTCTACATCCACTAAACACACCACATTTTATCCATCAACAACTTAGACTCAGAAGAATCAGGTTAAGTATGAGTGAGTACTTGTATATATAGAGAACAGACTGCCAAAGAGGGAATGCTGTACCTGATAAAGAAGTTCCTAGCCAGATTAAATATCTCTGTCACCAGAACCTGCCGCTCCTCAACTATGGGCCCGATTACTGGCATGCTTGTAATGGAAACAGAAAACAAGAACCAAGATTAAACTAACACCTTGTGACTGGGATGCAAAAATGGTTCAATACTACTAAACAGGAAACACAGAAGCAGCTGCCTAGAAACATGAAAAAAAGTACTTAAAAATGATATTATTCAACACTCAATCATAGCTGCAGAGGTGATGCAAAATAGTACATGCAAAATAGAAAACTGGACCTCCAATTATGAGAGACTGTAATGAAAATAGTGACCAAAAATGCATATTATAATACAACTGTGTGTTAGTTATTATTGCAACAATTTCACAACTGTTGTAAACAAACTACCACGCACACGTGCACACACACACCACACACACACACACACACACACAACCACACACAAGTAGGAATACTTTTAAGAACACTACCCTTACATTTATAAACTAGATGTGACCCAGGGCACAGATTGGGTATTGTGAGGTGAAAAAATAATGTTTGGAGCCAGAGATGGAAAAGGAGTGGAATGTTGTGCGGCTCAGTGAATACAAGATGATAACTCAAGGACACCACACCACACACCACACCACACCACACCACATCACACCACACCTCACCACACCACACCACCACAAGAGCCTTCCCTGCATAGCCTACCTGGTGATGGAGTTCCAGAGTCCGCCACCTTCATCGTCATCATCAGACAGGAGCTGCATGTGCTGCTTGCCGGGCTTCTTGGCCACTCGTACCTTGACCACGTGAGACTTGAAGCTGCTCATCACCACCTGCACATCCTCAGAGCCAGCAGGCGTGTCTGTACCTTCATGGCTGCGGGAGACAAGTAGATGAGTTTTATTCAGTGTCAGGGAGGCTTGACAGGATGCTCCCTCGCTCTTAATATTCATGATGTGTTTGTGTTTCATGACTAAATCTTGAATGAATAATCTCTAAGGGCTTCCACTAATATATATTTTTTTTCTAATTGTATAGTGAAACAAATCCACATGTGACGATGATAGAGATGATGAGAGTAACAATAACAATGATAACAACGATGAGACAGATCCAAGGCACAGCAGCACTAACCTGGCGATGGAGTAGATGTCAGCGGAGCGTCCGTGGCGTAGCTTGAGCAGCCATGCCCCGGGGTTGGCCTTGAGCTGGAAGTAACCTAAGTTGGCCATCACTATTGTGTCAACCTGTCGACGGAAGGGAAACAGGATTGGTCAACATGCAGGAAAGTGGGTTCAGGTTTACCCAATCAACCTAAGTGGAAGGGATGAGCAGTTGTAGTGGATACGAGGAACACGTAATCCACACAACACAACAATATAACTTGACGCACCATCACTGGTTGTTTGTTGTTGCCGAGGGTGAACTGGAGGCCTCTGGGTGGGTTTCCTGATGACTGCTCAAAACAATGTCCCTCAAGCAGCAGGTTTTCCAACTCAAACTCACTGCAAAACGTCATCAATGGAGTGATAACCAGAACATTTCACTGATTATTGGAGTAATGACATAATTCCTATCCTTTTTATTCATGTGGAATCATATATAGTTAAATGTATAGTATTATCCTGGCAGGTTAATTATTATAAGGTTATTTAATTAGACTCACTGCTCTCACAACCATCACACTCATAGATTTACAACCAAACCACTTCTTTCCACAACCTTAAACCCTCTCCACTCCTCACCTATGCACGCCTGACTCCACAGACTCCAGCTTGATGTTGTCCAGGTCATAGATGGACTCCACTACCTCCACCAGCCAGTTCTCGGGCGGGTGGTAGTTCTGGGTGAGGATTGGAGACTCAGGAAGGCCGGTGAACCTGGCGTGAGGTCCTGGTGCTAACTCCCCCCCCTCGGTAAACAGTGGCTCAGGCTCCAGGACAAACCGATAGAAACTGTGGAAGGAGGAAGGATCGGTGGGTGAAACATTGATGCATTGATGGAAAAAAAGGATGATGTGGTGACAAATGATGCACTTGTGAAAACTATGACATGATGAAGAGATTATGAATAAGAGGATTAACACTGCAATGATTGGTAATGATAAAATACTGGAATTGTAAAGTATGTACAAAAATAATTAACATATTGTAATAATACCAAGAAAGAGTATGCAGTTATAAGGAAAACAGAAATAAAAGTCTCATTCTTCTTCCACCTCAATAAAAAAAATACAATAAAATATAAAAAGAATTACTTCGACATCATTTTAAAATCACCTCAAAATTCCTGTGTTTCTTGTGGCTACTAAACACACACACACACACACACACACACAAGCCTCACCTCTTGAGTGGCATTTCAGAGTGTTTTTCCCTGGCATTGAGAACCACCCTGATATTGGCGTTGACCACCTCCTGCAGCACCAGCAGAACAGGACCCAACTTCTGTGCTGCATTGGAGACCGGGTCACAAATTGCCACTATGTCAAACGCAGGCATCTCAGGGTCTCTTGGGGGTATCTTGACCACTGAGTACTGTTCAGAGCGCAGGTTGATGTTCATGCGACCCTTGGACTGTGGTTTGGTGTGCAGGATGGCGGCCACCTTCATGATCATGTCATTTATGTTGCCTTTGGGGAGGGAGTCTGGAAGGGGTTAGGTTGGTTAGGTGGTGGTGTTTTTTTCTCTCGCTCTCTCTCCATCCTTTCCATTTGGTTGTGATGAATGAATAAGGTTTATTTATATTTATATTTATGTTATCGTTTTTATGCAGCTAATTCATTTTTCTATGTATGTTGTTTTCACATGAATGATTACTGCATTAGTTAAACTTAGTGTTATGTTCAATGGGTCTTAACACTCAATGGTGTATGCATATGATTAACCATAAACTGCATTCACCAGTAAACACAAACTAAAAATATACGTTTTCCAATAGAAATTAAAATCTGAAAAAATCTTTACCTTCTCCTTCGAGGACTTCTGTAATCTTTTCCCCAAGGCTTGACCCAAAGTATTTTTCCAGAAGCCCAAAGTCCTCCTGCACAAACTTCTCTGATGGCCTGAGTGTTCCCAGCATCCTGCCGTTAGCCACCACTGCACGGGCACCCGGAGACAGCGACAACACCTGCACCAACACACACATTACACACAGCCTCACCACGTCACACTACTAATAACTATACACTGCACGGTTTCAAAGTGTTCAGCTGTTATATTTTACCAGGATACATTGAAGTGGCCCTGACTGCACCTCTTTATTCTATACTGTAATTACCTCTCTCACCAAGATGCTTAAGTACGACACAAGTCCATGATACTCTGTCTACTTTATTTTTTAAGTATCTCCTACACTTTCATTACAAGATGGAAATATTTCAGAATGCATAATCATATTCATAACATATTAAGTTCCTTCAAGTCTCTCAAAACCCACCTTGCGAGAGTAGATGGAGTGCTTCTTGAACACCTCCTCTTTGAGTGATGAAAGTCTGGACTCGAAAGCATCCATGTCCAGCCCCTGAGGAAGAGTGTTACATAAGGATGACAAAGAGGGAACACAGTTACATACACTAATATATCAATACCTCACCTCATTCTTCACTCTCAGAACAGAACGTGTGTATAAGAAGCTTGTTTATTGCCATCAACACTAACTTTCTCTGTTTAATGTCAACCAACATCATGATTAACAATATCAAAGGTTATGTGGCATCTCAGTCATAAAAATCAAACAGGAGTGACTACATTAAAATCACTTCACTTTCACTATCAAATTTCACGGCAATAATGAACAAAACACAAAAAACTCACCGTTATCCCAAAGTCAGACCATTTCTTAGAGCCATCCAGTATCTTCCAGGCATTCTCCTTCACCAGCACTTTAGCCAAGAACTGTCTGGCCACAGCAGCAGCCAGGGTGGTTTGAGCGACTTCCACGGCACGGCTGAACATCCCTGGCTTGCCTCCACTCACTTCCAGGTTATGTACAGCATACACACGTACACTGTTACTTTCCCGCTGTGGACACAAAACAAAAGTGAGAACAGCAGGAAAGGACATTACCTGAAAACCAAAACACAACTCATTTAGCTTGTCATTCAACACTTAATAAAGATAATTTCAAACACATGTAACTCACCAAATACTTGACTGCCTCTAGGAGAAGCATCCTTCCCTCCTCAGTGTCAACATCCGCCACAATCCACACAGTGAGGGGACGGATGGCTGGTTCGGTCTTGGTGGAGAGGTAACGGAAGGAGTTGGTGAGGATGGAGGTCATTTCCGAGGCCTTGAGGTCAGAGAAGTCCTCCAAAGATATGGCAGAGAGCTTAAGGCTGGACTCTCCTGTCATGTCCACGTATGATGAACTCTTAGTGCTCAGGATCCTCTCATTGAGCCTGACACACGGAAGGAAGGAAGTAAAGGAAGGAAGGATATTACTCACTGCTCAAAAGTAGATATTATTTTCTCCCTGAGCCTGGCAGTGGAAGGAGGGGAGGGAGGGAAGAAAGGAACACCACTACTCATTAGTCTTGAAGTATTAACTGAATGGTAACACTGCAGAAGGGAGGAATGGGAGAAGGAATACATGTCAGCAAATCTACGGAACCTATCTCACCCTGCCCTTCACCCTGCCTAGCCTCACCCTGCCTTCACCCTGCCCTTCACCCTCACCTTGGCATGATGTTGGGTAGTGCCATGAGCCAGTCAATGACGTCGTGTTTATCCCCCAGTTCCCCGCGGTACACTGCCTTCTGTAGCATCTGTGTGGCCCGCATCACCTCCATCAACACCACCTCCTCAAACTCATCGGCGTTGAGGTGCTTCTCCGGTAGTGGCACACCATTCATTAAGACCTGAGGAAGGGGGGGGAGGGGATGATGGTGATGATAATGGTCTGCTTAAGAGGGGAACTATTTTATGTATAGCTATAATACTTCATTTGTTTTAAGATGCAGAAAAAGGATAAAAGAAAATATTGAAAAGAATGAAGACACTGAAAATGGTTGAAAAAAGATGATTAAAAGTTGGATGAGATTCTTGAGACATTGAGAATAGAACAAGAGAAGATAGAGAGATAGGATAGAAAACCACAGATTATTTCATCACCTGAGGAAAGCTTGTGATGCCGGCTTTCTCCACAAACTCTTGAGCCAACATTCTGCCCACATCATAGTCTGAGTCCTCACCAAACACGTCCTCCAGGTCAGTGCTCGGGTACTTGCTCCTGAAGTGACTGGTGATGTCTGCAACGCTGATGTCTCCTTGTGAACTGGAGTAAATCTTGTGATAGAGAGGGAAGAAGAATAACAATTATGATCTGTAATGTAATGGTGTGTAGAACCGGCACTATTGAGTGAACGCGAACGAAAGAACCGGCTCCCTGAAAAGAGCCGGAATTTCCATCACTACTTCAGATAACACTTCAAACCTTTTATTTATAGTCATAAAACAAATATTCATAATGACAGTTGTAGAGTTTAATTAGGTCTATCAGATGCTGCAATGATATTTCCAATATCTCTAATAGCTTTCGAGAAAATGAGGAGGAAAGTCATGTTTTGGAAAAAAGATACAGTTTCATTTTACTGCGTAATTATTAGTCTTAGAACAAAATGAATATGAAAATACAATGGTCTGAAGTGGCTGGAAAAAATAAATAATATGGTCAAACATTAGTTACAAAACAGAACAAGTGACCAATCAAATAGCTAATCACCTATTGATGAAGGTTTGAAATAACAAGCCATTTAATCCTGACAGTAACTAATAAACAAACACAACACAGCACACTCACATCAATCAGGAACTTGAGAGCCTTGTAGTTAGCGTCCTCCTTCCCAGCAAAGCTTTCTGATATGAAGTTGAAGGCACAGAGCATGGCCAGCCCAGGGTCATCAAAGCCTCTCAGGGACTCATCTTGGTCCACAGCAATCACCAGACCCACCCGGAATGGTGCATTGTGGGTGAGGAAACTCTCCACCAGACGGATGAGTTCAGCAGCGGATGCCTTGCTGGGGTCAGCCACGATCACCTGGGGAGGCAAGCAAGAATACATTGTCATAACCACCATCACCACCTGAGCCAGGCTTCCTTTCTCATAGTAAACAGTGCACATGAGAAGGTTACTATTTCAACAAGACTGGGATCAACAGTTTATCTTCATCACCAATAGGAGTGCAAAGTGTCACCCTTTCTTTACCAGGTTGTGGAAGTTTTTTTTGATGCTGCGCAGCATGCCAGGGTAAGAAGGACGCAGCAGCTCCCCAATGGAGGAGGGCCACTTGCGGTAAGCCTTGTCTGTTTCAATGTTGTTCATCCACATGATGGCTGAGTCCCGGATGTCAATACCATACTCCTGGGGCCCATCACTGGCATCCAGGGCCAGAAGGGTCTTGAGGGCCTCCCCTGCCAAGCCTGTGAAGGGAAGGAAGGAGGAATAACCAGTCAGTCTTGTGTCCACTATGAAGGATCACTATGACAATACACTGTTTCCTCATACACCAAGGAACACACAGATGGGTCAAGGAGGAGGTCAAGGAGGAGGATGAACTCTCACCCAGCTTGTGTAGTCCTCCAATGACCCGGTCCTCAGAGCGGATGTGGTCGAGGAGGGTGAAGATGGTGGTGTACTCCATGTCCAGCAGGAGGCCGTTGATGAACAGTGCTGAATCAGAGGGACTCACATCCATCTGTTGGCTGATTGTGTTCTGGTTCTTGAGGATCTCTCGCTTCATCTTGTCATCCACCTGAAGGGAACAGGAAGGAGAAGTGCCATTAGTGACTCATGGAAACCAAAACACACACACCCACACCCACACACACACACGGTCCGCTAGCGTAGTGGTTAGCGCACTCGGCTCACAACCGAGGAGGCCAGGGTTCGATCCCCTGGGCGGACGGAGATTATTTGGGTGTGTCTCCTTTCACGTGTAGCCCCTGTTCAACTAGCAGTGAGTAGGTACGGGATGTAAGTCGAGGAGTTGTGACCTCGTTGTCCCGGTGTGTTGTGTGTGAGTGGTCTCGGTCCAACCCGAAGATTGGTCAGTATGAGCTCTGAGCTCTTTCCATAGGGGGACGGCCGGCTGTCTCGAGAGAGACCAGCAGCAGACTGTACAGTGAATACACACACATATGCACAAACAAACACCCCAAGCACACACAAATAAGATAAAACATAGAAAACCATGAGTAACTTGAACTATAAGAGTAACTTCCATCCACATCCTGCACCCAATCTCACCCCCCCACCCTCCTCTCCCCCTTACCTTGATCCGGACCAGTGAGCGGGCCAGGACGGGGAAGTTCTGTGCCGTCTGTACCAGGATGGACAGCTGCTGGTCCAACGGTGCAGACATGACCCGCTGTGCTGCCTGAAGACTGAGGTGCTGCAGCTGCCACACCTTCATGGGCGCCATCTCATGCTGCGACTCCACGATGTGTTTGCGCAGCTGATTCAGATCCTCCTTCTTGTCTGGGTGGAGGGACCTGTGGAGGGAAAGTAGAAGTAGAAGCAGAAATAGTAGTAGTAGAAGTAGTAAAAGTAAAAGTAGAAGTAGAAGTAGTAGTAGTAGTAGTAATTCTTGGGTTGTCCTTTATCTCACACAATTGATAATCCTCCACCAACTTACTCTAACTTGTTGAAGAGGAAGCCTTCCACCTCCACCTCCGCCTCCACATCCTCCACTTGCTCCCTGCCTTCCTCATGGACCTTGGTGTCATCCTGAGCCTTATACTCAGTACTCTTGATGGCCAGTTCCACCCCGTAGCCGCTCAGACGCACCCGACGCAACGACTGACTCTACCGGCAGAAGCAAGATGGTGTGTTCAGTGTGCAGGGGTTTGGTTAAGTTAAATTTCACGTCAGTAAATATAATGGTAACAGAAAATTAGCTCAAAAAGTAGACAATAAATGATACGTGAAAAAATGACACGTAGAAAAACATAAATGACACGTACAAAATGATACGTAAAATAAATAAAAATCACACGTCAAAAAATAAAATAATAACACAAAATTATACATAAAAAAATAAATAAATAAAAAATGTAAAAAGAGGAATATATACAACACCCAACAACAACAACAACCCGTCAAGCCAACCTGTACTCTGTGGCGGAGGATGTAGTCTACTTTCCCGGCCATGGCGAGGTCCTTCAACGCTTGGTGGAAGGCTGGGAACTCAGGTGAACCCAACTCTCCATACAACACTGCCACCACCTGTCAACGCAAGTCATCACCATCATCATCATCATCATCATCATCATCATCATCATCATCATCATCATCACCCTCCCTCACACCTGTCACTCCTTAAGGCAGGTGTGGTGAGGCATGGTTGTAGGGTGCAAGGGTGATGTGTACAGATACCTACATTACCTTAAATAAAGCTCAATTTTGAACTTTCCACTCATATATGTTTATAATTAATACACAGACACTTGAAACACAATTATATCCATTCATTTATCTGATGCCATATTTTCCTTTACGACTCTTAACATTTGGCTTCCCATAAATAGTTTTCCTTTTACATTGTCATTACTTTATACTACCCACCTTGGCATTCTCTCCACCCGGGTAATGGTGATCCACTTCATACAACACCGGCCTCTCCCCTGCTCCCTCCTCCACCAGCTCCTTCACTTTATTGATATCACAAGTCAGCTGTCCCGCCACATCCACCACAGCACCACACTCTTCCGGGCTGGGGAGGCTGCGGTCTAAAATGATCTGGCGGTACATTTCAATCTTGGGGGAGTATGCGCGCACCGAGAGGGAGAACTTTAGGATACGCAGCTGTGAGGGAAGGAGGAAACGCGAGGCAGCTTTGAGTGTTTCGTCAAACTTCTCCTTGTCTGTCTCTGAGGATGGAAGGAAGAGAAACACCAATTGTGATTTGTTGTTGTATCATCTTGTGTTAGGTTGTGTAGTTTTTTTTGTGTTATTTGCTCCATTAAATGACACTCACCTAGCAACCTAACCTTATATTTAGATGGATAAAGTGGTTTTGTCTTTCATCTTAGCTGTTCCATAACTTATCATTCTTCAAAATACATATACTTACTTTTCCTGTATGCATCTGAGTCCAGCTGTGTTATGGCCTCCACGAAGCCCCAGAAGGTGGCCACACTCTCCTCGGCCATGTACTCTGAGGTCTCCAGCAGCAGGGGTGTGTTGGACCATTTGGCAGTGAGGTGTGTTGTGATGGGCTTGAGTTTGCCTTGACTCCTCACCTTACTGATGAGGAGCATTAGGGCAGACAGAACCCCGATGGTCCTTAAGGCTGCCCCCCTCATCCTTGTCTACAAAGATTGATGATAAGTTAGCCCACATGTAACAACACATTCTTATTTTGTATTAGCTAATATTTTTGTTCATCTATGATTAGGTTTCCGATCACCCTATTTGTTGAGGGATGAAGCACTCTCACCTCAATGTAAAAATAGTATAGAGCTAGTTCTACCCTAGGAAGATGTGTGTGTTTGTGACCATCAGTGCATTGCGTGTTCGTGAAGAGGGAGTTGTTAGGTTATGTGGTATTGTTTTACATCTTCACCAGAATGCTCCAGAGAATTGAGTAAAAACTATATGGAAAGTGTGTTATTCAGATCCAGGTGCATTATGGTGAAGACGGGTTGGTTAGGTTATGTTAAGTTATGGTTAGGTTAAGGTTGTTAGGTTAGGTTACAGTTATGTTATGGTTAGGTTAAGTTAGGTTAGGTTCGGTTCAGCTAGGTTCGGTTATATAAGATTTTTACATTTTATTACCCAAAATCTGAAAAAAATCTAAGGTTAAGAACCCTAACTTTTGGGTAATAAAATGAAAAATCTTATATAACCGAACCTAACTGAACCGAACCTAACCTAACTTAACGTAACCATAACCTAACCTAACAACCTTAACCTAACCATAACTTAACATAACTTCAAAGACGTTTTGCGAGGTAAATAATGGTGAGCGCTGCCTGATGTGTTGAGTACACTATGTATAGTATGTAAGGAAGGAGAGAAAAAAGAAAGAGGTGGAGCAGTAGTTATAAAGAAATGCTAAATTTACGGAATAAAAATGGCTTTGTTAGCATAACCTTCCCAGAGCTGCAGTTGAATAAGCCTAACCAACACTAACCCAACCAAACCTAACTAAACGTAACTAAACCTAACCAAACCTAACATAAAAAAAAAAAATCGTGTTTTTTTCTGTAATTCATCATCATAACTGTTTGAGGTGATTAAAAGGTGATTAAAGAATCTCCCCGAACTAGGCATCTATAGACCATGTAATTCTGTTAGGGTTAACGAGAGAGTGCTACCCCTCTCACCAAGATACTGCCGTGAGTCAGGATCGAACTCGCAACCTTTAGGTCGCGAGCCGAGCACTGTACCACAGAGCCACCCGACCCCGTTTGAGGTGATCTGAACAAGTATCTGAAGTTGAATTTGCAGTGCATTATAAAGGTAAGTAAGACAGGGTCGTCTTACGAATCTTTACCCAGGTTACTTGCCACCACACACTACAAAGTATTACCTTTACACCGCACGTGGCAATCCTGTCAGCTGTCACACTTACGTATCAACTCCACACAGGCCTCACCTTACCATACACCTCAGACAACACACACGCACACACACTACAAGGCCTTCCTGCACCTCACACAACACGCACACACACACCCTGCACGTCCTTCCTGCACCACAACTCACGCTGCTGGTGATGTGTTATGGCCTGAAGGAGGGAAGTTTACACACACACCATCGGCACCTCAGTTAGTAAACAACACATGGGTATAAACACACATAAATACACATAAATACACTGATACCTGTATGTAATTCTAATCAAGGAGTGTTTGTTAGTGTTCAGTTTCTTATATAAATGATTCACACGCCATAAATGTTAGTCTTTTGTTTTTATGTTCGTATCTATCTATTCCTCTGAACCAATCAGAGATCGCCGTGTACTTTATAAGGGAACATAATAATCTCATATTTTTACTGGATAACTTTAGAGTCTCATGGGATTCTAAAGAGTAATGAATATGTATGACACTGAAAAATGATGCTTCAATGAGGATGTTGTATAATGTATAATAGTAAAATGTGAGGTTCTTTATATATATTGCATTAGGAAAATTACTTAAATGAGCTATTTTTTTCCTTCTGCAACTGGTTTTATACTTTTTTGTTTATGTTTATGAACACGTATATACTTCAGAACTAGCTACCTGCACGCATCTATCTTAAATACAATACTTTTTGGGGGAAGGGGTAGAGGCGAGTGGTGATGCAATGGATTTTCTTATCTCTTCAAACTTTTCATCCTATATATGTTTCTTACCTGACTGCTTGGATGCACACACACTACCTGTTTTCAATACTTCTACTTATCTACTGTCTTTGTGAAAGTTCCTGCTTAGTTTTTCCTTAATCTGCATTAGTCTAACTTAAACCCATTAGTGTATCTTATCTTATTCATTTACTGTTACATCCATACTTATACATCCTTTATTAACTTCCTTCACAACTCTTCATTAGCTGGCCCAACACCCTTCTAAGAGTATGAATTATGGTGTTATAACCTATCTTTATATAATATTAATCCCTGAAACATTTTGTATAAGTAATTATTCTTTGTACTGAAACTTTATGAACTAAAATTGTACTCAGCTTTATCTAAATATAACTTGACTATGTAGTTTTAGGATAATTTTTATAATAGTTCATGCCTCACTACTTTTGATTTCCTTCTGCTAACAATAAGAACACAATTAGGTTACAATTAAAAAAAATAAGTCATCATAATTAATGTTTATTGCACTTATAATACAATAAGCTAGCCTTTACACTGAATATGCATACCTTACATGATCTGAGAGCCAAGATAAAATGTCAAGAATAATACTGTCTTTCAACCACATTACCTGTTTCCATTTATGTTTTCAGTGTATTAGATGAACATAGTTACTTCCCTTCCTCCCTCGCTCCTTTTTCCTGCTAGGCGCCAAACCTTTGTACAGTAATTAAGTAAAATTATATAAGAAAAAAAATTCAAACCTCAATGATAAGACGCACATTGGCAGTGTTTTATTTGTCTGGTGTTTGTATTGTAGTGTACTGAAAAAAAATATTAAATTATCCAGTATTGATGCGCTTCAGTAACTCTTTTCTTCCCTTCTTTACATGTTTTTTGTTAGTAAATCACCAGATTCTTATGTTCGTTGTTTTTCCCCTTTGAAGGAGGTATGACCGAGCAGCTTTGTAAATACTATGTACATCAACCCTCATGTATTATTATATCATTGCTCTTCGCACCTTAAAGTTTATATGAATACAATCAATCACAATTAATGTTTTCAATCACAGCAGTAGTACATAATTTAAGTTCTCATCACTAAGAAGTGTTAACAATACAGCAATGCTTGTCCTTTTCCCTGTAAGTCATTGAAATGTCTATCATGTCAGTCTTGAAAATAATAAATAACACAAGAAGGTGATAAAAGAAATTCCAATCCAATACCTCCATGATCAGTAACTATGAGAAAATCACAAACAAAACCTCAAAAATAAAGAGAAATATGAACCCAAGAAGAATGAACATGAGTCAAGTGTCGTCCCCTCAGACTAGTGGTAGCGGCGCCTTGCAACTAACGCCAAGGTGCCTCACACATTCTAATAAATAGGTATACATAAATATCTCTTAACTCCTGCAGTTTTGACAAAGAAACTCCCTCTCGCACATACACACAAACAATCTTTTCAAAATACATAAGAAGCCCAATCATTGCATTCACCATAAAATTATAATCTCAAGTCCAATCCTACTTGAGGTAAAAACAGGTATTCATTTTCAAGACAGCTGCCAGACAATGTAAGACAGGCTCTCAATCCCTTGTGTTTTTGTTTTCCCTTAAATTATGGTCACTTTGTGAGATTTTTCTGTGTTTTGTACGGAAGCTGAAGATTATCTCATTGTTATGCAGTGTGACTTCCCCTTAACTCCCCTGTCCTTTACAATGCAACACCAAAACATACTCATAACAGTGTTGACCTCCTCTTCCTTGGTGTCTCCCTACTATAGCCCCAACGCCACCACACACCACACCACACCACACCCCTGACCACTACACACACCACACCAGGCATAGCACACAAAAGTAAAAGTTCAAGACATTTAAAAGACGATAAAAAAGGGTACATGTTAAAAATGTAATGCATAATATAATATATAGTATATATGTATATATTTACACTAATTATATACACCTTCACACGTGTGATTGCACCTTTTCTCAATGCAAATTAATGAATAAAACTATTACCCTCCATGGTCTTAACATATGAAGAGTTTTGATTTTGATACAATAACTCACCTTCTGTACCCTGACTTGATAACTTAGCACGATAAAAAGTGAACCTTAAAATAATGCACCACATTACCCACTCTCATCATGACTCTTAAAAATACATATTCAGTATAACTAAACACTTCTATTGCATTAAAAGTTCCAGGCAATGCATCAATATAGATAAGACCAAGTCAAGGAACAGTACATTAAAAGATAAAAGCTGAAACACAGTGGTATCTTCGTTATCAGAATCCTCAACTCAAATGTAGATTAAAGTTTCCATCTATCACCATTGCCTAAATTTTATTGTCGCTGTTAAAATGTAAGTGATAAAAGAAGTTATTAATTATGGATAAAACAATATACTATCTTCAATAGGAGAGAATTATGTAAGAGTGTGGCTACTTACACATTCAACAAAAGCTGCACTACCAAAACCCAACATTATACTAAACACCATGATGTCAACAAAATAAACAAAGAAAAAACAACTTCAAATTACACTACATACAGGTTGAGCATCAAAACAAAGTAAAGTGAGGACACAAGGCTGCTGTTGTTATAGTCGCTGGCATCTGGAAGCCCGGAATGAGCTAGTCTTACTTAACGGATCACTCAACAGATTAGTGAGGAATACATAATCCATTTCTGTGCTGGAAAACATGAATCCAGTCTATGTTAGCTGGCCGTGTCAAGTGTGGGTTTTGTGTGATAGGGATAACCAAGGTACCACTGCATTTATACACTCACAGCCTCCTCCCTTAGACACAGCCCATTCCTATCACTCACACACACAAGCTTGGACTCATTCTTACTTCATTACTCTCTGGAATATACATAGCTATGCCATGTGCAGTCCCAATGGTCTGCTGGTTTGGGTGTGTATGAAGGCCATTGTGACTGCAGGCTGGCTATGCTTGGGTTTAAAGGATGAGCAGAGACAGATGGTTAGGTTAATGTGAACTAGGTCTGGTAAGATAAACTCAACTCAAGAACTATCTGCTTATGCATGAATAACAGTGAAGTGTTTAAAATAATAAATTAATAATCTTATTATCTTCATTATTACTGTTGTTACTAGCACTTCATCACTTTAACTTTCCATGTTATGTTATAATATAAAAAGATCCAATACTAGAATCCCCTTCTTGTTCTATAATACCACACGCACATGTGCGCACACACACACACACACACACACACACACACACACACACACACACACACACACACACACACGCACGCACGCACGCACGCACACACACACACACACTCGCACGCACATACATGCACATACACACACACACACACTATAGTATATACATTTATATATGTGTAGAAAATATAAAACTCTTGTCAGGACTAAATATAAACACTGTCACAACAGATCTAGGTAATGATCAATAATTCTAACATTTTATACATATTCACAATTCTCTTTATGGCTGTAGCAAACCCTTCAGGACAGTAAATAGTTGATAAGGCAGGACTGATATAGAAATGGAGTGCAACTAGTTCAAAACAGCAATGGGCAAATTTTCAAGGGGAGCATCTGATCTACAAGAACTAACTACCATGAGTCTAAAGTCACTGATGGAAGATGAGGAAACCATCAAAGAAACACAGGGTGATGAAAGGATAACTAAATGGATCTATATCAAGGGCTAAAAACACCATTACCACTAAATTGTTCCAATAGAAAGGAACTAGATTTGTTCAGCCGGGTCTTTACCATGCACTCACTTGCCAACACCCAACACCCACATTCCACCTCACTTGGCAGGGCCTAGTGGTGCAGGAAAACATGGCTGGTGACATAAACAAATTGCATGACTAGTTGCTCGCATGGCCTACCAGCCGTCATTGTGGAAACACAACCTGGGGAGGAGCCGACCCCACCGCCACCTGTGAGTTAAAGGGTGAGGGGCAGCCATGGGCGGGTGAATGGAAATAGATTCAGTGGGAAGGAATGAAAACCTTCCATGGCACAGTTGCCTACAGTCTGGAGGGTCACACCAGGTGAGTGGTGGTGTAGGGTAAAGGTGTTCAAGGTGGTCAGTCTGGGGAGTGAGGGGGTTCTGAGCTGAAGTATGGGGTGGCATCCTGCACCAGAAGGGTGTGGCACACATCACACACCCTTGAGGGCCTCCGATGGGGACCACTTGGCACTGATTTGTTGACACATTCGTTGCAGAAGATCTTGCCACAGTGACGGCAGTGGTGCTGTGGGCAGAGAGGAGCCGGTTCATTATCAAGGATGGCAGATGTAACATTTAAAAAAAAACAAAACACACCTTCATGAAAGTTGCAGTCAATAGAGTGAATACCAGTAGTCCGAGTGCTCTGATCCATGAACCAAAAATAAGAGATGGAGTTCAAAATAATGAGTGTGATGTAAGTTTCACATAATACGAGAAGATCCACACACCTTTCTCCGGCCCATGGCAGAAAATCTCTGTTTGCAACTGTTGCACTCTTCTTGGTCTTCCTCATGTTGCCACCGCACCTGCAACACACACACATATTGGTATACAAGTCAAAGCATCCTAATGATATGCTGCCATAAAACTGGGTCAAAACAAGGCTCTATCCAGGACGTCTTCCTCATTTACATGACAAAGTGATTCAGTCCTCTTTACCTAGTTTTGTATTCATGTTGTACTACTTCGTTCAAATGCACATAAATGACCTGCCTCTTCCTCAGATTATAAAGAGAGACTTACCTCCTTCTCACTCTGCCTAATCTTTTCTAGTTGAACCTGGAGTGACTGTGAGAGCCGCACAAAGTCTCTCTGTACAGCCTCTGAGGTGTCAAGGTCATGCTGGAGTGTTGACACTCTCCCTCGTAGCTCCACCACCTCAGCCTCCAGACGTGCCTGTAAAGGTGTCAACCACACTGCTCTTCAAGCCGTCACATGCATCCACTCAAAGGTTTGTCACCAATTTAATTTCAGTGACAAAAAAGAAAAAGAAAAAATTGATGCCACAAATTCTATGAAGACCAACAATAACAACAGCCTTGAACACTGCCTTACAAAGGACTTACCCTCATCTGTGTCTGTTCAGCCACCTGTGTCTTGAGTCCAGCAATGATCTGCTGACTCTTCAGCTGCGACTCAGAGTGTTTAGTCTCAAGGTCTCGCACCTGGGCATCACTTTCCACCCTCGTCCTGCGCTCCAGCTTCATCTGACTCTCCACACTCTCCAACAATCCCACCTTTTCTCTGCAACACACAAACACACATACATAGTGCATGTACACACATACTTACATGGTTACCTCATATGAGCATGGCTGACACACTGCTACATAACATGCTTGACACCCTTGACAGTGGTTGCAACACCCTTCACCCTTCACCCTTCACCCACCTCAGCTGGTCAATCTCAGATGACAGTCTATCCTCAATGGTGTTCTTCTCATGTTGTTCGCCCAGCACCTGCAACACAAACACAAACATTACCAATAACATCATACAATTCAATACAATATCATTTTTGCAAGAAAATAACCCAAGGTCCTACAACCAGCCTCCAGCCTCGCCCTCAACACTGACCTGGTCCTTGAGGAAGAGTATCTCTGACTTGAGGGTTTCTTCCTGGTGTTCCTTGGACACCTTCGCTGCAATGATGTCCTCTCGGTAACGCAACAACAACAGCTGCATCTCCTGCAACCAAACAAAGTACATGCTACACCAACAATAAGAGAAACTAAAGAATGACCTCAAGTACAAGAGTGCAGAAAGTAGTTTGAGTTGATTCATGCATCACTGACCTCCATGTTGTCAGGCAAATTGATGATCTCATTCTGGAGCTGCTGTGAGTGTTTACTGTGCTTCCCCACCAGATCATCATTCTCCTTCTGTAGTCTGAAGGATGAGAGGGGAGAAAGAGTGTGAGTTTGAGGGGAACTTACCACAGGATCACTAATTTTCATCCTAATAATAGGCAGCAATGCATTACCTGGTAAGTTCTTGTTGGGCAATCTCCCTGCGTTCAGTAAGGGAGCGCAGCTTGTCATGTACACTTGATATGGTTGAGCGGAACTTAGTTTCCAGTTCCATTTGCCTGCCTGACGATGCCTCCACTACACTGGCCAGCCCGGCTACCTGTAAACACACACTTACTTGACATGTGAAGGTACATTTGATACATATTAAGCATACATTAGGTTATTGAGTGGTAGTCATTAGCAATCTTCACTTGTGTATGAGAAGGATGAACCACATAATGAACTTCCCTTTATCCACTAAAGACACAACCTTCCCCCTTCCCCCTTCCCCCTGGTGCATCTACCTCACCTTCTTTTCATAGTCCTCTGCCATAACCTTCCAGCGTTCCTCCATCACCTGCCTGTACTGTGCTTCCCGGTCCAGGTCTTCCTTGTACCTCTGCAGGGCACGCTCAAGATCCAGCCGCTGCTTCTCAGTCTCCCGGTGGTCACTGTGAGCCTGCAAGTATCACCAACACATGACCTCAGTGTGTATGCAAGACATTGATTATTCATAACAATGCATGATAATATTACAGTATACATAATAGTACAGCACCTAACCTAACCTAACCTACCTTCTGCATCTGTGACTGGTAGGAGGCACACAGCTGGCAGGATCGGCCCATGCGAGACCTTGCCCGCCTGATCTCTTCATGCAGCATGTTCCACTCCACCTCACTCACCACCCGCCGCCCCTGACCCTGCACCATGCCTGTATTCACACCCGAAGAGAAATCAATCACCAGGTAGTCTTCATCCTGAGGGGAGAGAGGTGCCTCGCCGGGTACTTCTGGGAACACCTCTGTTATGGAGATGCAATCATTACTAAAATACATCATAATATACACCTTTATCTAAGTGTATTTCATTAATAAAGATATGAAAGATGTGTATAAAGAGCTGCAATGACTGAGGCTAAGGGTAAGGGAGCCATGATGCAACTCACCTGATAGAGCTTTCTGCTGGTCCTGGGTGAGCTGTGGCATCTTGTCGGGACTGAAACGCTCTGCTAGAATGCCGTCTGGGGCGAGGGAGTCTGGGGGCAAGCTGTGGATCTCCGTCTCACTGCTCAGGTCATCACTCTGCTCCCTGTACCGGTGCATCAAAACTATCCTTCACTTCACTGACTCTCACAACTATCATTCACCACGGCTTAATTCTATAACCTGCCATGCTCAATCAAACCCTTCCTTCCCTCTAAACTTCCTTCTTCTCCACCACAGTTACATTCCCTGAACCTGTACTATTGCAATTAGAATGAAAATGACACTTAAGTAACTTGGAAGCAATGAGTGTAAGTCTAGCAGCACGCACCCTAGTGAGGGGACGGTGGTGGTGGTGGTGGTGGTGGTGGAGGCAGGTGTAGGTGCTGACTCGTCCTCCAAGTCTAGTAACGAGGACGATCTATCATCCTCGACCTGCACCAAGAAATACACAATACAGGAATGAGTACAAAAAAAAAGAGATAAATAATTAGAAACAATAGACAATTAAAATAAAAAAATAGGAGGATATATTACTTCCTTCACTGCCAGGCCCTTGAAATTAAAAAAAATATACACAAACAAAAAGGAAACATATATACAACTTAGCTATAAAAGATACATAAGAAGATCAAGAGGCTGCAAAAGGCCAGTTAACCTACACAAGGCAGATGACAATTAAAATATATAAACAGTATAAAACCTAACACATAAGTGACTACCTCAGTATCTGTTGTGGGCGTGGGTGAGGGGGCGTGTTTCTTGACAGCAGGAGGAGTGGCCAGGTGTGAGGGTGACTTAGCATTGGTGAGGGTGAAGTGTGGTGTCCTCCTGGCAGCCTCCTCAGTCAGCTTAACCTCTGAAGGGGAGAAGGAAGCAGCCATGAAGGGGTTATATTAGTGATAATGGTAAGCTGAGAATACAAACATGAATATCCAAGCCTGTTCATGGTCTTAACATCTCCATTGAATAACTGTGAATGATAATATACCCATCCAGTGTCTCTTTATCTCCCTAAAACCATATTATACACCTTTAGTTTTGAGTTATTGATGAGATATAAAAGGTGGTAAATAGGATGAGAATTAAGACACTTTTTACAACATTCCATCTAGGTGACAGTAATGGGAGTACACATTTATGAGGGATGGGTGGCAAGGGTGGCTGACCTTCCAACTTGTGCAGCTGATCCTGGGTGAGGAGTGCCTGCATCCGCCTCATGTCTGCCAGGTGTAGCCGCTGGGCCTCCAAGAACTGGTCATTAGCTCTCTGCCAGGTGTGTTTGAGGTCCCTGTGTTGACGACGCTCTCCTTCGTAAGACTGGAAGACAGAAAGACACTTAATACCACAGCACTCCTTGTCTAGACCTAATGTTACCTTCCTACGTAAAGAGTTATCATCATACAAGTCATCTCTAGAACAGAATAAAGCACCTGATGACACAGCACTTCATGTCCAGCCTAAATACAGCTGATATCACTATGTCCTCTAGGCCTAGATAACACCATTCCCCTAAATGACATGACCTCAATCAACAAGCTAAGAGAAAAAAACATGTGGGGTGGGATGAAGGAGGAATGGTGAGAGAGAACTTGAGGGTGGAATGAGGTGAAAAGATCCTTTACCTGTCTAAGTTCAGTCAGCTGGGAACGCAACCTGTCCACGTCATCAGTGAGAGCAGTCTTCTGGGTGTTGAGGATGGCAGTGTACAGCTCAAGGTCAGCCCGGGATGCCTTTTCTGCCTCCAAAGTGCTGCTCATGCCCTTCAGCTGCCATGACCACGTACACCAGACACCAGTTAGCACTTCATGAACCCACATACACATATACACACATTATACCAGATTTTATGAGACATTTGGTGATATCTGACAGAGGTTACAACTTACAACTCCTTTCAAACAATCCTGTCTCCCCCCAAACAAGCCCATCTCTCCCTCACCTTCTCATCCAGCTGCTGCACCACCTGGGCTGTATCAGTGCCCTGGAAGAGAGGCCCCACCAGGTCAGCAGTGTGGAGGGATGCTGCCTGTTGGGCCTCATGGGCACGCAGTTGGGCATCTTGGGCACGGATCTTCTCCTTGAGGGCATGAATTTCCTCTTCCAGAGGCTCCACTAGCGACCGCAGCAAGTCAGCATCCTCCTGGGCCTGGAGGAGGAACAGGGATGAGTCTGTCTTTCTAAAGTGTTCTGGTAGAGTTATGAGCTTGCATTGTGCATTGCTGTGTGTAAGCTGAGTGATGCGTTGTCTTGTGTGAAGTACAAATAAGATGCTTTACCCAGTGGCCATGTTCATTCATAATGATGATAGGCACACAATGTGAGGGACAGATGTGGAAGATCAATGAGAGGACTGTAGGAAGCAATAATCATGTGCATGGAAAAGATGCAAGAATGTGCAAAATCTTCTTAATCAAAAATCATTAGTCAAGCAAAGGTATGTGTAAAATTACCACACTCACTGAATCCTAGGTAAGAATCTCTAAAACTATATATATAATAAAATTCAGTCCACAACAGATTAAACGTCAACCATTCTGTACAACTGAAGTTAATTTCCTTCAGATTTTTACATCAATCGTTTGAGTTACAACAGATGCAAATCCGACTACATTAGTCAAGAGGACAAAAGATCAAACCAAAGGCTCCCCATCCACCTCCCTCTATCCAAACACTCACTTACCTCCCTACAACTTAACACCAACTTATTCAAAGCACATTATATATCCGTCCCTTCATAAACACGAGAGGAAATTCTCCACCACACGGCCCAACATGCTCCTCCAGCCTTAGGATAAATGCACTCAAAACACCACCACCCAAGACTGCATTAAGGAGAGCTGTTAACTGTGTGGCTCAAGGATATGAAAACCCAACCCTCACAACATGACCATTAACAGGAGTAAGGTCATGTGATACTCCTCTCACAATCCAGGTTTAAGGGAAATTTCATACTTAATATTTATAGATTGCATACATGTGATATTGGGTTTTATTTAAAGGATAACAGAGGGATGCCTAGTTACTTGAGGTTTGATCTTGTTGATGAGCCACTAAGAGGAGCTTCTAGTATGTTATTATTATAGTTACAATGCAAACTTGAAATCCAAATATTCTATAAATAGTTAGAAAGTGATATCAAGTTAGTGACACAACAAATGTCCTTTATTCACTACATGTCTACACTTTATTCAACCATCAAAAAAAAACAATAATATACGATGAAATATATTGTGTTCATGATTGTCATTATTTAAAACTCAACAGCTCATTATGCAAGGTAGATGTGAAGGAAGTGCAAACAGTTGTAGGTGGCTCTTCAGGAGAAAGAACGAAGGACTTTCACTAAATCAAATTCCATGCTATTTTCTTTCCTTGTTCAGAATCAATGAAGTGCAAAAGTTGATGCACAGCTTTACCCTTCAAATCCTTCAAATACACAATCAATTTCAGCAATTCTAATCAAGGCAGGAAAGCTACAAAGCCAAATAAATTTCTCTCTCTCTCACACACACACACACACACACACACACACACACACACACACACACAGGACTACCAGCATGCCTCCCCAACCGTATGACACCTACCTCATGACTCCTGGGTGACCGTACCTTCTTCATGCTGTCCTCCAAGTTCTCTGAGTCAACGATGATGGAGGATGGCTGAGGCCCGGGGGAGGCGTTGTGGGAGGCCTTCTCTGGGGTGCTGAGGGCTGACGGACTTAGACTGGGGACGCGCTTAGCCAGGGACTTGGTGACAGCTGACAGCACCCCAGGATTCAGCAGGCTCTCCCCCTTGTTCCTGATGTCTGACTCCTGCATAAGGGAAGGGATGTGAGTGGATGGTTGATGAACATGAATGGATAAGAGTGTGAGGCTAGGTGTGATCTGTGATCTTTCCTTCTGTGTGACCTGTTTGATGGAAGTAAGGTTTGTGAGAGGTGAGTACACAATGCTATCTGTGCCTGGTAATCTGGTGAGTCAATGGACTATTGTGATGCTGTTACCATGGCTCTGGGTCTGAGGTTCCTGCTGGCTATATACACCAAATGATCTTGTTGTTACGTGTTTTGTAAAGTGTGAATGGTGTGTGTGTGTGTGTGTGTGTGTGTGTAACAACTCATTCATCTGTATATATGCACAACAAATGAGTCGAAAAAGATACATGTACAATGCAAACATTTTAAGCAACTTCCTCTTACTTCCGGCAGCTCTCCCATCCCCCTCCTCCTCGTTAATGCTACTACCACTTCACATACCACTACTACCACCACAATCACCATCTCCTCCTCCTCCACCTGTCACATCTCGTACCTCCAGTTGCCTCTCATACAGTCGTCTGTAATGCTGCTTCTCTGCATCGAGTTTCTCTGTCAGTTTCTTGAGTCTCTTGATCTCCCCTTCGTAGCGGTCGCCTGTCTGATCCACGGCATTCGCCACCTCCTCTGAAAAGCATGAGTAAACATTACCATGAAAGGCAACGAGGGAGGAAGAACACATTGAAGGATAGAATAGGGGAAGGCGCGAGGAAGGATACATAATGAGAAAGGGAAGGAAGAATAACGGATATTGGTCATGAAGGAGAGGAATTACGTGGGGGAGGAGAACATGAGACTGGAGACGGAAGATAAAGAGGGAGGGAGGGGAGGGGAGGGAAGGGAACGCAGGAAGTAAAGTCAGACAGAACGGGTAACTGAAGAGGAAGTGAGGAAATGAGGTAAGGGACAAAGGGAAGGAAGGGAGATCATAAAAGGAGTAACAAGGAGGAAAATAGGTAATGGAGGAAAGAGAGAGAGAGAGAGAGAGAGAGAGAGAGAGAGAGAGAGAGAGAGAGAGAGAGAGAGAGAGAGAGAGAGAGAGAGAGAATGATGATGTGATGTGAAAAGAAAGAAGTGTGTTTGTGTGTGCGTTACCGTGAGAAGACATAACCACTGACCTGAAAATCTTTAATAAAAAAAATAATAAAACAATCTTAAAATAAGACTTAACACAACGTACACTTTTCAGATCAGTTTCAGCCGCACATCACCACCACCACCACCACCACCACCAATACCATAATTCTTTAATACCTTAATTAGATAATCATGAGGACGTCAATAGAAGAGTAAAAGTGCGCACACACACAACACACAACACACACACACACACACACACAGGCATGACCTTTCAAGATTCAGACATTGACTAAAGCTCACAGATCTAAAAACTCCTTCACGCATTATGCACAAAGACCAATCACCTCTCCCTCCCCGTCCCCAATATAGAACTTTGAATAACAGGATCGAATTTCACGAGCTGGTTTATTTCTTCACACACACACACACACACACACACACACACACACACACACCACACACACACACACACAGAACAGTAATAGCATATCGATAGCACCCGGCCTTCACGACTATCGTTGGGCGCGACTCTCCATAACCGGGATGACGCGAGTTACGCCTCAATGTTGGGCTTCCGTGCATAAATATGGCTTGTGTGCCAGCATGCGGGTGAGGCTGGAGTCAAGGGGGTGTGGTGGGGGGAGTGGTGCATCGCCTGTCACTGTCAGAAAGGGTACAGGTGCTTTCAACGAGGTGCAAAAAGACATTCCACGTGTGTACCGTCAAGTATTCCCCGGGCCGGCGCTGAGTGAGGCGTGTATGGCGAGGTGTGGTGTACAGTGCCCTCGAGTAGAAAGAGTGAACTGAGTCAAAGCAGCAGCAACAGAACTGAGCAGCAATAACAGCAGCAGCGGTAGGAGGAACCGCTAGACCTTCCCCGCTCCACCTCCATCAGGGCTGCCAACCCCTACCTAACACTCACTCACTCACTCACTCTCCATGCAGTGACAGTCAACAGCACGATTCACGCCACTCGTAACTTTTTTCCTCTCCTCTCTCCCTTATAAGTCCATGTTTACTCTGTCTCTACTTTATGCTAACAATGCCAAGAATAGATACAAAGGCACGATGATGCAATGACTAGATAAACATAAAAAATGTTGCAAATCATTCATCGGTCGCTACGGTATCCACAAAATCTTGCATCCTTGAATTATGTTCATTCACGTTACATGTCTGCTTACGACACACACGGCCTAATCCAGGAGGAGGAGGAGGTGGTGGTGGTGGTTGAGAGAGGGTGAGGTGGAGGTAGAGGGGAGGCGTGGTGAGGGGATATGAGAAACGTCACCGTCACATCCCCTCCCAGCACCCGTCCGCCACTTTAAACCTCACCTGTTCCCACACCTGTGCCCGCGCCGCCTAATTAATGACAGTGTGTACGTACAAAGTGTAGCGAAACAAACAGGAAGCCAACCATAAGATAAGTTAACATTTCATGGGAACTAACAACACTAATGCTCTAAGGATGTCTTCCATCTGCAATTTAATGTAACAATACTAATATTCATTCACATTATATAACATAAGAGGACATCAGCATTTTAACCAGCCTTCCCTCTCACTCTCCTTCACATTAGATATTCGACAAAGGTAGCGTACCCTGTATTCCTGGCAGGGGCTGTGTACAGGGGAAGGATATAAAATAGTACCACCTCCTGTTTTCTCTTTTTCATGTCAGCGCCGACCAAGATAAAAAATGCTCATCATACATAATACTTTACATACCGAGATAACGTTTTACTCAGCGAGGCACGAGTTTATGTAGCGTATTAGGTGATAAGGAAAGCACACTCACCTTGGTTTGGCAGATCATTCGGTCCAAAAAAACGTGTGATTCTTTGCGTTACAGTCATTACTCTTCCCGTATTATTGTTATCATCACTCGTATTAATGTTGTTATATCCCATTCTGCTGAGGTATTCCATGATTGCCACTTTCACTGTCACTACTATGGATGAGATAGGTTTTTCATGCCTTCACTTACTACGACTATGTTCATTTTGCCATCGCGACGGATATACAAGCTCGTTGATAGCGGTGACTGATTAAAAAGTTTCCTACTTACATCATTAGTTTCCGGTCTTGTACGTCATTAACTAATATCATTTCCTTTTCTCTCACTTAGCTCACTCAGGACCACCAAGAGTCGTATTTTCAACTGGCCCTAAAGACACACTGTAAACTATATCTTTACAACATGACCTCAATCCAAATACAGTAGGTCGACGTATACAAAAATCATGTGCTTGCAAAATGGCAACACTTCTCGACACAACACGGTTATCACTGCTTCTTGGTTTACATATCTTTGACCAACACAATTTTCACCCACAAAACATCGGCACTAAACCCAGCCTCAACACCAAAGTCTTTAAATAGCAACACGGCACTGACAAATGAGGATCACGACCTTGAATTCAATAACATGATCCTGAATGGGTGAACTGATACTTTCTTTCTCTCTCTTGCCGAGCAGCTGTTTGAGGACTGCCTTCCGCTGTTGTAGTGTCTCAATGTACCGCAGACACTGACGCACTCATACACTAAACTTTACAAAACTAGTGTTATTCAGAGCAGTGGTTGGTTTGTACTGAGTTATATCACAAGGAGGAGATATGAGAGAGGGAGGGACAGGCAGAGACCGCCCCACTACCTAGATAACATACAGATTTCATGGGTCAATGACGTAAGGCTGTTGATATATACTAAAATGATTGAGTCATGCTTGTGTGAAGATATGACTCAATACACTATGAATACACACACGCTAATGAATGGTGTTACGGCCACCTGTTCACCATCAATTATATGTATGTACACTTACAACCCACAATGACTACGTAATTGTGGCATGCTTATCCTGCTCTTATACGTGCAAATAAATATATTCCTTTATTCCTGCATCTCAGTTGGTTAAGTTCATGACTAAGATATTACCTCTGTATGTATATAGGTGAGTTACATGACCTTCCTTTTTTATGCTATTGGAAAACGGCCAAGGGTAATAAAAAAAAAACCCCACTTGTGATTGCCGGTTCCCTACAGAGAAAAAGAGTCATAAAAAAGGGAAGCTGCCATGTGACCCCCAACAAAGTGTTTCTCTAGTGTTCTCTCAGAAAGCAAAGCAGAGAAAAGTTCCTCAGAGTACATTGTAATTATATCCATGTCCTGTTGTGTTCGGAATACTGAATGTCCTTTAAAGGGATCATAAGGGAACTCAATTGTTTGAAACTACACCAGCTTGTAAGTCTTATTCCTCTTAACATTCCATGCTTGCACCAGTTAGTATGTTATAACAATGATGAAGTGGTTTGTGTCTTGCATGAGTCAGTGTGACGGACCAGGTTTGATTCCGTGCTCTGTCCTCCCTGTGTGAATGTCTGATACTGCATTACATTGTTGAATTTCTGTGCTTTGATTTTCACCTCACCCATACATCCACCCACACCCACACCCACACATACACACATAAGCCTTGTTTCCAAAATATGTAATAATAAAAAAAGGCAGCAAGGAACGTGATACAAGTGACACTGACACACCTGAATACAAATCACAACACATAAACAGTTACAGAAAGGAAACAAAATAAAAGGTCCACACAAAATGAGAGGACTGATAACCACCAGCGATACATCAGTCCTCTCATTTTGTGTGGACCTTTTATTTTGTTTCCTTTCTGTAACTGTTTATGTGTTGTGATTTGTATTCAGGTGTGTCAGTGTCACTTGAATCACGTTCCTTGCTGCCTTTTTTTATTATTACATATTTTGGAAACAAGGCTTATGTGTGTATGTGTGGGTACCTAAAGGGTAACAACACAGTTACCTCTCTGTGTTTACTGCAAGATATTAATATTAAAAAAAAAAAAAGTTGACAAGTTGGATATACTTAGCAAGAACTGGAAACTGAAAATGAACCTGACTACAAGTAAGGAATGATTTTAAGAGAGGAAAAGCACAAAGTAGTTGACTGGGAGATCTATAAGAACTCAAAGATAACTGTCGGCAATAGTGTGTCATCAGAAAAAGGTGAATGAGTTCATGAATGCTTCAAGAGATGTATGAGGGAGCTTTGTAAGGAAGGAAAGTGGTAGAATCCCTAGAGTGTGCATCACCTCTTCTATAATCACACATTTGAAGGAGTTCCATGACAACACATTAGAATACATACATTTATAAAACATCACAGCATCCCTTCTCCATAAGCACACATTCATTCTTCACCTTCTTGCACACAACGACACTCCTTCAGCACCCAGCACCCTAAAGCACATCACCAGCACTTACCTCTCATCAGCTGGTGTACTGTAGCAATTTCATCCTGACACTTTCGTTGCTCGACTGCTACATCGTTCTCAGCAGTGCACTGAGCAATGGTCACTGCACTGTGGGCCTCCTCTAGGTCACCCTGCAGCTGTTGTACCTGGGAACGCAGCACCTCCAATTCTGTCTCTATGGATATCTTGTGTTCGGTCTGTAGTCGCAGCTCCTCTGTGAAGTGACAAGTGTTTGGTTTACTTGCTTATCTCATTACACCTTTTCTATGTTTCTATATTCACCAATTCATTTAGTTACTTCTATGATGGTTTGGACAAAGTAAGTAGTGCTTTGGAGTCTGCCTGATCTTTACGTACTGATACTTCTCGGATTCCAACAATCTTGCTAAACGTACTTCAAATAATTTATCATACGCTGTAATTAAACACTTCTTAATTCTTACAAACATATCCTATACTTCATGTTCTTTCATTAGCTATCTCCTTCCTTCCCTGCCGTGTCCTTACCTTCCTTCTGCAGGTAAAGTTCCTTCAGCTTGGCTCGGCGGTGTCCATAGTCCTCCTCCAGCCGTGCCTTCTCCTCTTGCATCTTGGCCTCCTTCTCCTCCAACTTTTGAATCTTCTCCTGCAGTACTGCGGAAAACACAACAAATATTCTACATTATTTCCGGCTTACTATTCAACATTGTAAATATATAAATGTGAATATCTTGTAGTTTTATGTAGTAATATTGTTTTCTGTTAGTAATTATTTAGTTTTTTATTTATTTATTGTAAAATCTATAATATTAATGTGATATCCATGAAACACCGACACACAGGACACACAACACTATAATTATTTACTGCTCTTCTTACCCCGAGTAGAAGACATCAAATAAAATGTATAATTGCTCACATAAGATGACATTAGAAGAAGGTAATTTAGTGTTTGTCGTAGAAATCCGAGGAATCTTCTACCTTAAAGTCTGATTAATATCCAAAATCTAGGATAACTAACGTTGTTCTTTCTCATCATCTTCAGCTACAGTACTGACCTGAATATTGCTAATTATAAAGGGACGGCTGAATGTTCATGATCTTAGTGTTGCAACTTTGTATATAATTCACCCAGCAAATAAAGATACATAGTGTTGACGTCCATTTGTAAAGATCAGTTTTATTAACCCATGTGCGATATCCTCCCACGTACACTCTCCTAGCTGCCATGTACACTTTCCTAACTGCCACGTACAGCCTCCTAACTGCCACGTACAGCCTCCTAACTGCCACGTACAGCCTCCTAACTGGTACGTACAGCCTCCTAACTGCCACGTACAGCCTCCTAACTGCCACGTACAGCCCCCTAACTGACTACAGCCTCCTAACTGACGTACAGCTCCTAACTGCCACGTACAGCCTCCTAACTGACGTACAGCTCCTAACTGCCACTACAGCCCCTACAGCCTCCTAACTGCCACATACAGCTCCTAACGACACGTACAGCTCCTAACTGCCACGTACCCTCCTAACTGTACGCTCCTAACTGCCACGTACAGCTCTCCTAACTGCCACGTACAGCTCCTAACAGCACGTACGTCTCTAACTGCCACGTACAGCCTCCTAACTGGTACGTACAGCCTCCTAACTGGTACGTACAGCCTCCTAACTGCCACGTACAGCCTCCTAACTGCCACATACAGACTCCTAACTGCCACATACAGCCTCCTAACTGCCACATACAGCCTCCTAACTGCCACGGACAGCCTCCTAACACACACGTACAGCCTCCTAACAGCCACGTACAGACTCCTAACTGTCACACATAATCTCCGAACACCCAAAACAATTATGAGTATTTCTAAATCAAACGTCACATCCTTCTAATTAACACTCATAGGTTTGCAATAACAATAATAACCTTTCCAAATAATTCTAGTGTGGCTCAGTAGTGCATTAGTAGAGTGTATTCCCCCAAGGTGAGTAGAACAGGTGACTATATACTCCCATCGGCTAAACTTGTGGCGTTGGATTGACGTTGAGTGTTGCTATTGTTCCGTCAACTTGGCCACTCCAATACAATGATAATATGCAACATAATGGAGAGTGAACCACCTCATTCAGGCACATCCTTCCATTCATTCCATTGCAACCCTAGCCCTTCACTCTCATTCCCACATCCTCCCTCACCCCTGCACACCCCAATGCACCTTAACCTTACATTTCTTCACTATTCACCATTCCTCACCCAAAATTTGCACCCTAACACACAATCTCACACCCTAACACACCCTTTCATGCCTCAATCACCTTAGATATAGAACCTGTACTTAACACGTGTCTTAATCATCAAAAAGTTAAGTAAATTCTAGTATAATCCAGCATTGGGTTATTCTGTTTAGCTTAAAAATAGTGTATGACGGAAGTGGATGGTTATTAAACTATGTGGAAGGGTATGACTGTAACAATTAGGATGAATGTCAGAGTCCATTAGGTTTTCATCACAGGAAGGAAGGAAGAAAGGTGAGTGAGGACAGACAGGCAGACACTCACCCTCCATGTCCCCTCCTCCTTCACCTCCTTCACCCTCCATGGCGCCTGGCACGTCCTCACTTTCCATACAATCTTACTAATACTATCAACATCGTGACGAGACTGACATCTCTTCACTAGCTCCTCGTCGTCGTCTTCTTGAACTGCTAGGTGTGTGCAGCTGTGTTCCTAGTGGCCAATGAGAATCCTAGGTCATTACAACGAGGGATGTGATTGGTGGAGCTGCTACGGGTGGTTTCTAGCTGGAGAGTTTTCGAGGGTATTGATTAGACGGTTCATCTTGTTTTGTTTATGCAAGGGATGTCTAGTTAGTGCCCTTGTGATATGTAATGGTGGTATATATTATGGGGTTCAGTTAATGTTGGATGGGAGTGAGTAATGGGATAAGGACAGAAGGGTGTGGTATGTGTATGTATGTGTGTGTATGTGTGTATCACTGACTCACTGTGACTTAATACCTTGTACAGGCGATCTCTTAAGTATCCCAGTAGAGCAGATGAACAAAAGCATAGATATATAGATAGATAGATAGATTTATTGTCATATATAAACGTACAACAAAGGAAGAGGACGGAACTTGCCACTTACCCCCGGACATAGAATTTAATATAACAAAAAATACACAACTAATGCTCAATGAGATCACAATACAGTACATTAAACGATTACTTATGTTAATTTCCCTTATCATAGGTTATTACTATAAATATAATTCCATTCCTTACTATATAAAGAAACATTTTGTAATAACACATTTCGAAATATTCTTTTTTTTTGTCGTTCTCAGAATGTGATATGCTATAAATTTCGTATGTGATTAGTAGTGTAAGTGTTTTATATATCCTTAAATGGATTAGTAATAAGGAATAGTCGGAATTGGTACAAAATATAGATGACACACAAATAATTCAGTCTATCATAGAATGCTTACAAAGCTCTCTATTTAGTTATACAGGGATAACTTTACTAAACATGTTCCTTTCCTCTTGAGTTTAGAAATATTTTTTATATCCCTAATAAAACAAATTCAGAGCACTTCATTGAGTACTAATACCCAGTTTTATATTTGTACTTACTTTATCCAGGAGTATATAAGAATTGGAAGGACACTGAATCAAGATGAGTGAGAGTGAGTGACCAGAGATAAGTAGAACACGTTATCAGTGACAATCAACAAGTCACTTAGGTAGTACATTAAGAACGTGATAAATTTACGATTACTTACTCTATTCCAACTGACCAATCTAGATGGAAATTATACAAGGGTGACTACGACG
>JAPQNM010000023.1:5880900-5958400 GCA_029783475.1 Metacarcinus magister
TCATGAAAAGTCGGTGAAAGTAATCAGTGTAGCAAAAAGAGAAATTCTCAGCACACACAAAAAAAAAAAGAGGAAAAAAATACATTGTGATGATAAAACTAAAAATAACAGAAAAGTCACCTTCGCAGCCGTGCAATGAGATGATTTTCACTTTTTTCTCATCACCTTAGTCAGTGAGTGTGAAAATGCAGCGCAGGTGATGTTCAGGTACTCTTCCACCTGGCTTAGTAATGACCTTCACCCTTATTACAGGTGCTTCTGGCGTGCGTTTGGGCGGGGGCGTTGGCGCAGACCACCAGCAGACCACGCGAGGACCCTCAGGGCACCACCACCGTCGTGCCCATCCTACGACACATCAATAAACATAACAAGGACGGTTCTTACACGTACGGCTTCCACGCTGCCGATGGGACGTTTAAGCTGGAGACACGTGACGTCCTTGGCAACGTGAAGGGCAGGTTTGGTTACGTTGACAATGATGGGAAGGTGAAGGTGGTGGAGTACGCGGCGGGCAATGGGACAGGGTTCGAGGCCCAGCATGATGTGATGTCCGGTGAGTCTACCCCGCCCTCCTTTGACACTAAGCTGCTCTCCGGGCCATCCAGAAGACGTCAAAAGCCGACCAACATTGCGAAACGTCCAAGAATAGATGTGGATTCCAAACATAGTCCTTCCTCTCCTTCTACTCCTCTTCATTCTACTTCAGACTTCCCACAGCCTCTCCCTAAGATAACTAGCCGTTCCCAGCCTACACCTCACCCCCAGATTCCCCACCAGGATCAGTCCAACGATGACTTTGTCCCACAGTTTAATCCCCAGCCCAGGCCAACGTTCAGACCCCAGAGACGTTTCAACCCCCAGCGTGGCTCTCGAACACCTAAACCTCGCCCAACGTTCACCCCTGCTTCCCACTCTCAGCCTGAAGAGCCCCAGCCACAGCCTACGCTCAGACCCCGGTTCCGCCCCCAGCTCCCGTCACACACTGACCGCCAGCCAGCGTTTGGTGCCCAGTTTCCTCCTCAGCATGACAATGATTTCCAAGCCCAGCCTCAGCCCCAGGACACATTCAGACCCCAGTTCCCTCCCCAACATGATGATTTCCAGCCCCAACCTCAGCCCCAAAATACGTTCAGGCCCCAGTTCCTTCCCGGTACTCAGCCCCAGCCTACCTTTACACCCCAGTTTCATCAGCCACAGCCAGAGTCAGACCCCCAACCACAGCCAGCTTTCAGACCCAGGTTCCCCTCCCGGCCAGCCTTCAGACCCCAGTTCCCTGCCTTCTCTAAGCCCCAGATCCCTGTCGAGGAGCCCCAGCAGTTCCTTAGGAGAAAGGCAGAAAAAGACCAAGACCAAGACCAAGATGTAGAACCACAACACTTTTTCCCAAACCCTCAGTTCTCCCCTAACCCTTTCCCTCAGTTTGGAACTCGTTTCCCCAAGGGGGATCAGGACAACCAGCAGTTCACGCCCCAGTCCCTCCCTAAGACCCCACAGTTCCCTAGGAGACTCCCGGGTGGGGCTGGTGGGGCTGGAAGCAATAGGTTCCCACACCGTAAGGATGAAGGAGCCTCTGAGAAGGACAAGACACCTAGTCCATTCCCTTCCTCGGCCTCCCAGCCGTCTGGAGTCCTACCTGCTGGGACCTTTTCTATTTCTCCATCCCGGCGTCCTTTAAGACCCAAGCCAGTGAGTCCCAAGCCCCAGAAAGTCCCCAGTCCCCAGGACACACCTTTCTTCCCCCAGCAGCCACAGTTCAGCTCACAAACACCACACTTCGTCGGGGAGGAGCCTTCCAACTTTGATAATGGGTTTGCTTTCGGACAGCAGCCGACGCAGTTTGGACAAGACCCAACTCAGTTTGGACAGCAGACACCTACACGCAAGCCACAGTTTGATCGGGGAACAACCTCACCGTTTGACCAAGGAGTGTCAATCTTTGCCCAAAAGACACCACACCGTGGCCAAGGAGCCTCGTCGTTTGGCCAAGAGGTGACACCATTTAACCAAGGAGCCTTCCAGCCTGGCCAAGGAACTTTCCAGCCTGGCCAGAAAGCCTTCCAGCCTGGCAAAGGAGCCTTCCAGCCTGGCCAAGGAGCCTTCCAGCCTGGCCAAGGAGCTTTCCAGCCTGGCCAAGGAGCTTTCCAGCCTGGCCAAGGAGCTTTCCAGCCTGGCCAAGGAGCCTTCCAGCCTGGCCAAGCCTTCCAGCCTGGCCAAGGAGCCTTCCAGCCTGGCCAAGGAGCCTTCCAGCATGGCCAAGAGACATTCCAGCCTGGCCAAGGAGCCTTCCAGCCTGGCCAAGGAGTCTTCAAGCCTGGTCAAGGAGCCTTCCAGCCTGGCCAAGAAGCCTTCCAGCCTGGCCAAGGAGCCTTCCAGCCTGGCCAAGGAGTCTTCAAGCCTGGCCAAGGAGCCTTCCAGCCTGGCCAAGGAGTCTTCAAGCCTGGCCAAGGAGCCTTCCAGCCTGGCCAAGGAGTCTTCAAGCCTGGCCAAGGAGCCTTCCAGCCTGGCCAAGGAAAACCAGTATTTGGAACTGGTGTGTCACCGTTCGGCCAAAGAACGCCACAGCTCGGTGAAGGAACGTCACAGTTTGGCCAAGACTCCTCCAAGTTTGATGAAGGTTCACCACAGCCTAGCCAACCCAAGCCTCAGACTGGTCGAGGACAATCAAAGTTTGGTCGAAGGCCGCAGGCTGGTCAAGGCACGTCACATCTTGATGAAGATTCTTCCAAGTCCGGCCAGGAAGCCTCTAACAACAACAGAGGAGGTTCACGGTTCGGCCAAGAAAGACCCAGAGTAGGACAGAGGCCGTTTGGGCGAAGGAAGCCACAGACCAGCCAGAAAACGCCTCAGTTCGGCGAGGAAACATCCCCAACCACACAGAAGAAGCCAGAGATTGACAAGAAACCTCAACCAGAACAAGAGAAGCCTACGTTTGGACAGCAGCCAGCGTTTGGACAGCAGCCAGCATTTGGACAGCAGCCAGCGTTTGGACAGCAGCCAGCGTTTGGACAGCAGCCAGCGTTTGGACAGCAGCCAGCGTTTGGACAGCAGCCAGCGTTTGGACAGCAGCCAGCGTTTGGACAGCAGCCAGCGTTTGCACAGGAGCCAGCGTTTGCACAGCAGCCAGGGTTTGCACAGCAGCCAGCGTTCCCACAACAACCTTCCTTTGCACAGCAACAGCCTCCATTCTTTGGACAGCCACAGTCCTTTGGTCAAGGCTTCGGCTTCGTCACTCCTCAGCAGCTGACTCCAGAACAGGTGAAGCAAATTCAGCAGCAGCAACAGGATCGCTTCACGCCTCCCCAGCAGGGCTTCCCCGTGCAGGGATTCCAAGGCTTCCAAGTCCATCCCCAGCAGCCCACGCCTCACCAAAGATTTGGAGTTCCTCAAGGCGCCGGCACGCAGTCTTTCTTCGGCCCTCGGCCTCTGTTCAACTCAGCGCAACCCTCCACCTTCGCCGACGCCGCCACCAAGGACAGTGACGACAAGCAGTCTTAGAGACCCTTCCAGCACGCTCGCCATTCAGTCAGTCAGTTAATGAAGGGTGAGCGAGTGTTGATGGTTGAGCAGCAACTCTTAATGCCGGTGTGAGGGTGCGACAAGTGCTTGGGACTCGAACCACGGTCTAATGGACAGTGATGGAGGGGAGTGTGTTGGTGTGACGGCCCATCCAAGCATGGATCTCTAAGGGAGTGTGGGTGTGGTTCTGTGGGCCTTCCCCTCCACCTGGTGACGCGTGATAAGATACTTCATAAAAACTTTGCAAAAAACTGTACACCCGGATCAGAAAAAAGAACTTACAAGTGATGACATCTTATAACCGAGGCAAATGGAGGGTGTCCGCGGGAGGGGATTGCCGCAAAGAGGAATTAAGGCGTAAAATGCATATTCAATACCTTTAAAAATGTTATTATATTGCAACTTTAATTTCTGAATTCTTTAAACGTGCCCCTAAATTCATTATTACTACATATTAATAAGAAACAATCCTGCAGGCATTCCTCACTCACTCACTCACTCATTCACTCACTCACTCACTCAACACCTAGCATTTCACTCTCCACCACGTCTTCGAGTCCCACAAAGACATGATTCAACCCTCAACATCAAAATCCCTTTATCTTAAGCAAACCAACAGAGGAACAAACAAAACACTACCGGACGTGAGGGAGAGAGACGAGGCCAAACCTTTCCTCGCTTTTTCTAGGACACTTGAATAAAAGCGAATTCCTCACCACTGTATAAAAAAGGGGGAGGGGGGGGGGTGAGTCACATAAACTTGGTGTCCCTTCACCGTTACCTTTTCCCAGCGACGCGGAAACAAATCAGTTGGAGCGAAACAGAAGTTGACTCTCAATACGGAAATTAAACAAGAAAAAGTTAGAAATAGAAAAGATGATAATGTCTCCACGCCCGACTTCTTCTATTTATTAAACCTCTTATTGTATTGGTGTTGTACCTGGGAGACGATGCTCGACTGTTTTCATTTCACTCTTCATCTGTTTTTTTATATTCTTTTTTATATATGTTATTCTTTCTCCTTCCCACCGCTGTATGACTGTTTGTGTATAATGAATATGGCAACAGTCACGCCTAGCAATAAATAATCTAATCCTACTTGTTTTGTTTTTGTCGATGCTCTTTTGTTTTCACTTGATTACTTATTGACAGGTGTATTTCAGGTGTGTGTGTGTGTGTGTGTGTGTGTGTGTGTGTGTGTGTGTGTGTGTGTGTGTGTGTGTGTGTGTGTGTGTGTGTGTGTGTGTTTTATATATAGTTGTATGAATATAATGTTTCAGAGACAGAGAGAGATAGAGAGAAAGAGAAAAAGAGAGTGAAAGTGAGAGTGAGGAGAAGGAGGAAGAGGGAGAGTGAAGTTAAAATGAAGGAAGGCGTGAAGGTGAAAGCGAATCAGAGAGAAAAACAACAAAAATCAAAGAAAACAAAAGAGAGAGAAACAAAGATTATAAATAGAACGAAGAAGTGTGAGGGAGAGACAAGGGAAGTGAGAGAGAGGGTAAAGTGAGGGTAGTAACACCAGCTAAATTCATGTTGGTGCTTACGTGCCCTCATGAACACGTGCCCTGGCGTGCCCTTTTTACTCTCGTACCTATACACGTGGCCAAATTCTCTCTCTCTCTCTCTCTCTCTCTCTCTCTCTCTCTCTCTCTCTCTCTCTCTCTCTCTCTCTCTCTCTCTCTCTCTCTCTCTCTCTCCTGGTTTCATTTTTTTGTGTGTAATAGCTGCTTGACTGACTGAACTGAACTAAACTCACTGACTGACTGACTGAACTGAACTGACTGGACTGACTGATTGACTGAACTGACTGACTGACTGAACTGACTGACTAAACTGACTGACTGACTGACTAAACTGACTGAACTGACTGACTGACTGAACTGACTGACTGACTGATTCGGCACAGTTGGTAACCGGACGCTAAGACTATTTCTGACTTCCTGAGTGACTTGACAGATAAACAAGTGACTCACGATTCACATTTTACTTGCAGGCGATGTGGTTGGGTGTGGCAGGGTGGCAGAGGGATGTGGAAGGGTGTGGCAGGGTGTGGTAGGGTGTTATAGGGTGTGGTAGGGTGTTAGAGGATGTGGTAAGGTGTTATAGTGTGGTAGGGTAAGTGTAGGGTGGGATGTAACATGGAGGGTGTGTGGTAAGGTATGCCATGAAGCGTGGTGTGTGTACGGTGTGTGGCAGGGTGTGATGTGAAGTGTAGCGAGGTGTGTGTGTGTGTGTGTGTGTGTGTGTGTGTGTGTGTGTGTGTGTGTGTGTGTGTGTGTGTGTGTGTGTGTGTGTGTGTGTGTGTGTGTGTGTCAAGGTGAGTTCAGTATCATCATTTTAATTTAGAGGTTGTAAAGGTGTTGGAAAGGTGAGGAGAAGAAGGAGGAGGAGGAGGAGGTGGTGGTAGAGATGAATGCAGGTGTGTGTCAGGTGTGTGTCAGGTGTGTGTCAGGTGTGTGTTAAGTGTGGGTGTGGCACTAACTCAACGAGGGAAAGTGTCGTGATGTTGGGAAATGATAAATAGCCAAGAAAAAGATAAAAAGATATATATAATTGTGAAGTAGAACAAAACAATTAGAATACAGTAAGTCAAAGATCAGTTATGTTGTGAAATTATAAATAGTTAGAAAAAATAAGTGTCATGGAGAAAAAAAATAATAATTAGAATAGAAGTCAAGGATGAGTTACGAAAAAAAAAATAGTACAAAAGTAAATAGTCAATAGGTTACGTTGGGAAATACTTATATATCTAAAAATAAAAAAAAACAGGGAATTTCCGGAAACTTGAAAGGAAAAGAAATGTTAAAGAATAGATGTTTAAAGGTCAAAGTTCAACACCCTGAACAAAACTAATCAAAAGAACAAGGTAAAACAAAGACAAATAATAAAAATAAAAAGACAAACTAAAAAAAATATATATATACTAAAATACTTTTCTTTCAATACCACTAAAAGAAAGGAAAGAAATTGAATAGACAAACTAAAACATATTATAACACATTAATTAAACACACACACAAAAAGATATATTACCGTTCTTCACACCCTTCACACAACCCTTTCAAAGTTCATGACCAATTTTTTATATACAACAAATACACGAGAATCAAGAATACCACATGAATCCAATAACGCACACACAATACATCAAAAACCAGCACAACGGTGACTAAAAATCTACCGTTACCTCCATTCAACGCAGATTAACAGATGCAGGGAGACGGAGAAAAATGCAAGATGACAGAGTACAAATATCATAGTCATCCTTTCAATTATATGATTTTCTTTGATATCATATCGGCCAAGGTTGGAAAATAAACAGTTTATCTTAGCAATAGAATGACTAATACATTAAATTAGATGATACTGCCACTCTCAAGGTCGACCTAAAGCGTTGAAATTTGCTATGAGTGGAAGGTTAAATACACTGAATAGCGAAGATTAGCGCTTAGAATATAATTAAGGTTTGAAATTTATAGAAAAACTGAGTATTTATTTGATTGTGAGAGGATTGAAATGGAATGCAGTTGATTATTAGAGACAATTCAGACAGGAACGTTAAAATGAGAGAAAAACGTGATGGATTTGTTGATTATTATTGTCCTGGGTGGCGAAATAGTTTTATTTTGTTTTTGCTCTCTCTCTCTCTCTCTCTCTCTCTCTCTCTCTCTCTCTCTCTCTCTCTCTCTCTCTCTCGCTCTCTCTCTCTCTCTCTCTCTCTCTCCCCCCCCTCTCTCTCTCTCTCTCTCTCTCTCTCTCTCTCTCTCTCTCTCTCTCTCTCTCTCTCTCTCTCTCTCTCTCTCTCTCTCTCTCTCTCATTCTAAAATCATCAGTCCGTGACCCGATTTCCGTCTGTCCACTTTTCTCTCACACAATTTTGTCTCACACTGGGAAAACACACACACACACACACACACACACACACACACACACACACACACACACACACACACACACACACACACACACACACACACACACACACACATATACATACACACACACACACACACACACACACACACACACACACACACACACACACACACACACACACACACACACACTTTACGGTTTCAAACTATATGGTGAAAGTGAATCTCTCTCTCTCTCTCTCTCTCTCTCTCTCTCTCTCTCTCTCTCTCTCTCTCTCTCTCTCTCTCTCTCTCTCTCTCTCTCTCTCTCTCAGGAGGAGGAGAAAGAGAGGTATGAGGAAAAAATGCAAGAGCAGGTATGATAACTGGAGGAATGCAGAGAGAGGAGGAGGAGGAGGAGGAGGTGGAGAAAAGGGGCGTCGTAGTGAGGGAAAAAAGGAGGAGGAGGAAGAGGAGGAGGAGGAGGAGGAGGAGGAGGTATGGAAGGAAGCCAACTTACCCTCCAAAGCCATTTTAGGAAGATGAGGGAAGGAAATAACAGAGAGAGAGAGAGAGAGAGAAGAGAGAGAGAGAGAGAGAGAGAGAGAGAGAGAGAGAGAGAGAGAGAGAGACAGACACTAACAAGGCCTCGAAATATTTGCAAGGCTTCTTTTAAAATCAACATAAGAATCTAGGTTAAGTTTAATTAATAGAGACCTTACTTACACCTGTTTATGTCACCTGCATGTACTCCTGCATCAGAAACACGTGACCGCACACCCAAACAAAGGATTAAGCGACCCTTCCCCCGGCAGAATAGCACCACAAACACAAGAATAAATAAAATAAAATAAAATAATTGAGTTTGTGCTATAAGAAAGAAAACGGAATAATGGTTCAATTTTCGTTTTGTTTAACTTTATTTATATTGCAATGAGGTCATGAAATGCGATATATAATTAGTCCTCCTCCTCCTCCTCCTCTCTGAAGACTTCCGTGTGTAGTGGTCAATTTAGTAGTAGTAGTAGTAGTAGTATAGTAGTGATAGCAATAGAATGAAAAATCCTGACTTACTGATTAACTGACTGTCTGACCGAGTGCCTTATTAACTTATTTTCCTCATTTCCTCTTCGTCTGGGGTGTGGGAGGAAAAATTATGGCCCCAAGTTGAGGTGCAAAAATAACTATGAAATTTTAAACAACTCTCTCACAGGTATAAATCATATTTTTGGCTGCCCATATCTCTCTCTCTCTCTCTCTCTCTCTCTCTCTCTCTCTCTCTCTCTCTCTCTCTCTCTCTCTCTCTCTCTCTCTCTCTCTCTCTCTCTCTCTCTCTCTCTCTCTCTCTCTCTCTCTCTCTCTCTCTCTCTCTTTTGTAATATTTGTTTACGTTTGATAGTAAGTATATAAATAAACGTTATAATCCATCTTCTACAAATGAGTTTTTAAATGCATAGAAGTAGATCCTACTTCATGCTGTTCACGCTCAAGGTCACTTAGGAGATCCAGACGTGCTTAAAGGGATCGAAGCCTCTTATTTAGCATTCTTATAACACTGCTTGTGAATCATGTTTATAGAATTGATGAAGGCATTTCGTCTTCTTCCTTTACTTTATTCCTGTTCTTAATTATTACCGTTTGATTGGTGATCTTAATGAGTAAGTTAGAAAATAATATTCCATCTTTAGTAACATATCTTCTGTAAACTGTTTCCAATATTCTGTGTTTCATATATTCTGTAAACTATTTCGATTATGAATTTAAGATACAATATATTTTTTCCGTCATTTTTCAGACTGACAACAACATACTACATTATTATTTTTCCTTCTTTAACACCTCTCTCTCTCTCTCTCTCTCTCTCTCTCTCTCTCTCTCTCTCTCTCTCTCTCTCTCTCTCTCTCTCTCTCTCTCTCTCTCTCTCTCTCTCTCTCTCTCTCTCTCTCTCTCTCTCTCTCTCTCATACTTCCTTGTATAAAACCAACAACAGGTAAAAAATAAGATAATAAAAGGAAAAAAATTAATAGAATAATTATAATGCAGATGTAAGACAAACAGGTAAGCCAGGTAAGGTAAGGTGAGGTGAGATGATGAGATGGTGAGATGATGAGATGAGGAGATAAGATAATGAGATGAGATGAGGTGAGAAGACGAGATGAGGTAAGATGATGAGAGGTGAGGTGAGGTGAGGTGAGATGAGGTATGTGCAAACGTACTTACCTGAACACCAACATCATGATCTATTGACCTGTGCCTTTCCCAAACATTACCCAACACAGTATTAATAAAAAGATGAAGAAGAAAAAAAGAGGAGGAGGAGGAGGAATGAGGAGGCACAAACAAAACATAACATAAGCATGAGGTTGCAAGCAATGTGGAGGACGTGATGGGCTTGGCAGTGGCTCCTCCTCCTTCTTCTCCTCCTCCTCCTCCTCCTCCTCCATTTTCTCTTTTTTTTCCTCCTCCTCTATTTACATTCAATAGCAAGGAGTGATTTGGCACAACTGAATGCAACGTAAACAGAAAGACGCAATAAGATGTATGGACTACGACCTAACCTAACCTAACCTGACCTGACCTGACCTAACTTGACCTGACCTAACTTGACCTGACCTGGACAACCTCATCCCATTCTCCTTCTTCCTATTCACAAGTTACAGGAGAGGACATCATTTCAAAACAAACAGACGAACTAACTAACTAAATGGAGCAGAATTTTAGGGCCCAAATCTTATCACCACACACACACACACACACACACACACACACACGACACACACACAGTAGGGCAAGGTTAAGAAGGACCCTATAGCCTTGCATACGTGAGGTGAGGCAGGGAGGCAGGGTGGCAGGGAGGCAGGGTGGCAGGGAGGCAGGGAGACGTGACAGTGTAGGGGCCATGTTCGATACCATGCCAAAAATCACGATAGTATGAACGCTCTCTCCCTCAAGGTCTCTCTCTCTCTCTCTCTCTCTCTCTCTCTCTCTCTCTCTCTCTCTCTCTCTCTCTCTCTCTCTCTCTCTCTCTCTCTCTCTCTCTCTCTCTCTCTCTCTTTCTCGGGAATCGAACCAAGGTACTCTAAACACTAAGTATAATACAATAACGACTTTGCCACCGCCTCTCTCTTACTTACTTAAATGAGTGTAGGGGGACCTGGTGCTTCAAGGATATCAAAACAGAGAGCAGGGTGGAAGGGGATGGCAGGGGAGGGCATGGGAAGGTAGGGGAAGGCAAGGGAAAGGCAGGGGAAGGCAGGGGAAGACAGGGGAAGGCAAGGGGAAGGCAGGGGAAGGCAAGGGGAAGGCAGGGGAAGGCAGGGGAGGGTGAAGGTCAACTGGAAGGTAGGTAACCCTCCTTATATATCCGGTTTATGTTATTTCAGGATCGAGGAGGCATAAACAAGGTATTAGCTTCTCTTATGTCAGAATAAGTTTACCTTCCTCCTCTTCCTCTTCCTCCTCCTCCTGTGTGTGTGTGTGTGTGTGACGTAAACGGGTTGCATTGTATGTATGTATGTATGTATATGTATGTATGTATGTATGTATATAGCTGCAATGCGTGCGTGTGTGTGTGTGTGTGTGTGTGTTTGTTTGCATGGTGATGTGTTTTTGTTATCATTCCACGATTTTTGTTCTTCCTTCTGCAGCGAGATATTCTTTTTCATTATTATTATTATTATTATTATTATTATTATTATTATTATTATTATTTGTGTTCCTTCTACCTCGTCAGCTAAGGAGGAAGAGGAGGAGGAGGAGGAGGAGGAGGAGGAGGAGGAGGAGGTAGTGTTGAGCATATTTTTTATTTTGATGGTGTAATGCAGGAGGAAGAGGAGGAGGAGGAGGAGGAGGAAGAAGAGGGGGATGAAGAGGAGGAGAAGGAAGAAAGAATGTTGATATGTGTTGGGGGGGGAGGGGAAACGTGTGGTGAATCGGTTATATCTGGTTTTACAGGTGAGTGAGGGGAGGGAGGGGAGGGAGGGAAGATGAGAGAGAGAGAGAGAGAGAGAGAGAGAGAGAGAGAGAGAGAGAGAGAGAGAGAGAGAGAGAGAGAGAGAGAGAGAGAGAGAGAGAGATAATCATTTAAGGGTGTGGACAGTGGGAGGAGAGGGAGGGTCTGTGGAGGAGGAGGAAGAGGAGGGGGAGGAAGAGGAAGAGGAGGGGGAGGAAGAGGAGGGGAAGGAGGAGAAGAAGCGTGCCTACGTTTTTAAATTATGATATACGTCAAAGGGCTGCATGTGTGTGTGTGTGTGTGTGTGTGTGTGTGTGTGTGTGTGTGTGTGTGTGCGCGGCCATCAAGGTGACGCAATACTCAGCATGTGTTACGTGGCATCACCTCTCCATAAAACGGTGATGTTGTGTCATTTAGCAGTAGTAGTAGTAGTAGTAGTAGTAGTAGTAGTAGTAGTAGTAGTTAGTAGTAGTAGTAGTAGTAGTAGTAGTAGTAGTAGTAGTAGTAGTAGTAGTAGTAGTAGTAGTAGTAGTAGTAGTAGTAGTAGTAGTAGTAGTAGTAGTAGTAGTAGTAGTAGTAGTAGTAGTAGTAGTAGTAGTAATAGTAGTAAAGAAAACATTCCACAGGATGGTATAATCTCCCTTAAGATAACACTACCTTTTCTAAGCTGTAACACACACACACACACACACACACACACACACACACTGGGAGAGGTAAACAGATTTCCCATGGTTAGCATCCGGCAACACTTCCTGTATACATCTTCACCTCCCATCAATACCTTACACATACCTGAGACTTAGCGTCATGTTTACACCTGTCTGTCATGCACTGCACCATAACAACACTAATGATAAGACAACACAGGATTGGATACACGAAACAAGTAGAAAGTGATGGTAAAAAATATATAAGACATGATTTTAGACGTAACTTAATGAACCTATCTAACCTAACTTTACCAAACCAAACCTGACCAAACTTAACCTAAACTAACCTTATATACCTAACCAAACTCAACCTAACCAAAAAAATATGATATGATCTTACACATAACTTAACCTAGACTAACCTGACTAAACTTAACCTAAACTACCCTCACCTAACCTAATCAAACCTAACTAAACTTACTTTCACCTAACCTAAACTAACTTGAACCTACCCTAACCTAACACTCTTTAAAAGGCACACCATAACAAGGAAGACAAGATGACCCTCACATAACTAACCCACGTTCTTCCCTTCCAAACGTCACCTTCATTTACGTCAAGAATCGCCTCTTCAAAACGCCAGACACATTCACCTCTTCACTTCACATTAGAGTTTAGCTTTCCGGGTCTGCCTGGGGACGACGGCCGCTGCGCCTCTCAAGTAGAGTATAATAATGCAAGGCACAAGGCCGCGTGTTGGTGTCTTGTCTTGCCTGGTGTTGCTAGTGAAGGGGAGGGACGGGTGCTAGACTTTTGTAGCGGCTAACTTGTTTTAAGTTGAGTGTGTTGCTTGTAATGGCCACGTCTGCCTTGCGTTCAGCACAAAGTATCGCTTACTCAATGATTGCCTTCGCTAGTCATCCTGTTCTTTTTTTTCTTTTTTTTTTTACTCTCTTTTTTCCCCCTCCCCGTAGTGCTCGCCTCGCTGTGACTGGTTAGACTGGTGACCGAAAGGCGCCGGAGAAATATTTGACGTCTATATGCAAGACTTGGCGCGTAAATCTCATGAATACCAAGGACGGAGAGGAACAATAATAACTACGATAATAATGATGATAATTGTCAAATAATTATAAATATAACAATAATAATAATGATAATGATAACACAGTGTCCTCTCGGTCCATTTATGTTATCTCTATCTACAAGGGCGGCGCCTCCAAGGTCCCCACAGCGGTCCAGACAAGTGTGTTGATGCGTGAGAGGGCGAGGGCGCGAGGCTCACCATGATAGTGTGGCCTCTGAAGGGGCGCCTCACAGGACGCCCTCGCCAGGAATGTTAAATAAATCAATGTGGTGTATGTGGTGGTTGACATGGCGTGGATGTACGTGTTGGGTTGGGTTTGATTCATAAAAATCCGTCACATGGGGGGATGCACGTCAGCGTGGAGCCTTAGGGCGGCCACCACTCCTCCGCCTCCACCACACGTGACTCTGCCCTGCCCACACACACGCGTCCCTACGTCAGCGGTGCGGCAAGGCCTTGAGGGAGATCATGGAGGAGGGAAGACCGTTTCATTACGGGATTTCACAGGACATCCTCTCGATGGGCTATCAGGCGGGGCGGGGCGGGGCGGGGCGGGGCTGGGCGGGGCGGGGCGGGGCGGGGCCCAGTGTTCTGGCCGATGCTACAACATTAGGATAACTAGAACGTTCTCGGAGGCTTGATTCAGGCGATCAATAACTCTGCAAATCGCTTCCTGGCGCGGCGCCCACATGCACCATGTTGAGGTTGGTGCGACATTCAGTGGTGTACGGTAACCCCGCGCTGCCCCGCCCGGGAGGGTGCCAACTCCCGGGGCGTGGGGTAGAGCGGCTCAAACGTGGGCACTAAAATTGTTCGCTGGTGCCAAGGCCGCTAAACATCAACACAACGCTGTGGCGGCGCGCGCACGTGTACCCCCCCCCCTTGTACACACACGCGGCGCGCGATGCCACCAATTCCTCGAGGAGAAAATATTAATTGAATGCTTGGATCAACAAATGAGGCAGCGGACTGCTAATGACGCCTGCGTGAGTGTGTGGATGGTGAAGTGTTGCTTAATGGTTGTGTTGCACGGCGTCACCCACCGTGGCGTGGGATAATGGTGCCGATGGTATCAAGTGTTGCATCAGCCCACAGGTGTATACTTGCCCGCCGCGGCCACCACCGCTCAGAGCTCTGCATCACTCAGCCGAGGGGGGACGCATCCAAACCGTCCTTCAGAGTCCCGCACCGGTAGGATCATCTATGGAAAACACAGGCTACGTGGAAGACCTTTCCGCCAAGCCCATCCGTCTCACCACGATTAATACATTTGAAGAGTCGCCGTAAGATTACAGATAATCGTCTGAGCGGCGATATTCTGTCATACTCAATAGTGTCTGCAGTTGTGTCTGGTTGGGAAGCAGCAGCACCGAACCCGCTACACAGGTCATCAGCCCCGCCCCTCCAGGCGGTGAAGGCTCGGCCCCGTCACCAGGGAGAAGCCCCTCAAGATGCTGTCCATCCTACGTCCCAACACCTACAAGACCCAACTATCCATCCTCCCCCAGGGTGAGTGTGTCCCGCCGGGCTGGCACCTTCTTTCCTATCACTAGTGTGTCAGTGAACGTGACGCATCAACACACAGCATTGCACACAATACTCAGTGAGAGCGAGTCCCGCCTCACTGCACCTCATTAAGTAACTATGTGATGGGGGGAGAAATCAGTGACGGACCGGTCTCGTGTGTCGGCACAGCGCGGCTGGCGTGCGGTGGGCGGCGCCGGCCCGCCACACCCAGTCATTACAACACTAACCACCCCGAGCTGATGTTTAGACAAAAAAAAAAAAAAAAAAAAAAAAATCAGGCGCCGTCCTGCTGAGGGTGGATGGCCAGCTGTCTGGTGACCTCGCTCCTTCGTCTTGAGTGCAGGTGCTGCGTCAGCACGAGGGCCGGAGTGCAGCTGTTGCCGCTCAGGGCTTTGAAGCTTACGTCACGGTTATCACTTAATTCGCAGGCAGACAAGCATCACCAGTTAGCGATAAGATGACCTTGTAAACCAGTTTTGTATCAGACAGGCGAACACGTCACTCATTCACTCTTATCTTGGGAGGGAGAGATAACTGTCCGTCATTCTGGGTCATGATAACACTGCTGAGTGCTGCTGACCGTAACTAACACACTGTCCTTCGTCCTCACAGACTTCTACGACTACCGGGTGTGTGAAGATGAGACAGCCGCCATGCTGCTCGCCAAGCACATCTGGAGACTCCTGAAGAAGGCCCGTCATCGCTTATACCAGGTGAGACCTTTAACTGCACCCGCTGACCCGCCCTCCCCCCACCCCCGGCCTGCCCTCACGTGGTTGGCCATGCCGTCAGGTGTAATCAAACCAGGTGTGGCTGACGGTGAGATAAGGCACTGCATATCTACCGCTGGTGCTGATAGGCGGGGCTGACGTGCCTGTGACGGCGCCTTGGGGGTCATGGTGTAGGGGTGTGAGCCTGTGGCTGTGGGTGTGGGTGTCATGGTGAGGCAGGCAATCAGTGGGATGACAAGGTGAGCAGTGTGGCTCATGAGAACAGGTTTAGGGGGAATGGCAAACGCGAGGTAGTTGTGTATGTGTGTGTGTGTGTGTGTGTGTGTGTGTGTGTGATTAATTAAATACAAAAATAATAATAAACAAACCATGACAAAGCGTAGTAATATAATAACAGTCGTATGTAATATCCGTAATAATAACCACGATCATAACAACATAAACAGTACACACAAAAACGCGCGAAACAGAATGTAAACAAACGCAACAATCCTCCTACTCACCCCATTCCTTTTCCTCCGTCAGCTGCCTGGGTGTGAAGGAGGTGCTGCTGGGGTGTCCGTCATGGTTCCTGCTGACTTCCTGAACCGTTTGTCTCGCGATGTGGTGCGCATGACGGAGGGAGAACGACATGGCGTGAGGTAAGCGTTGCGTCACGTCACCTTTCACCTGCTAGCCGCCGTCTGCTGCTTTGTTATGATTTTTCACTGAGTTGTTGGTTCTCATTTGACTCCTGTGTTATACTTTAAGTTTATGTTTTTTCATATTAAATGTTCGTTTATGGTTCATGTTACGTTGCTAAGTTACTATATTAGAATTTGTCTTTAATATAATGCTTGTTTTTGCTATTATTATCATTGTTAGTATTAGTATTAGTATTATTATCATTATTATTACTATATATATCGAACCACGGGAGAGAAAACACATAAAAAACAGGTGATATAGTTAACAATCCAATTAGCTACACCTTCCTAACAAGCACACCTGTCTATCTACCTCCCAGGGGATGCACGCTGCAGATTGATTACTTTGACGGGCAGGAGATGACGCGGGTGGGCAGGATCAAGTGTGACCCTCACCTGCCCTCTACCTGTCTGCTACACCTCACCCTAACAAGGCTATCAGAAAACCCTAAACCTAGCAATCCTCTCTTCAGGTAAGTTTCCCTTCCTTCCTTTCCCTTTTTTTTTCTTTATCGTCTTAATTTTATCGATCATTCATTAATATTCTCTTCTACGTGTATTTATTTATTTATTTATTTATTTATCTTTCTTTCCGCCGCAGGATTCTTGGGTTCGGGAGTGACAATGTAGTGCATATTAGCCCTGGATACACGCTGGAGAAGAGGAGACTAAGAGGAGCCCATCGAGACTCCACTTGATAAGGTCAAAGCCTCTTAAACGTGTAACTCCGGGGTGCATAAACATGAGGAGGAGGAGGTGACAGGAGGAAGAAAGAAAGGAGGAGAAGAAGAAATAAAGGAAAAATAAAGAGTAAAGAAGACATGCAAGGAGATCAAGAGGTAGAAGAGGGAGGAGAAGGAGGAAAATATAGTAAAGGAGGGAGTGGGAGAGGAGATAATACAAGGTCAAAATTCCCTCCCTCCCTCCCTCCCTCCCTCCCTCCTTCCCCCTTCCACCTCTCGGCAGGGTGAGGTAACCAGTCCTGCCTTCCCCTGCCGGTCCCTACTGAACACTTGTCACCAATGTTCAAAAATGTATGTTATTTACTATTATACCAAGTTAGGTTTTTAGTCAATAATCAGTGTTCTATTTTTCCAGCTATTTTATACGTGTGTTGCACCTTTTATATAGATCTGTCATGGAGCACATTTACCTGATTTGTTAATTAAAGAGTATGAATGTTGTATGTGTATGTGTTTTTTTATATATATTCTGTCTTGATTCTGAGAGGTTATAAACGTGGTAAAGATGGTGGTGTTCAGGACAGCGATTGTGTTTTTGTTTTTTTTTGTTTATAGCCATTTATGGGAACGTTATTAAGGCGACAAATGAGAAGTTTTTATTATGGTGCTGTTTTTTTGCTTTGTCTCGGCGTGAAAAGAAAGAAAATAATGCACCAATTGAGAGGGAAAATGACGCCATCAAGGCCAAATTCCTTCTGAAAATATACCAAAAAAGAAAAATATATACAAATGGACAGAGGAAGTCAAACATTTTCCTCTATAATAAGTTTTCTTTGTACCAAAATTCATGTATGTATGTATGTATGTATGTATGTATGTATGTATGTAAGTGTGCATGAATAAACCATCTTTGAATTATAATATTTTTACTACACCCTTTGACCTTTACAAATTATATACTCCTACGGCATGACTGTATAAGTATAACACACACACACACACACACACACACACACACACACACACACACACATACAAATGATACGCACATGACTTACACCTCCACAGTGCATGGCGGAGGTAAAAAAATAAATAAATAAATATAAATAAATAAAAAAAATAAAAGGAAGATTGGAAAGTAAAAATTTACAAATAAATAACTAAATAAATGCACTTCCAGATAAATCACACGAACTTAAAATTGTTATCCAATCAGTTTCTTCTAAATTCAAAAGGTAAGTCCTCTCAGCCAATCAGTTTCCTCTAAATTCAAACAGTAAGTCCTCTCAGCCAATCAATTTCCTCTAAATTCAAACAGTAAGTCCTCTTAGCCAATCAGTTTCCTCTAAATTCAAACAGTAAGTCCTCTTAGCCAATCAGCTTCTTCTAAATTCAAACAGTAAGTCCTCTTAGCCAATCAGCTTCTTCTAAATTCAAACAGTAAGTCCTCTTAGCCAATCAGTTTCCTCTAAGTTCAAACAGTAAGTCCTCTTAGCCAATCAGCTTCTTCTAAATTCAAACAGTAAGTCCTCTTAGCCAATCAGTTTCCTCTAAGTTCAAACAGTAAGTCCTCTTAGCCAATCAGTTTCCTCTAAGTTCAAACAGTAAGTCCTCTTAGCCAATCAGTTTCCTCTAAGTTCAAACAGTAAGTCCTCTTAGCCAATCAGTTTCCTCTAAGTTCAAACAGTAAGTCCTCTTAGCCAATCAGCTTCCAGTCACTTTAAACACCACAGTTCCAGAGTTCCAGAGTTTCAGTCACTTTACTGTCACTTCACCTTTACACTTATCAAATTTAGTGTCTTTTGTTTTCTTCTTTCTATTCCCTTTCATCCTTCACACACATGGATACAAATCTTTAATTTTTAACTCACACAAAAGTTGATTATTGAAAAATTCTTCGCCATGTTTAGCTGTATTTTCAAAAACTCTAATTAACAAACCGATTTAATAAAAAGATATCAATTCAATATATAAAATGAATAAATCAATTAGTTAATTAATGAATGAATGAATACAAAATATAAAAAAAATAATTGTAACTGAATTATCTGCACACTTGTGGTTCAAATTACAGTCAATAAAGAGATAAAATTAGAAGAAAAGCATTTAATGATGATGCAGCTTTCGATATTTTTTCTTTTTCTTTTTAACTTTATTTTACGTTTCATTTTACACAGATGAAACGAAAGTACAATAGGAATTTATTTTTGAGGTAGAGAAAGTGCTCTGCCAATCTTTGTTTATCTATTAAGGAAACAATCTTACTTAATAATAATAATAAATAAGCTTTAGAAAGGCTGCTGGAAAGAGAGAGAGAGAGAGAGAGAGAGAGAGGAGAGAGAGAGAGAGGAGAGAGAGAGAGAGAGAGAGAGAGAGAGAGAGAGAGAGAGAGAGAGAATGATATATATATATAGATATATATATATATATATATATATATATATATATATATATATATATATAGGTATACTGTACATGTTTTTTTAAGAAATTACACTAAAAATTGAAGTAATAAAGTCTCTCTCTCTCTCTCTCTCTCTCTCTCTCTTCTCTCTCATCTCTCTCATCTCTCTCTCTCTCTCTCTCTCTCTCTCTCTCTCTCTCTCTCTTTGAAGAGAAGTACAGTTAGTATAGACGCATACTTGCCTACACACATTATTTTTTTTCCCCTTCTTCTTCTTCTTGCCAACAGACTCTTTCACCTCCTATAAATCAACACCAGGACCACTTCCACGTCCTTGGTAACTGTACGCCCCTCCCTCCACTCAGCCTTGGGCCTCAGCTTGTAATATTACGTTGAAGTTATCCATACAATTTGAGTTTTCTTTTAATCCAATATTCAGTTCTCTTTAGAAACTTTGCAAAGTGGACTGTGAGTTTTTGTTTCTGACACGACACACGATAATATTTCCTTGATGGATAGGAAGTGAGGGATAAGGGAGGAGTAGGAGGACGAGGATGAAGAAGACAAGGGTGAAGGAGGGGAAAAAAAAATAGCTAATAGAAGGACGAGGACATGAAAAAAGATAAAGAACTAGGTAAAGGAGACACACGAGGAGGGTAATTCAAGACAAGGACAAGTACAAGGACAAGTACAAGGACAAGGACGTGATTACATTGTGCCGTAGGTGGTCCAGTAGGAGATGTTCAAGACGAAGAAGGCGAAGGGGAAGAAGCCTCGGGAGAACTTGTCAATATAGATAGCGATGTCCTTCCCCGTGCATCGATGGACCACGTACTGAGGCACGCCGGGGCTGTGAGACCTCATGCGGCTTCTGCTGCGACTCCTAGTGCGTGAGTAACCGTTCAGCCTCCCATCTTCAGGCTGCGGGAGGAGGACGAGGGGAAATAAAGCATTACAGAGTGAAATATGACACCTTTTCCGTTTATCCATCTTTTTCCCGCCATTATCAGGAAAGAAAAGATGGATATTCAAACGAAACTGTGTACATGTTTTTTCTTTGATTTAAGATATAATGTGGTGAGACTGATAGCCGTTTTTTGTCCTCAGTGTGTTAATATCGATTGCGTCTCACTGGCATTAATGAGGTTAGTAGAACAAGCTATATCATTATCAGTGACTGCGTAAAAGCACTCAGCCTCTCTTATCTCATACAAACAAAACAATCAATGCGTCAATAAAGAATCCAATGCCATACCTTCTTATCATCTAGGTCAGTCAAGTCCTCAATGGAGTATCCAGTCATGTCTTTATTCAGCGGCTCAGCATCCATGAAGTAGTTAACGAGACCGAACTGCAGGAGCGAGGCGAAGACGAACACAGTACAGGAGGACATCCACACGTCTATGGCCTTGATGTAGGACACAGGCGGCAGCGAGGACTGTGACTGTTGGTTCTGTGTGGCTGGTAATACATGCGAGAGGGTGTTAAGGTCAGAAGTAAGTTAAAAGATAAACACAGGGATTAAGTTAGAATAATAGAGGTATGTAGGGGTATTATTCCTTAATTTTGATAATGCAAGGTAGGTTGGAGCATATAAACGATATATAGCAAGCTTATAGGCAGGTTAGGATGCTTAATTACATAGACAAAATCAGTTGTATGCGTTTAGATAAGTGGTCATGTGTAGATATGGGTATTTTGCTCAATATAATCAGACATTCAATACTTAAATTCAATATTCATTTAGTCAGTCAATCAGCCCATTGTTTAAACTCATTCCCATCTTAACAATGTGATGGAAATACAATATCAAGTCACGTTTAAGTAAGTCATGGCAGCAGGTTAAGTCATAGAGTCCAATGGTTAGGTTCACACAGTTGCAGATAGACAAAGACACTCATTCAGACGGTTGTGTAGTCATAGTCAGACAGATATAGGATTACGCGAAGTCTTACAGTGGCAGAAATACGCATACCAATAAGGGTGAGTGTTGATGTTAAAAATACAAAGGAAGACCTACAATGCGCAACACAACGCAACACAATACTATATACACATTGACCTGCTAATAAACCACCAAGGATGTTCACCATTGTCACACGCACTCGAAGTAAATTTATCTTTATATAGAAAAAAAAATGAATCAAATGAGGGTCTATAAACGCTCTTGAAGTAAAATTATCATCACACTAAACAAATTAAGTCAAATGAGAGTCCACACACACACGCTATCGAGGTAAACTTAACATCATATTAAAACTTGAATCAAATGAGGGTGTATAAACGCACCAAGAGTGAGTAGAGATGTGACGCCTAGTGTGACGCGGGCTGGGATGGCTTCAGGCTTGATCCAGAATGAGATCCACGACATAACAACAGTGATGGCCGATGGAACGTAAGTGTGGAACAGATGATAGCCAAGACGACGCCGAAGATTGAACACAACAGCGAGACAGGTAAAATTTCCTGCAAAAAATATATAATAATAATAATAATACAAAAAAAGTGAAATAGATAATAGAAACACGAGTGAAATTTCCTGCCCCCCCAAAAAAAAAAGAAATAATAATGATAAAAAGAGTGTATAACAGATAGTAGAACGGATTGATACTATATACATGTTCTTCCTACACCTACACCTGCACCTGCACTTACCTGTCGAGTAGGTGAGTGTACAGTCCTCAGTGTTGTTCCTTGATATGTCCAGCTGTGGAAGTTCAATGTCAGGATTCACCACCAGAGGATCAGTCTCATTCCACTTAAACACCAGGTCATGGGTTGTATGGGACACTGTAATCATCATCATCATCATTATTATCATCACCATCATCAGTATCATTGTTGTTATTATCACTATCATCACTATTATAATCTTTCTCCATGTTATCATTATCATCATCACTATCATCAGGAGAGAGAGAGAGAGAGAGAGAGAGAGAGAGAGAGAGAGAGAGAGAGAGAGAGAGAGAGAGAGAGAGAGAGAGAGATACTTACAGCTTTCAATCATCATGGAGCAGATTTGAGTGTCGTGTGGATAGGCTTCAAACTTCATAGCACAAGACAACACAAGAGTAAGCCTAATAAACAAAGAAACAAACAAATATAAATAAACAAAACAGATAGATAAATGAATAGATAAAACCTGAATCATCTAAACAAACACACAAATCACACGATAAACAAAATAACACACACACACACACGCACACAACACAAAACGAAAACGTAAACAAAACATAAGATTCATCGCATTACACGGATCACTATTTCATTATTCACAGTTTATTTCTATATCACACACTCTCCCTGCTGTACCCACTTAGCCATATAGAGGAGCGTCTTGTCGTGGTACAGCCAGAGGTAGTGGTTGGGTACAGACATCTCGTGAAATGTTACTTTCTTAGCATTCTTGAAAAAACAGTCAGGTCGCCAAATATTATGCAGCCATTCCACGTCTAAAATGCGATACTCTTCTGTCATGTTCTCTGGAAGCCTTAGACGATGGTCCCTCCAGCTCTGAGCCAGGAAGATGTCAGCCACGTAGGTCTAAAAATAATATTAGTAAAAAAAATAAATAGTCGATTGGTACAGTACCTTCATTTTTTTTTCTGTGTGTATTTTCATTAATGTTTTTCCTACTCTTGTTGTGAGCTTATCTGTTTATCTAGTGACTTATTGATATGTTTTGGTCGTCTAGTAAGATAAGAAAGGCTAAAGAATATCATTGGAAGGGAGAAAATCGAACGGGAGACAGAGATAAAGTTTTGCATAGAATGGGAACAACAATATAAGATGTAATGGACAGGAACAACAGAGAAAAAAAATGGACACTGTAACAACTATTGACAGAAAGAGAAATAGTGAATGGAGGAGGAGGAGGAAGAAGAAGAAGAAGAGAAGAAAAAGAAGAAGAAGAAGAAGAAGAAGAAGAGAAGAAGAAGAAGAGAAGAAGACTATCATTACCCTATTCTTACCATAGATTCTTCGTTGATAGAGTCCACGGATAGAACAGTAACGTGGAAGTAGACAATGGTAGCCTGACCCTCGTACTTGGGAGGTCTGTTCTTGTCGTATTTCTTGAGCTCGAGTGGCAAGATGTCGTGAAGCACCAGACCCGTTTGCGCGCGGACTCTGAAAAATATAATAATTAAAAATAAACATATCTATCATGCACTATAACAACATTCTCGTCAGCAATGAAATGTAATAAGTAAAATAGTTAATGGTAAAAGTATTCACATTTTCTTTTTATATAATATTTCAAAGGTGATTAATATATTGATTATGGACATTATTTCCTCCGGAAGGGATTATTTGTTTATTTTTTGTTTCGTTCCGTTCTGACTCCCTAGTTGCAGTAATCCGTGTGTGTGTGTGTGTGTGTGTGTCAGTAACCAGCTTAGGGGAGACATAATGAGATTTAGCACAGCGAAGGAACACTTTCTCTTTGTCTTGCACTACACGTCAATAAGAAGAAGAACAACAAAAAAAGAGAGAGACGGAAAGAAACAATGAGTATGCAACATTATTTTTTCCTTTCTTTTACCTTTAAGCAACACTAGGTTAACGTGTAGCAAAGTGTGAGAGGTGAATGTGTCCTTGAGGAGGTGGTGGGTGGGTGGTGAGTGAGGGAGAGGATTAAGGTGTGGGGATATTATTTTAGTGTAGCCAGCAAAGAGACAGGGATGGGATGCTAGGTGATGTTTGAAGGGAAGAAGATAAGGGAAAGGAAGGGGAGAAGATGGAGGAGGTAAAGGATGCTGGAAGGGAGTTTCAATGTTTGCAGGGTAGATGAAGGGGTGTAGGGAAGGGCCTCACCTAATGCTCTCCTCCCGCGCGTTCTCCCAAAACCTGTTCTCATCCTCAAAGTCGTAGGTTGGAAGGTCAGCCTCCAGCTCAACCATCACGTGATAGGAGGAGCGACACAACGCCTCCCCGAACTCACGCAACTCATTCCTAGAGTCTTTCTTCAGGGGCCTCGCACCGGTCGGAGGACTTGACGTGCCGCACACTTCATTGGATGAGCACTCCGCCTCTTCAGTGCCTTCCACGTGGTATAGGTCGAAGCCACTGTCCTTGTCGTAGGTCTGCTGGAGGCGCTTGATGAGGCCAGCGAGGTGGTAGGCTTGGTTGCAGCTCGGGTAGAGGCGAGCACAGTGGTCCAACACAGTGTCACTCAGGGAGAGGAGGTGCAGCTTCACCTCTGTGCTGCGTGTGGTGTTGATGGCGTCCTGCTCCGTTGGAATCACGTTGTACAGGGTGAGGCCGCCCTGCACCAACGACAGGTAGTCCAGGATGTGCCTCAGACGCTCCAGCACCATGCTGTAACCCTCGTAGTTGATGCTCTTCAGGTTGACGTACACCACCAGCTGACGCAGAGGGTTGGTTGCCTCCTTCACCAGCTCGTCGACGCTGTAGTGGTCTGTGAGTTGCATCTTGACGTAACGCGTGCACCCTCGGATTTTTGCTATCACAGGGTCGTCCTCCACAGGGCCAAGAATCACTAAATTCTGCTCCGGCTTCATGTTCTTGTCCTGCGGTGAGTCGGTGCGTGCCAGGGAGTCTTCACGCTGCTGGTCGATGAAAGCGAAGCCCCCGTGGAACTTATTGCGAAGGAACATCTGGTTCTTGTTATGGCGGAGCAGCGGGAAGGTCGGGTACGATTCCGGAAGAAGACCTCTTGCGTTGGGGTCAGGCATGAGGCTCCCCGACACCTGGTTGTAGAGCTCCTCCGTGTGGCTCCTCTGGTGGTCGAACCCAAGCACCTTGTGTCCCTTGGCCTTGGTCCGCCGCGGGTACGTGCCAACCAGTGGTGACAACATGTTGGTCATCAGGTCACCGGTGTTGGTCTTTGAACCACCAAACTTATCTCCAGACAGTAAGAATGGATGGAACTTTCCGATCATGCCGCGTAGCAATCCGGGGGACGGCCGGCGTGGGGGAGGCCGCTGTAACGACGGGATGAAGGGGCCGAAAGGAAGCTTGGAAGGGATGAAGGCAGGCACGGACATATTCTTTGGTTTCTGATCCTCCTCCTCCTTCAACTCTTCGGTGCCTTCCGCCTTACCTTCAGGCCCCGCTTCCTCTTCATCCTCCACGTCTTTGAGATCCTCGCTTACCTCCTCGTCTCCTTCAGCGGCGCTGCGACGTGGCTCCGGGGTGGGGGTGGTGGTGGTGGTGGTGGGGGTGGTGGTAGAGGTGGTGGTGGTGGAGGTGGGGGTGGTGGTGAGTATAGCAAAGGTCATGGTGGGGGTGGTGGTGGGTATAGCAAAGGGCATGGTGGTCGTAGTAGCAGGTGAAGAAGGGGGAGGGGCGGGTGTAGTAGTGGTAGTCGTAGTGGTAGTAGTAGTAGGAGTCGTCTGAGTGGTAGTGGTGGTGGAGGTTGTGGTGGTGGAGGTGGTTGTGGTGGGGGCAGGGGTGACGGGTGGTTGGGGTGAGGGAGGGGGCTGGACCTGCGTGAGGGGAGTCATAGAGGTGACAGAAGCCTCCACGTGGTTGGTGAGTTCCTCCCTGGTGGCTTGACTCAGGTCGTTAGGGACGGTGTTGTCACTATCTTGCAGGGAGAGGTAGGACGCTAACGAGGACTCCCATAGGTCCTCCTCCTCAACTACCACCACCTCCTCCTCCTCTTCCTCCTCCTCATTCTTTTCCTCCTCTTCTTCTTCCTCCGCCTCTTCCCCTGCATCATCCTCCGCAAAGTAACCCTTGAAATTCATCTTCCTGACAAAGGTTTCTGAGGGAGTGTTCTTGCTAAGGAATTTCGGCTTCGTAATCCTTCTGACTAAAAACTTCGGGATGGGAGTCCTACCATGATCCTGTGCTTCATGCCTCCTACTGGTCGGGGGCGCCTCTCCCTCCCTCCTTCCACCTTTCCTGACCCTCGTGCCAGAGCTAACACGGTTGAAAGCCTCCTCCATGGTCTCCTGCCTTGCCTCCCATGGATATTTTACCTCCGTGGATAGGAAGTTGTCCCTGTGTACGCCAGGCAGGTTGTGGGAAGGAGTGAGGGAGGTGTTGCTTTGTGCCTCTTTGTGCCTGCGGTGGCGGAGTCTCCTGGTGTGGGCGCCGTGCAGGTAGGCGCCGGAGAGGGACCTGTGTTTCTTCACGGCTCCTTCACCACTCAGCAGCATGGTGTCTCGCTTCACCAAGCTGATCACCACACGCTCCTCGTCCTCCAGCACCACCTCGCTCTCCTTCTTCACCGGAGATATGGTATTACCTTCATTTTCTTTCACCTTGGTATCCCCTCCTCCTGTCTCTCCTTTAAAGAGAAAATGGTCTGATTCCTCATGTTTGCTACGTAATAGTCTTTGTGCCTCCTCCTCCTCCTCCTCCTTCTCCTCCGCCGTGCCTTCGTGCAGAGAACAGTCCTTTGTGGTGAGACGGTCCCGCACCGCCACCGCCTGCACCACCTCGCTTCCCACGACACTGGAAAAGAGCAAAACGAGGTTATTCCTGGGTCATGGCCCGAAACATGTAACTTCTTGACTACACAACGCATCACTGTGACCTTTGACCTCATATGACCCAGGATAACCTCATTTTGCTGCGATAGGAAGCTGCACATGCGTCGTGGAGCCCAGCTAATGCAAGATAGGCTTATAGTTCATGAATATGTTAAACCATAGCTGGGAGGCGCGTCAGAGCCATCAAGCGGCGGAAAACAGAAGTACATGAAGCGAGGTTGTATTAGGAGGAGGAGCTGTAAGTCCTTCTCTTATTAGTACTCGGAGGAAGAGCTACATTTCGTGAGTCCATGGGGTGGGCGGGTGGGAGGCGAGGAGAGATTAATAGTCGTAGGTGGTGAAGGTGTGAGTGTTGGAACGCATAGGCAACACAACCTGTCTGGCTCTGTTTTCACACGTAATTATGTCTAGGAAGCCTTACGAAGCCTCCGTCACGCTTACCAAAGATAAATACACAAACGAGAGAGAGAGAGAGAGAGAGAGAGAGAGAGAGAGAGAGAGAGAGAGAGAGAGAGAGAGAGAGAGAGAGAGAGAGAGAGAGAGAGAGAGAGTCAGTACTCACCCAACATTGTTCTGAAGGGGAGGAATAGCCAATAAAAGCCAAAAGAGACACAAGGATCGTAGGAGCCAAGTGGAGGGCGACGTAGGAACTCCAGACGTCCTGCAGGAAAACAAATTCAAAAATTACTTCACCATGAAAATATGTATATAAAAAAATAACGCCATTTGAATATTATTAGAAAAATTTTACCTCCTGAGTTTACTAATTATTCCATTATTGAAAAGATAATAAGTGAAATTAAACTTAAATTAAGAAATTGCTAGTTAAAGGAAATACATAATTATTCTTTTACAACCTAAATATAAGAAATTACTGACAGTTTTGCTTCCAGTTTAGCAAATAATAAGATCAATTTTAATAATAGAAAAATTCAACTCACCAATCCATTTTTCTTTTTCTTTGTTTTCTTTAGGTGGTTCTATCAACACCTCCAACGCACACAGACACACGCAGACACACGCAAACACACGCAGACACACACGCACACCCTTCTGCGTGGTGAGAGCGTCGTTGTCAGGTCACCATTCTGCCCCCGGAGTCACCATCTGATAGTATGGTGACTCATGGTGACACACTTGCAGCAGACGTCACCAATTTGACTCGTAACTCATAATACACTTGTAACCTCTTTGTCTTGGTGAGGTTAAGTGGTGAGTGAGGGTGTAGGGTGTGTGGTAGGTGTGTGTTTAGGGTGCAGTGTGTGTTTGGTGGGAGGGGAAGGTGACTTAGCATATACTCCTCTCATAAGTCATGGTCCAAGGGGAAGGAAGGGTGAATAAAGGCGTTCTAGGGTGTGATTAGGGTGACAGAGGTTAGTTAGGGTGAGGTGGAGGAGACAAAGAGGATGTTTCACTAAGAGTTAACGCGTTCGATGACACGTTCGAACTACAACTGAGTTCATCTAACCCACCGAGCCAACCACACACACACACGTATATTCTTTTTTCTCTCCCTCCCTCCCTCCCTCCCTCCACTTCTCCTGTACGGCTTCCACCACCACACTCATTCCACCACCACCACCTCCACCACCCCCACCACCACAACCTCACGCCTCAGCACCTCAGGAAAACCCACAAAACGTATAATAAGAAACAAAACATCGCCTCTCCATTTTGAAATCATAAGCAGAGGATCGCTTCGTTCATTTATCTTCGCATAGAAAAAGTATATATAAAGAATTATTTGTGCACAAGGGAGATTGAGGGGAAGAGAGTCCTATGTTGCAAAACGGATGAGGAAGACTAAATAGTGACTTGTTCTTAGCGTGGTTATTGGATTGACGACCCAAGGCAGGCTGGGGCTACGGGAAGGTCAGTGCAGATGTCACCACCACCACCACCACTACCACCACCACCACCACCACCACTACTGCCACCACCACCACTACTGCTACTACTACTGCTGCATACTAGATCTTGTATTGATGTATAGTTAGTTAGTTAGGTTTTTTTTCTGTCTTTCGTTCCTCCTTACATGAGAGGCATTTGATTAATAGCTACGAAGATGATTATAGAGACTAAAGCTGTAGATCTTACTTACTTACTTACTTACTTACTTACTTACAAAGGAGACGTAAATAAGGTTCTCATAGTCAAGGAGAAAGTAAGAACACGAACAATGGTTTCAAGCTAGACAAGTTCAGATTCAGGAAAGATGTAGATAACAATTGGTTCACTAATAGGGTAGTAGAGGAGTGGAACAAACTCAGCAAGCATGTGGTAAGTGCCGGGACAGTAGATACTTCTTAAGAAAAGGTTGGACATATCAATGGATGAAGAAAACAGATGGTAAGTGTTAGGTGCACAGGAGCTGCCTTGTGTAGGTCAACTGGCCTTTTGCAGCCTCATTATTTTCTTATATTCCTCTTATGTTCTTAAATGTGTATAATTATTCAGATTCGACGAATTATTTAGACACTAGAGGACAAAAACCTGAGGAGGGGGTGGGGATGGGGGGAAAGGCCATATTATGTAGCTCTATAGAAATTGGAGGTATGTTGTTGCATTGCCGTTAAATATTACTTCAACACAAAATTACTTCAAGACACAAAATAAGGTTAATTCTATAAAGTGTTTTTCCATATAGTCTTTGTGTTTTAGTTGGTCTTATTAATCCATCTTCCATGCTCTCTCAGAAACATTTATCATCATGATTTACTGGAATTTGTTCTTAAATGCTTTTCTACCTCAACGAATGATAGTTATTCAGAGACATCATTATTGCGTCATATTTATTAATGGAATTACTGCTGTTGGAAACCTATTTATTCTACCAAGTCTTGATATATTGGTTATGCTGGTTTTAGATATGTTTTTGGAATATTTATATCATCATAAATACATTGAATATACGATTTATGTTAATATATAAAGAAGTGATACAATAATACAACATAATATTTTCCTTCAATCGTTTTACAGGAATTCCCACAACATTTTCATACAATCTACATGAAGATTACACACCACATTTAAAACAAAAACACAGCATTTTCACCCTAAATAAACCAACCATATCCAGATGTAGATATACGTAATTCAAAATATACTATAGATAAACATAATGAATAATCTCCCTAAAGCATCAGAATAACATGAATAATAATAAATATGGTAGCCATTTAATGCACTTATTGGTCTTGGTCTTGGAAGCAAATCCAGCAGATGTAAATATATATCAAAATACACTATAGGTAAAAATAATGAATAACTTCCCCAAAGCATCGTAATGAGATGAATGATAGTAATGAATATGTTTAAATTAATGCACTTTTTAACTCTTAGTCTTGCCTCTTGGTGTTAACGGCGACCTTTACAGCTTTTCATTTATATACATTATTAATAATAAAAAAACAATAAATAATCATCAGAAAAGCATGAATGATAAATAATCTTGACAAAGCATCATAATAAGATGAATAATTATAATAAATCTGGTTGAATGGATGCATTTTTCAACCCTTCGTCTTGGTATTGTAAGCGACCTTTACAGCTTATCACAGAGAGGTGTTTCTGCTTACATCTTATTTCACGTAATATCACCGTAATGAAGTAAGTTACACCTCCATGTACCTGTTGTACGTGTTAAGGAGGAAAAATAGATTAATTTCAACCCAAAACATTCTTAGTTAGTAGTAAAATAAAGGAGATATGAGTGTGTGAAATATTACTAGACAAAATCCAAGTGTTTTCCTTCTTCAATATTTGCTTTGTGTTTATGTTATATCTGAGTTGTTAAGAATTTATATATGATGTTTTTTGTTTGTTTTTTTATTTAATATTATTTGCTTTTTTTTTTTTTTCATACAGTAATTTGTGGGTATATTTACGTATGTATGTCACACTTACCTTGGCTATTTATGGCGTGTATAAGTGTATTAGTATTGTATTATTATTATACATCACGTTCATACATCTTAAATACAGTCCTAGAGGGGTTAAATAAGGGTTATAACTCCTTCTATTTCCGTACTCGTGGCAGTAAGGTTAGAAGGTATTGTATTATTTCAGCTGCTGTATGAGGCTTGATTACTATATTATATGGGTTAAAATGCGTTGAATTAATACAGTAACCTACAGATACTATTAAATAAGTAATACATGATAATAAAACTAATGATTATAACCTTATTCTTGTATTAGTGTTATTTTAGCTGTTGTATTAGGCTTTGATCACTGTATTCTAAGGTTTAAATGCATTTCATCAATACAGTATGCTACATATACTATTAGCTAAGTAGTAGATGATGAAAATGATGATGATAACCTTATTCTTGCATTATTATCCTGTATTATCTCTTTATTGAGGTTAAATGAGCATATTGTAAGGTTAAAATGCGTTGAATTAGTACAGTAAATTATATATAATGTTAGATTAGTAATGGTGGGTGATGGTAATGATAACCTAATTGATTGTACATTTTCTTCAGCTAATGAGAATAATAATAACCTAACTATTTTGTACTTTTTCTTCAACTCAGAGAAATAATAATAATAACCTAACTTTTTTTATACTTTTTCTTCAGCTCAGAGGAATAATAACAACCTAAATAATTGTACTTTTCTTAAACACAGGAAATTTATTGTATTTAATCTTTCAGTTCAGAAGAAATTAGTCTGTCCAGCTTGTCAGGGGAAGAGACGAAGCCAGGCGGTGAGGAAGGGTTACGTCTGCGTTCCAGAGACCACCGACACAAGCACAAGAAGAAGCACAAGAGACACTCACACAAGCACAAGCACCGCCACAAGTCATCCTCAAGGAAAGAAAGGTAAGAACACACCTTGGTTCATATTATAACCTTAAGATGGGAATTATAAGTGGGTTAGGTGGGGGGTTTTATCATTATATTGTTTTGTTTCCTCCTCTGGTCTCTATGATAAAAATAGATGAATAGAATGAGTTGAACGTTAATGTAAAAATGTAAAAAATATCTAAACGGAACAAAATAATGAATAGATGAATGGAAAAAAACAAAAATAAATAGATAAATAAAAATAACAAAACCTAACCTAACCTCACCACCTCCACAGAAGACACAAAAAACACCGCTGCAAACACCGCCAAAAGGAGTCCGATAGCGACAGCCGAGAGTCAGAAGATGGGGAACTGCAGCTCATTGACGCCCTATTGGAGGCCACACTCAAGCCTGTCCCCCCCCTCCCGGCCACCGCTGAGCCCCCCACACCGCTCAAGGAAAGGGGAAGGGACGTGGAGATCCTAAGGGCGACGGCAGGGAATGGGATTGTGGAGTCTATGAAAATTGTGGTGGATAACCGTAATGGAAGCAAGGACCAGGTAGGGTTAGGGTTATGTGGTAATTGACACACACACGCACCTGAAGGAATATCTGATCTTATCCCCCTCATCCCCCCTCACCCCCCCCCCTCACCCGCCTCACCCTCTCTCACCCCAGCCAGTAACAGTGTCCAGCAGCGAGGAGGACATAGGCAGCACAGAGGTAGGAGTGAGCAATGACGAGAACTCCCGAGAGATGTCAAGGAGGGCAGAGGAGTTCTGTCTCGACTCCTCCGACTTCCTACACATCGACGAGGACCTCAACCTGGAGGAACTCATGAAACAGAAGGTAAGGATGCCTCGTGGATGTCAATTATAAGGATAAACACACATAAGGACTGTATATAATCACTAATCCTTGTTTCCTTCCCCTTCAGGCAGCTCTCCAGGCACGTCTTGGGGCTTACATGAGTGATGTGGATGATGAGGATACAGTACCACCCCCCATGACTCTAGAACTACTGCGGGATGTTCCCCTTGCCTACCCAGAAGCCTCCCCCCCCACCCGTAGTAGTGGAGAAGAAGCCGGCCCAGGAGGTGTTCACAATTGAGGACTCGGATGATGCAGAACCCAAGCGTAAAGACCGCAAGAAGGAGAGGGAATCGAGACCTAAGAAACGGAAGCGAAGCAGGTACCTCATGCCTCTGATCCCTCCTCCTCCCAAGCACTTTTTGATGTGCCTTTCTCTTTTTTCCCATTCTCTCTCTCTGTCATTCTGTCACTCAGACATGCAGGCTTTTCTGAAACTGGTAACAAAATGGAGAATTGGGCTTTTTAAAGTATATATATTATTGACTTAACTCAAATATGATGCTTAGGATTTTGATGTTCTCTTTTTTTTTTTAGTGCAGTGCTACTTGGTAAAGAAATAATAATTAAGTTTCATTACAAGAACTGCCACTTGGTTGATTATGGTTGAACTCTGATGCTGGTCAAACCTTCTTTATTTATTTATTTTATATTTTTTTTTCTGTATGTCTTAGTGTAATAGTTTGAGTCATGTATATCCAGAAGGAGGCTGCATCTTGTTTACCTCAAGGTAGGGTGATGGAAACTCATCCATCACTCATAGTTACTCATTATCATTATTATCATTAACATTTAAAACAAAACTATCTGCTACATACACAGACCTTCCTTACCTAAACAAAACCAAAACAAACCACAAAAAAAAAAAAATCAAAACAGACTAAATTATCCTTCCTACCCTTACTACTACTACTACTACTACCACGCCCCCTCCAAGCGCCTCAGTAAATGACATGTGTTTGAGGGTTCTAGCGAGGCTCCCTTCCTTGGTGGCTGTGCAGCGGTTGGTGGTGGTGGTGGTGGTTTTGGTGGCGCTGGGTGGGCCGAGTGTCCTTCTGCTGGTTGACCGTAAAGTATTGCAACCAGGTACTGAGTATATTCTGCTGCTGCCCCAGTGTGTGTGTGTGTGTGTGTGTGTGAGAGAGAGAGAAAGAGTGTGTATGAGTGAAAGAATGTGCGTGTGAGTGAAATAATGTGTGTGTCTGAAAGAATGTGTGTGTAAGAAAGAGAGTGTGTTTGAGAAAGAGTGAGTGTGTGTGTGTGAGTGAAAGAATGTGTGTGTCTGAAAGAGTGTGTGAGTGAAATAATGTGTGTGTAAGAGAGTGTGTTGGAGAAAGAGTGTGTGTGAGTGAGTGGGTGGGTGGATGAGAGAGAGAGAGAGATAGATACAAGAAAGTGTGTGTGAAAATGTATCAGTTTCTTAAGAGAGATAAATGAATGTGTGCATGCTTGTATGTGTCTGTATGTGTGTGTGTATGTATGTATGGATGTGTGTGTGTGTGTATGTATGGATGTGTGTGTGTCTGTATGTATGTATGTATGTGTGTGTGTGTGTATGTATGTATGTATGGATGTGTGTGTGTATGTATGTATGTATGTATGGATGTGTGTGTGTGTGTGTTTCTTTGACTTTACATCCTCTGTAGATGGTTAATGTTAAAAGACAGTTCTGTTTATCCTAACTTGGAGTAGGTTAGGTTCTCTAGGCAGGATGTGTCCCTTATTTTTCTTTCTTTTATTTTTTTGTGTTTTCTAAAGCTATTAGAATAATAGGCTTAGCATCACACTTTCATATATCATGTCATTTATTGAATAGTTTTCTTTCATGTACTTTCTCCCAGTTTTCAATTCATTAGGTTGTCACAGTTTTTCAAGTCAAATATCTTGAGGGGAAGTCTTCAGTACACACCCTCCCTTTAGTTGCAGCTTTCACTCATATATTCACTGTGTTGAGTCTCAATTGTGCCTCATTCTGTCATGTTCAAGGTGTGGGGTGAGAGTATCCAGGTGATGAGGAACAGGTCTGAGAGGCCCCTGTTGTCATGAAGTCAAAGTAAACAAACAACCTGAGACCTTAGCCTAATGTTGATGTAGTAACTAGGTTGTCATGTCATGGAAGTAAACAAGTGTAGGCTAAACCCCAACACCTTGCCAAATGTCATTAATTACTGGCTGCGGGCTTCACTGTTTGCAGGCTTAGTGTGGAGCTGAACCCACACCAGCTCTGCCCTATCAACAGAGGCGTAAGTACCCGGGCAAAGGGTAGTGGCTTATTATGACGGTGGTAATGACTTCTATGGTGCCTGTCATCCGCGGGAGAGCAAGGAAACTATTAGTGTTCTCTTGATATCATGACCCGTCCCCCCTCCACCCCAGCTCCCCTTGTTCCCCCCCCCCTCCCCAAACCCATCGCTGATATCTAGGGAAGGTAGGATGGGAATTCTCTCCCTGGTGTTCCCTCCATGTTTCCCAAAAACAACATTTTATTGGTTTTGGATGTGTGTTCCTAGACTGGCCAATTTTAAAATGAAGAATCAAGTTGAAAATAAATTTTGAGTTGGAGACTATTAGGAATTTGAGTAAGAATTGCCTGTTTTCCCTTGATGTAATTATCAGAATGCCAACGACTAGCCAATGGGTGTGCAGACGTACAACATGTAGAGTGGGACCCAACCTTGTCACTTGTCACCCACCACGGTAGTTACAAACGGTCATGTTCAGTGAAGTGAGAAGCTTTTCACAACATTACCCATCCACGCATGTCTCCCCTCAACACATCTTTATCCATAACCTAACACAGCTAGTGATGCTTTTCCTAAAGTTTTTATGTGTGTGTGCGTGTCAGTATTTTTCTCACTCGCAGAGCAAGCAATACTGCAGAGTATGCCTGGTGGCTGCCTCTGTACACTGATTGCTCTGTGCTGGGAGGCATTGGTCCTTACACAAAGTTAGGGGTGTCACTGCAATCCCAGGTTCCCAGAAGTGTTGTCTTATACAGAAGTTCAGTACAATATAGTCTATGCTTGAGGGATATAGTAGTATGCTTCAAGACAATGTTGGTTGACAAGAGAGGTCTGATAAGGGAGTAAATGTTATAGAATAGGAAGGAGAAGGATCTTGTGTTCCTCAGTACAGTGGATCAAAGACACTCAGTAGTGCCTTACCACCTCTATAAATCAATGGAAATATAAGAGTGTTAAGTGAGGTGTTAGGAGTGTGACAAGGCAGGTGGTAGCACAGTGGCCAAGTATGGTGAAGGTGTGGTGGGCTTGGCCGGCTGTCACTCACCTCAATCACTGTTACTCAAGCTCATTGTCCTCTTGTGAGTTGCCAGTTTCAGAAATTGTCCTGTTTTGTTTGTATCTGTCATTTCACTTTAGATTGTATATGACTTCAAATTTTTAAGTTCCTTTCTAATGAAGAAGTGAAGGTGAAGTTTGGGTGTGGGGAAGGAGGTGTGAGTTCACTGTGTTGGTGCCTTGTAGATACTTCATGAAACTGCTTACCAACATTAACCACAAAACTATTCAACAAAAGTAACCTATCCATGTTAATTGTATTGGGTGAGTGATGGAATACAACACTAAAGTTTGCACATACATAATATTCTATGCCCATTACATACACATGCAGCAGTAGTAACAAGCACTTGAATATACAAAATTACATATCAAAAAGTGACAATATCTGACCTACAATTAGTCATTTAAATCTTGTAAGTTTCATTAAGTATTTACCTGAAAGTGAAATGCATCAATATACTTGCACCATTGAAGACTAAAGAAAGATGATAGGGAGTCACATAGACCATTACTGTGGAAACGGTGAAAATGCTTTGTGTTTTCAGCAATGGCAAAGTTTTTTTTCTGCCCAAATTAATGGACTAATGTTTTGTTGCAGGTTAGCGGATGACTTCCACTTTAACCTGACATCTCTGGCTTGTACCTTATACTCAAGGAGAACTTTGTTTTCCCCAAATTCCTTCCAATAGATCCAAAGGAGAAGCTGAGGAGAAGGATAAGAAGGCACGGAGGGATAGAGACAGGCGGGACAGGGACAGGAGAGAAGAGGGAGGCACCAGGAGGGATCACAGGAGGGACAGAGAGAAGGGCTCGGGTCATGACAGGTCAAGGTCGCTGGTAGATGAACAGAAGGACAGGAGTCGTGAGAAGAGCCGGGAGAGAAAGGAGAAGGAACGCCAGATGAGGGAAAAGGTAATGCATGTTTGTGTTTTTGTGAGGAATAAATCATGAAAATAATATACAAAAAATCAATTAAAAGACTATATATATATCTACATGTACGGCTCTTTACATCCACAGCAGCAGAAGGAACAAGAGAAGAGGGAGAGAGAATGGCAGGAGCGGGAAGAACGGAGGAAGAGAGAGTGGGAGAAGAGAATGGATGAGAGGAAGGAGAGGGAGAGGCTAAGAGAGGAGAGGCTCAAGGACCGGCCAGACAGCAGAGACAAGGAGAGAGACAGGAGGCGCGATGACAACCACAGGGACAGAGACAGGGACAGGGACAGGGATCGAGATAGAGACAGAGATCGAGACAGAGATAAGAAGTAAGTGGAAAGCTTTTTGAAGTTATTATTGACATATTTTCACTTAGTTTTGTGAAGTTATAATATAGGTAGACTAATATTTCCAAGTTATGCATCGGTTTTATTCCTTTATTACAGCAGGAGTCGGGAGATTGACCGAGAGAGGGAGAGACAGAAGGAGCTGATCTTCGGAAAGGCAAAGGAGTCTTCTTCAGAGTCTGCTGCAGAGGACATTGACTTTGAGGAGGAGGAGGAAGAGGAGGACCAGAAGATTGAGCGCATGAGGAAGCAGAGAGAGCAGCTGTATAAGGTAGATATAACATTTTGTAGGCAGCTGTAGTATTAGTCTATATTTTACTTTGTGCTCTTTTAATCCTATAATAAAAATGTCTCCTTGCTATTATCACGGAGAAAAATTTGATTCATTGATTTTCCAAACTCTTCAGAAACTTGGTCTTGAGAAGGATGCGTTACAAGCCACCCCAGCTAGCAGTGGCTTCCCCTCCGCCACCAACACCCCGAGGGACTCCCCAGCACACACACCAAGGTACTCACTCACCCACACACCACCCATCAGACCCCCACCACCAATAAAACTCAACATAATCAATGATATATATAAAAAAAAGTTAAATCTAGGATGTCACTAACTGCATTACCTCCTTCCAGACCTCCATCCCAGGCCAGATCGGTGACTGATGCCCTGCCCACGTCCACCCCTGTCTTGTCAAGGTCAGGCTCCCCAAGGTCACAGTCACGTGGGGGGTCATCTAGCAGAAGTAGCAGCAGCAGCAGAGAGGGAGAAGACAAGGAGGAGGAGGAGGAGGAGGAGGAAGAGGAGGAGGAGAATGAGAGGAAAACAGATGCAGTAGTAGGCAGTGGAAGTACAAGTAACAGCATTGGACACAGCAGGAATGGCAACTGTGAGGAGGACGAGAAGGAGAATCAGAAACAGCAGGACAACAACAGCACAGCAGACACAAAGGATGACAGCAACAGCAAGAACACAGAGGAAGGGAAGGAAGGGGCGGACGAGGATGAGGACGAGGACGACGAAGACGCACAAGAGAAAGACCCGAACAAGAAAGACATGTTCTCGGATATGTTTGGAGACAACTTCGCCGTGGATAAGTTCGGAGACATCCACCAAGGCACCTCAGAGAACCCCAACCTCACTGACAACTGGGATGATGCTGAAGGCTATTACCGAGTCAGGATTGGGGAGGTGCTGGATACAAGGTGGGTCTTACATGCATTTGTTTTGATATATCCTAAGTCAGTCAGTGTCTTATCTTACCTATCCTTTACTTCTAGTCTGCACCACTGATCACCTGTCCTTCTCCTCCCTCAGGTACACAGTTTACGGGTACACAGGCCAGGGTGTGTTCAGTAATGTGGTGCGGGGGAGAGATGCAGCGAGAGGAGGTCTTGATGTGGCTATTAAGATCATCAGGAACAATGAGATCATGTAAGTATATCTGTATGTGTGTGTACTAATGTTGGAAATGGTTTAGTTTGTGTGTACATTCTGATTTGTTGTGTGTGTTTTGACGTTGTTGGTTTATATTATGTATCCATGCAGCAGTTGTTGTTTTTTTTTTGAAGTATTGAGTGTTGTGGTTCCTTATATTAACTTTGCATGTGTTTCCAGGCATAAAACAGGCAAGAAGGAACTCAACATCCTCAAGACTCTGAACGACGCTGACCCAGACGACAAGTACCACTGCCTGCGTCTGTTCAGGCACTTCTTCCACAAGAACCACCTGTGTATGGTGTTTGAACCCCTCTCCATGTCACTGAGGGAGGTGGGTGATAAGCACGATTCTTATAAACAAATACACACACATGTTTATCTGTTTTACTATAATAGAATAATTTTACACACGCTTACTCCTGCTCTTCCTTCCTTCCTTCTGTACAGGTGTTGAAGAAGTATGGGAAAGGATGTAGGTCTGCATGTGAAGGCAGTGCGCTCCTACACCCATCAGCTGTTCTGTGCCCTCAAGCTGCTACGCAAGTGTAACATCCTACACGCTGACGTCAAGCCCGACAACATTCTGGTGCGTGGCCGGATTTAGAGTTTCGAGAATCATAAAACTCTGCATTTTCTGATAGTAATTGGAATTGGTTCTGGCATATATTGTGCTGTATTTATTTTTTATTTTTATTCCCTTATTTTCAGGTCAATGAGAAGAAGCTTGTGCTGAAACTGTGTGATTTTGGTTCTGCTTCCAAAGTCACCGAGAATGAGATCACACCTTACTTGGTGGCAAGGTTTTACAGAGCCCCGGAGATTAGTAAGTGTGCTCTGTTATTGTAGCATAGGAACTAATGCTCTTACTACCACTTCATTCTTTCTTTCCTCACCTTCTGGCTCCTGAATTAAGTGTCATTCTCTTTGATCATTGTTTTTTTAGTGGTTATCTTGGTAGTGTTATAAGCCATCTGTTCCTTTGCAGTTCTTGGTATGACCTATGACTTCGGGATTGATCTGTGGTCTGCTGCGTGTACCATCTATGAACTGTACACGGGCAAGATCATGTTTCCAGGAAAGACTAACAACCAGGTGAGGCGAGACATAGTGTTTGGAACAGGTGCAAAATTTGAACCACAGTAAAGAATAAATTATACTTGATTTGAACTTTGATACAAGGGGAGAATTATTATTGTATTTGACTTAGTAAATGAATTGAAATGGAATTGTTGATTTGTGAAGCACAGTTAGCATGTGAGGTCTGATAGGTTGACTTGCTTGACAGATGTTGAAGTTGTTTATGGACTTGAAGGGGAAGATGCCAAACAAGGTCATCAGGAAAGGTGCATTCAAGGACCAGCACTTTGACGCAGCGTGTAACTTCCTATACCGGGATGTGGACAAAGTCACTGAAAGGGTAAGCATCACACCAATACAGGAATGTGTTTACAGGATTTATGTGTACTATTATAGAGGAATAATAACACTAACACATCAATCATTTCACCCACAGGAAAAGATTGTAGTCATGGCAACAATCAACCCCATTCGTAACCTGCAACAAGAGATGCTGGGAGATGCAAACCTGCCCGAGGATCAAACCCGCAAGGTGACCCAGCTCAAGGATCTGCTTGAACGTTGCCACATGCTTGACCCCATCAAGCGTGCCACCATAGACACCTGCCTCATGCACCCCTTCATCCGGGAGAAGATGTGAGCCCCTCAGTCAGCGAAGTCAAGGGACGCAGGGGAAGGTTGTTTTGATTTATTTATTGCAATCACAGAGCATGAAGACCATCCAGCTGGTGATTCCTGGGGAGTTATCCAAGTAAGAAGCTCTTCTCGCATCTGTTCATTATTTTTTTATACCAAGCCGCCACCAGAGGGCACCCACTCACTTGTGTCACTCGCCGTACCGTCACTTCAATGTCGTGAACTCACTGCACACACAAATACAGAGTCACCACTTTGCCTGTCCTGAAGTGTAGTGTATGTGAATGCGCCAAGTATTACTACCTCGGCCAGCCTGGCACAGCTTGGCCTACACTTGAATGCAGAGCCTCCATGTCAGATGTATGATGTTGATGTTGGACAACAGGCAAAGTCTGTAATTTGTGGTGTGTGGCTTGTATATGGTGATGAAGACGTAGAATTTATATGTATTTTGTATGTGTGCAGTGTGGAAGAATGAGTGGATGTGTATATGTGTGTTTGGAAATATTTATAACCTTTTGTGCAGTGGAATGCATGTCAAAGTGTGCATTTATATGTAATTGATGTGAGGAGGGAATAGTATATTGATTTTTGTATGTGGTGACGAGCTCACAATAATATTAACACTTGGATAATTGGTAAAGTTTATCAATGACAGGGAAATGTGTGTTGATGGATCTGTGTGTGTGTGTGTGTGTATTCATGTATGCAGTGTGCACTCCCGTATGTGTTGCAAGGATATCCGGTTTGTTTTACTTTTGTGTTGTGGAGACATAGATACAATGCCAATTTTATATTTTATCAACATTTTTGAGTTACCATCAGCTGTTGTGATGCATAACAGCTCCCTTCTTGCATCAATTATCATCATTTAAGTCATGGACTGTCTCCCTAACCTTCAGAAACATGAAATTTCTAGGGAACTCAATACTTTGATTTTATAAGTTAATTGGAGACAGTACTGTTGATATATTGTAAAATAAAATCACAAATTGTTCAGCAGTCAGGTGTTTTATTGCGCATTTTACCGTCAACTGATGCTATGAAGATGTGTTTGAGAGGCGTAGGTGTAAGTATGATATAGTGTACAGGTGTGGTGGGGGATACACACACTAGTGATGGGTGAGTGGGCTAAGAGGTGCTTGGATTCTTTACCTTTACCTGACGAGGGCGCCAACCTTCGCCATTGTAGCAGATGAAATCTCCAGCTAGTTGTTATTGGATACATAATCGAACAGAACCTCTTGACAGCTGGCTAATGTGATTTCATCAGAATTGCTCTTGAGATGAACATGGTGAATTCAGGCGGCAGGGGTTAGCAGGGCCTAGGGAAGGTGTAATAAGGTAGTAACTAACTTCTTGTGACAGCTAGCAGCCAGACCGTACCTCTAACCTGGTGATAATATTTCTTCGTTTTAAACCTTCCCTGTTCCTCTACATGTCATTTCGAGGGATGGAGGAGTAGTAACACATTATTCTTCACCATTAATAGTGGAGGGATATAAAGAAAACATTACCTATTAAGCGTAAGTAACCTTAATAAATAACATGAACAGGTTTCAACAGGTATCTTTAGGTGGCGGCCGTGCGTTGACTGCTGGGTCACGTATATATAAAATCAAAATTGAGATTTTTATTATACACAGGAAAGCAATTATATATACTTTAAAAAATCGTTTGAAATACCTATCTGTTTCCTACACAAACATTTATTATATTTGATTCGTATTTATTTCATGAAAAATGTTTATTTCTAAGGTCAATCATAAAATCGAATAATAGAATAAAGCAATAATAATGAAATTAAACCAATATGAACTATAGAATAGAATATATAAAAATTATTCAAACAGAAAGTAAAGCCTAAATAAACCATAACACAAAGAAAAACGGAAAATACAACGAACAAATGAGGAAAAAAACACCGTAATTATTTGTTTACATCCAAGAGTGTTAATTATAGCGTGTTAGGTACAGTAAAAGAAGTGTTAGGACATGGTGACTTACAAGGATAGGGATGAAGGTGAATGTGTTGTGTTGTGAGTGTGTTATGGTGGGCTGATGGGCTGACAGGCTGACGAATCGGCAAAAATCGATAAATATACCGGTATACCGAAGGGCTTCTAATGCCTGTAATACCGCCCCGAAAATACCGGTATATCAGTATACCGGATAGGTGCACATCCCTAGACACACACACACACACACTCAGCAGACGCCAGGCAATGTAATCTGGTTATATAGTGTGAGGGACTTGGGAGTTCAAGTAAGCAGTGACTTGCGCCCCAGGGAACAGTGTAGTATAGCTAGAAATAGGGCCAACAAGATACTGGGATTTATTGGTAGGTGTGTGACAAATAGGAGTTCTGAGGTCATTCTGAGGTTGTATTTAGCGCTAGTTAGACCCCACCTAGATTATGCAGCTCAATTTTGGTCCCTCTTATTATAGGAAGGATATAGGCTCCTTGGAGGCACTCCAGAGAAGAATGACCAAGATGATTCAGGGGCTGAGAAATTTACCCTACAAAGATAGGTTAAAACGTCTTAATCTCCACTCCCTAGAGAGAAGGAGGGCAAGAGGGGGATATGATTGAGGTTTTCAAATGGGTAAAAGGAATTAATAAGGGAAACATTGATCAGGTTTTAGAAATTAGTAGTCAGGATAGGACACGTGGAAATGGGTACAAGCTAGAAAAACTTAGATTCAGGACAGACCTAGGTAGATATTGGTTCACTAACAGAGTGGTGGACGATTGGAATAGGCTGGGTAGACACGTAGTAAGTACTGAGTCAATAGGTAGCTTTAAAAGACGGTTGGATAGAGATGACAGGTGGGATGTATAAATATTGGATTATTCCAAGGGTGGGAGACAAGGAACTGCATCGTGTAGGTCATTAACTGGCCTCTTGCAGTCCCTTCATTTCTTATGTTCTTATGTTCTTATTCCTAAAGAGTATGAAAAAATAATTTGATACGTGAGAAAACCAGTTACATTGAGTGAAAGGAAAATTAGCTATTAGGTTTATTTTCTTAATGTGTGTTTGATAAATTGTACTATCATTTACGGATCTTTCTCAGATAATAATTCAACATAATAAATATTTTCTATACCCTTTTTGCCTGAGTTTCATATATATATATATATATATATATATATATATATATATATATATATATATATATATATATATATATATATATAAAGTTAATCTGGTAACCCTTGCCTCTAGTGAACGTAAACAAATAAGTTTGAATAGTCGCCTGTGTAATTACTCCGTATTTAGGAGGTTATTATACCCAGGTGACTCTAGTGTGGCTGCAACAGGTGAGCTCAAACGAAGGTGTGATGCTATAGGTAACAAGTATTTCATTATAACGAGGAAATATTAATATAGTAAAGGTTTTAGTAAGATTTTGTAGTTACCCCAAAAGACGATCCAGTTAACCTTGACCCTTTGATTTATTTTTCTGTCAGTAATTTAATCAGACCAATTCACATTAAAAAAATACGTCACCAATAACCTAACTCCTTTAAATATGACCGTGTTAGAAATAGGTTTATCTGCAGACCAACGCCTCCAAACCGATCTTAATATTTTATTACTGTATTTACTGTATTGAATATTTGTGAAGGTTTTAGTACGCGATCGATGCCTTAATTTACATGTACTGTTTGATTTGTAAGTCCACACACCTGACAGAATTAGAGTTAGGTTAGGTTGGGGGGACAGTTTAGTTTAGGTGACCGCTCACTAAAACCTTAACATATGTTCACTACAGTAAGTATCCCGTGTACTACAACAACAATTATTCTGATCGAGTCTGCAGATTTACCAACTAACTAGATTATATCAACTTACATGAGATTCCCTTAACCCAAATAGTAATATGTAAGCCTCTGTAGATAAGCATATATAATTTACATAGCTACCTGTGGATATTTGTGCCTTACAACTACGCAAATTATATACTATGCTTATCTATCTTATTCTTATCTATTATCTTATTTTTGAAAGATGGCTATAATACGATAATGTTTTTGGTTGTATGGTGGTTAAGAGAGGCCTGTATGAGGTGATGTAATGTTAATATCAAGTTATAGTGAGGCATGGTGATGTACATTTCATGGTTCAGTATTTATAGGCAAGATGTGTGTGGAAAGATTGTAGTATTCTCATTGTATAGTTAGATTGGAGTGCTAGTAATAGGTTTGGATAATTTTGTTCATTGCAAGGAGACGTTTCATTACAAAGCTCAACAACCAATACAAATCCAGGTAATTATATATTTTTATTTATTTACAATTACGATGCTATAGTGAACTAATACCCATATACATACTATCTTATTTTGTGATGATCAGTAGAGCAGCACCAGGAGGCCTCACAACACATGATAGGAATGCTGGAAATAATGATATATTGACATTGGTGTAATTTGTTGTATTGGTGTTGCTGTTGCTATTCTTTATTCTTTATTCTTTATCACAATGTTCAGACCCTATTCCTCCAACTAGTGGTGCTCTACAGGGCCTCTATTACTTGTTTTCAGGATCAACTGATTAAAGAGTTGGTGAGCCGTGGGAAATGCCTCTCGTTGGGGATGTCTTGGCCTCCATCAGTAAGTGGACATTTTTAGTATTACATAGAATTACATTGATTATTACTTGTAGAAAATATGACTAGAAAATTCAAATCAACTCTTCACTGATTATTATGTCCATACAATGTCTCCTGAATGAAGCATGGATTGGTATGAAAGACTTATTGATTGCAGTAGTAAATAATTCAAGAAAGATAGGTGTACAATGGAATACAACTAATGTTTTCATGATATCAACACTAACTAATATAGAAACTGATAAAGAATAAAAAACCTAATAAACATCTTGGAAATGATCAGTAAATGAATACATATGGATAAATAAACTGTAGATCTATACATTTCACATTTACTTCATTAATCAAGTCACCAGTTTACAGAACCTTTTGATTTAAGGAAAAAGTAAAGGGAGTAGCTTAGAAAAATTATGCTGGAAAATATTCTCAAGTGAGCCTCTGATAAGTAAGTCCATCCCTAGTATCACCTCCTTCCCTCCCCAACAGGAAGAGGAGGGCGGGAGAAGGTGGGGCTGGAGGGCCAGATGGAGGAGCTGGTAAGGCAAGCAGAGGAGGCACACGTCAAGGTTCTCAAGGCAATGAAGTCACGCTATGTTGAGCTGACCTCGGCCGTCTCTGATACAGCCTTCCTCCAGAACCATGTTGAGACCACACTTCAGAGCATCACAGACCTTCACACCACCATACACCAGGACGTAAGTTAATGCCGCTGGAACACAAGCCAATGTTCTGTAAAGCTTGGCGAACCATTACCATTTTGAAAGGGAGGTTCAGGGTTTGCACAGGTCAGTGGTGGTGAGGTTGTTGCATAGTTGTGTGTCATGTCTTTCTTGTCTCATCAGGGAAAATGAAAACCACTGCTCAGGGTAATGTAAATAGTAGTATGATTATGAGAATACAATAACCAAAGTTCACTACATCTAGATAACCAGTCAGCACCAAAACTTGTCTCAGTGTGTTAACCCTTCTGCAGGTGGTGACGGGCGTGAAGGGAAGTGTAGGGGAGGTTGGGACTGTGGTGACAAGGTGGAAGGAGGTGTTAGGAAGCCTAGAGGCCGCCAATATACTCATGGATATCCACACTTGTCTGGAGGATGCGGAGAAGGCAGGATCTGAACACAGGTTTATGGAGGCGGCTCAACATCTGGCTAAGGTGAGTGGAAAACTTGAAAACGATGCATTGATGAAGAAAGTGAAATGGAATGCTAGTGCTATGTCTAAGGAAAATAAGGTAAAAATAATAATGTGGAAAATAGTTCTCCTGTCTGTCTGTGTTTATTTCCATTCCATTCCTATTATGATACCTTTCGTGTTCCTTATGTCATTTTATTCTTCAGTCTGTACGTTGCCAGTTACATTTCATCATATTCCTTCACAATTACTGTGCATCTTATCAATGAAAAGTAGGTAAGGGCAGCAGTGATGTAGAAAATGAATGTGTAAAGAAACAATAAGTAATAATAAAAAGGAAAAGTGATAAAACATATAGAATGGTTCATAAAAATAGTCCTTTATTTAGTTGAGTTAATCATACAGTAAGTGACATAATGAACTCTTGAACAGGTTGAGGATCTAGTGCAAGACGCATCAGGGAAGGAGATTGAAGGTCAGCTGGACATCATTGATGCACTGCGGGAGGAACTTGTGATGAGCAGAAGGCAGCTCATCTGTTCCATCAGTGAAGTAAGATGAAGATGAAGCTGGAGACTACATTTTGTATTCTGTTTTTATCCTGTGGTTTACTGATTATAGACAAGTTATGAAGCACGTTTCTCATTGTTATATAGCGGACATCAGTGGTTCCTAACCTTGATGGAGGTACTGAACCCTGTAAGCTTCATCAGTGCATTCACCGAACCCTTCGTGTCGTTACAAATAATATGAACAGGTTATTTATAACCACATTTAGGCATTCACTTTTATCCAAATAGTGTGGAATCTGACCCACCGTGATTAATGTTACTAAAGAAAAAAATGTGTTTTGAAATGTTTGTGGATGAATGTTTTTACCTTTTGTTGAATATATTCCTAGAATTCTTGACCTCTGACGAACCCCTGGGTTTTGATCGAACCCAGGTTAAGAACCACTGCCGTACATGATCTTTCTATCTCACTCATCATTAAGTTCCTTCCTAGCTACATACACTCACCTTGTTATTCATGTACCTGCTTGTACTTCTTACTTCCACAAATTGAGATGAGTCAGAAGGTGTCCAGTAAGTCACCAAACAGTACTGTATAGAGCCAGAAAGAGTATTGACCCATGACACCAAAACAAACACCACTCACAGCATCATAACTTCACTTATAATAGATCCATAGAAGGCTTACAAGTCACTGTTGCTGCAGGTGTGGCAGGAGACCATCACGTGGGAGGAGGAACGACAACCTAACGGAGAACGCTCAGTGTCCCTCGTGGTGCTGCCGGGAGGGAAGAAGGTATCAAACTGGAGTGAGCAGAAGTTACAGCAGATGTTGGGCGCCCTCTACCTGCTGGGGGAGCTGCAGCGGCAGATCACCACCCTCGGAAGGAACCTGATGAAGCACCTCTTTGAGTGAGGGAATGAGCCTTCTTGGGTGTACAGTGGGAGGGTGTATACATGCTAGGGTGTATTTACCAAGGGTGTTTCTGTAGCTAACACACCTTCCTTCCACTGTGCTGCAGGCCAATCATCCAGCACGGGGCCGAGGTGAAGGTAGCTGAGCGCAATGAAGGCTTTGTGGTGACAGTGACGCGTGGTGGGAAGGACACCACCAACAACACCCAGGCCATCATGGTGTTCATGAGGCTGCAGAAGGTGAGCTCATCAACCTCACCTCACTCTCACACCAATCATGAAGGATGTGTTCCTTTCATTTGCTTGGATGCTTCAACACTTGAGTAAGGAAGGCAAGGGATGTAGTAAAGAATATTTAGGTAATGTTGTGTGCCATGTTGCAGGTGTTCAACATCCTGGACAAGGCTTTCCTCTCCATCGTTATCAACACCAACAACGAAACGACACTCATGCACATGCTGGGCTCTCAGGTGAGTTCCAATGTGATGCTGTGCAAGGTGTGCTGCTGCTGCACCCTTTGTCTGTATACGTGTACATGTATACATAGTTTGCTGGTTGAATATATGTACTAAGTCCATGTTTATCAAACCTGGATGTTGTGTTAAAGTTTGGTTTTGGTTGTGCCTTTGTGTGGTGTCCATAGCAAGCATTTGTTTGTTCACTTTTACATATTGGAGAACAAAGGATGGTTTTTTTTTATCATTACAGATTAGCACAGAGTTCAAGGACATTCTAATCAAGGACTGCATTGCTGATGCTGTTCCTTACAGCAGGGCTGAGCTGAGTCAGTTTGATGCTGTGAAATCTGCTGCTGAAGAGCTTCAAAAGTTCTTTGTTGTAAAAGGTAATTGAGTGTTGTGTGTGAGGCCATGAACACATCATAAAGATTCACTCTAAATCTAATGAACACAATCGTTTTGTTTAAACTAGGTACCATCAACATTCTATACATAAAAGTTTCAAAGCTCCCCACTGAGAAAGCTTTATATAACTGTGTAAAAATCTGATTAATTATCTTCAGAAAAAGTCATGAATAGTTCACCACCACCACTAAAGGAAGTATGGTGAGGCAGCCTTTGGGATGCATTCATGGTGAAGGTTAACATTATCACTGGGCACATGACCAACCTAACACCTTCCCCAGGCTTCTTTGGAGAGCAAGACAAATCCCTGATGGATTATGCGGCCAATGTTGACGTGGTGTTCAGCAACAAGGCGTGTGCACACATCCTGGAGCGTGCCAGGACACTCATGAAGCAGCCCCTGCACGTCACAGTGTGCATCACACCCCTGCACCCCGACGGCCCACTCATTGTTCAGGTGGGACCAAGGGTTGTGTGCATGCACCCTTCATTGTACTTGTAGATCTAGGTGATGGAAGGGTACAGGAGTGGAAATATTTATTATTCCAACAAAGTTTAAGTCTTACCTATGAATACACAGTGTAGAGTGATACATTTAAGAGATAGATAAGGTACATACGGTGGTGTTGAGTTCAATCAGTGCTTACTTAACCCCAATGTTACTTGTAGGACGCAGCAGGCCGACAGCTGGAACAGAACACCATGCAACTGGAGAAGCTGCTCTCGGCCAAGTCCCTCAACATGCCAAAGTGTCAAATAAGGTGAGGGTGTCACCTGCTGAGGTGAAGTGTTGGGAAGGTAATGCTAGTGTTGCTTCATCATCATCATCTTTCAGTTCAATAAGATATTAACTTTTTATCTGTATTTTTCTTATTTTATATTTATCTTACCTATATATTTCCTTGATTATATAACATTCAAAGGAGTTTCATCTACACGAATAAATACCATTACTTTTCTTTCTTTTAAGTCTCGTAGAAATACTCTCTACCTTTCCTTATGTAAACTATTACTCCTGCATGTCCACTCCATGAGATAGGTTGTCAAGTAGTCCTTTCCACACCAAGTTATCATCCTCCCTCTGTCTCGTCCCCAGCACGTCTGTTTGTGACTTGGTGGAGCTACTCTACCAGACGTTGGAGGAGGCGTGCATCAGCTCACCAGAGTACGCGGGCAGACTCTTCTACACAGTACACAACATCCTCACCCTGTACTCCCATGTAGTGCCCACAGCCCACGCCCATCAGCTGGCTACACTCCCCCAGCAGGCAGGTACTCACACAACATCTTACTTCCTGTGTCATGGTTTTCATTACAAATTTGAAACCTATTGAATATTGAGTTGCTTTCCTTAATTGGTCTATGTATCTATGTAGCAAACTAATTTTCCTCCCTAAAGAGCTATAGTCAAGATAGGCTATTTAGGGTTCAGGGAAATATTACTCTCCTCTTCCCCTCTGCACCCTGTCTTGATGTAGGAGAGAATACAAAGTTAATGTAATAATAAGTTCCCTTGCTTCTTCACTTCTATTTAATCTCAGGTTCTGTACAGTGTTTTTCCCTCTCTCTCTCTCCCTGCAGCAATCGTACACAACAACAGCATGTACTTGGCCCACCACACACTCTTCCTGGGTCATCAGTACTGGTCACGCCTCCCCGAAGCACTGCGCACCACCACCAACATCACCATCGACCAGGCACATGAGCTGCGTAAAATGGCCTCCTCCATCTTCCTGAAGGCGATGCAGAGTCACCGCTCGGCACTCATCACTACACTGCGGGATTCTGTCTGTGAGTGCTCCACCTGAACTCTATATGGTTGATCCTATAACATTTTACTTGAAGAGTGAAAAGTATGGTGATAATGTTTACCTATATCTTTACTGCATTGTTTCCTTACCAGCTACTATGGTACTTTGTTTGTTTTCCCACTTGTTTTGTTTGTTTACAGTTAACTACAGCTGACCTTAAGTAAGCTACGTGTGTGTGTGTTTAAACAGTCAAAGTGTCACTCAACTCAAGACTCATAATGATTTTGTAATTTTATATCTTGTGTTTGAGTAAGATGGTAAATCCTCGTGTGTGTGTGTGTGTTGTGTTGCAGGTTTGGACACGCTTGGATGTGACGCCAGCCGGGCACACAAGGCACATCAGGGCATGCGTCAGGTGATCCATCAACTGCAGCTCCTCCATCAGGTGTGGCAGGATGTGTTGCCATGCAGGGTGTACATCAAGGCAATCAGTAAGTATTCACGGGAAGATAAGGAAGGAAGGAGGCTGTCTAGTGTGTTTATATCATGGGTATATTGATTGATTTTATTATTTTATTATTTTTATTTTTTATACAAATGGAAAACTGGCTAAGGGCAATAAAACAGGTAAAAAAAAAATCCTGTTTGTTAATTAATGGTTAACTAAATCCTCCGTGTTTCCCTTGGTGCAGGTCGGCTGGTGGGGTCAGTGGTGGAGGAGGTGGTGGCGCGGGTGGTCACTCTAGAGGACATTTCAGCCGACGCAGCGCTGGCTCTCATCAAGATCCTCACCTTCCTTAAAGAGTTTGTTCCCTCACTGTTCAAGGTGAGTGGTAGTGAGTGGGTGTGATATGAGGTTTTGTAAGCAGCTCTGTGACTGCACCCTAAACTGTTGCTGGACCCATGTGCAAGTAATGTGTTGTTCTATATTACAGTCACTTGTATTGTGTAAACTGATCATTGAAGTAGCTTGTTTAGAAGAATTTTGCAATCCTATGTTACTTTACCAATAGTTAGTTTAGTACCTTAAATTTGGCCTTAGTATATGATTAACAGTGGGAGTGTATACTGAAGGGAAGGGAGTGTGTGTGTGTGGAGCAGCTTGTGAGTGTCTACATTTCTGTGGTTGTTTCTCCTTCAGGTGGAGGGTGAGGAGGATCCAGGCCCGGGGGAGGTGCTACGGTGTGTCAGGCTGTGGGGGAAGTTCTGCGAGCTCATCACAATCCTCGGGGCAAGCTTGCAGGACATTCAGGACCGGTGGGCAGAGGGCAAGGGTCCCCTGGCTCATGAGTTCACCCCAGACGAGGCCAAGCAGCTGGTGCGCGCCCTCTTCCAGAACACTGACCGCCGGGCTAAGGTTCTGGCGCGCATCAAGTGAAGCCTCAGTAACTGTTAGGTCGTGAATGGTCTCCTTTTAACACCTGTCCTCCTGTATAATGATCTGCTTATAGTTTTTGATAGAGTTGACAATACAGAAAGTTTGATATCGTGGTGTGGTGTACTTTTGAGAACCTTTATCAATTGGAGTTTGAAGTTTGTTTTGCATTCTTCACCCGGAGTAGAGGTAGAGGACACTGGGTCCAGCGTGTGTAAATGTTTGAATGCTAATGGTGTCTGCTTTAGTACTATCTGGGTTTACACATTCGGACTGTGGATACTTTACGGGACATTTATTTTTACTGTACAGATAATATTTTGTGCCTTTTATCAAACTGTGATAAGTGCAGGATAGTCGGAAAGCAAATAACACTTTTTAATGTAATAAAAAGTTGTTCATTGATGTTCACTTTTTATCTAGTGGGTGAAGGAGGTGGAGGTGTTACCCAAACAACTCCTGTCTCCTGCACAACATGGTAAAGTAAAGATATGACACTTCATGTATCCTTTATTGACAAAAAAAGGTCTGAAAACGGAAGAACATGTAAGTTAGTGTTTTGTTAAGTAAGGTGAGATGCTTTAAAAGGGTATAAGGAACCCATGAATGATTTGTTGTCGAGGTGTTCTCCCCGCGGCAAAGACACTCACTCACTCACTCCCTCACACCCTCAGCTGACTGGTCACTACATAACAAAACTCTAACACCTAATATCACATACCAAACTTTATCTCCTTGGCTACAGGCATTATGCAAGTATAAATAAATTGAATCAAATATTTGCCTTGAAAAGATAAAAGAAGGTAAACTCATCCAATTTTTTTTTACATCTAACATAAAAAAATACTTGTGTCTCAAATCCTATCAATATATTTCATAACCTTTGTATATTGATGAAACTTGAATAACCGAATGTATTAATGGTATCCTGTCTGCCAGTCAACAAGGGCATATCAACCATCCTAACATAAGGGTGCCCTGAGTGGGTGGATGGGATGCCAACCCCAACCTTAATGCCCTCTGCTGCCATGTGTGTGTACTGAACCAAGGAAACCCTCAACACACCACCACCAAGAAACACACACACACACACACACACACACACACAATTCATCAATACAGCAAGCATACCATAGAGTATTAAGATGCGGAGTTGTACTGAAGAACAAAAACAACAATATTTCACTACATTGTATCAGCATCAAGACCGCATATACTTGGCAGTGGTTTCAGGGTTTCTCAAGGTCACCACACATCACCAGGCATCAGAGTTACCTGTGTGGTGGTTACTCGTCGGGCACCTCCACCTCGCCACTCTGCACTGCCTCCTGCATGTCCCTTGGGTTCTGGCCGTCAATGGTGCACCCCACACTGTTAGCTGAGCCCAGGATCTCCTTGACGGTGCCTCGGAGCGTCCTGGCCATGGAACGCGGCCTCATGATGCGAGCAATGTTGATCACCTCCTCAAAACTAACACTGCCATTGTGCTTCACGTGCTTCACCTAAACACACAAGAAAGGAATGGTGACTGTATTAGTGAAGTAGATTTATATAATGGTGCTGGTGTAATTTGTGATGTTATAGTGAAGTTTGGTGATGTGGTTATGGTTAGTTTTACCTTCTTCCTGTCCCTGTGTGGCTCCTTGAGGGCACGGATGAGCAGGGCGGCGGCTGTGGGCACCACCTCTACCTGGGCCTGACGGTTCTGGATGGTGAGCCTCACTGTCACCTGCACAACACACGGGATGGGGCTTATTATATACACTACACATGGCACGGGTTTGATGTATAACAATATTCATGCCAAGAAGCACGATATCAACACAGGATACAAGGAAGTAGTAATCCTGGGCCAATTAATAAGATACATTTATCATAATTGAAAGCATAATTTTATAAGTATCAAAAACTTGTAATGTAATGGGATTCAAATTTAAGCAGATAAATTACATTGAAATGTTGCATAGTTAATGCGATATATATTTTATTATATCTTATCATTATTACTATTATTATTATTACAAGTACTATAATTCTGCTTATTATTATATTTCTGGTGCAGTTTTCAGGCACAACTATTATTTCTTTTTCACAAATTTGAAATAAGATCGTAGGTTGAATTCAAATCTTGTCGGTTGGCCGCGTCGCGCCAGTAAGTTGAGGAAGGTGACAGTGTGCACGCGTACGTGTGTTTGGTGCTGCCACATCTACTTATCCTGAGTGTAAGTGTCTCAACCATCCTTAAACGTTACCTACAACTTTCAACATAACAATTAATCACTAGGAGAGTAGTATTACCAACACAGTGTTATAATTACACTAGCTATTACACCTTGTTCATGTAACGGTCTAACCTGAACCCAACGGTCAACACTGCATCAGCCTACTGGTAATTACTAGGCCTGGCTGCTTTCATAACAATAATATATGCATTACCACATCACACGAAAAGGAAGAAAGAAAAAACTGATCAATAGAGAAAAAATCAAATTATAACAAGAAATCTGGCTTCCTATCAAAAATTTAATATGAATTCTGGCAGATAAAAAAAAAATGTAACTTAAAGAAATATAAATCAATAGTAAAAAAAACTCGATATACATGAAATATTGTTACAAATTCTGCTTTAACTAATTTGCTAACAATAATCTATAAATAGTGAAAGATAAAAGGAAAGGAAGGAAGAAGAAAAGTCAAAGAATACATATTAATAGAGAAACAGAATCAAAACTTCCGAGAATCAAGATTAAGTGAACGCAATCATGTCATATTTCCCGCCCAGTTTCAGTGGCGCCAACACTCCCGCCAAAACATTACCATTATAACAATATAAGAATATAAGGAAGCTGCAACAGGCCCGGAGGCTTACACGTGGTAGTTCCTGTCACTCCAATACTCCCTTATTACCTACACCCACCTCTCATCCCCATCCATAAAGCCGTCTAGTCTTCTTTAAAACTTCCTATCGTCTGTGCACTAACTACCTGTTGACTGAGTGTGTTCCAATCGTTTTGACTAGTGCGTCACACGCGGGAATGTTTTGTTATTGACACAACGCTGTGCTCCGTCGTTACGACTCACGACCCATATCTCCTGCAAGTCTTGACCAACGCGTAACAAAAACAAGTAACATGTAATTGTGAAATGCCTAGTTTACCGCCACCTTACTCTACGCCTCTCTAGTGAGTATAATTTCAAAAGCTTCAGTCTCGTCTCATAACTAAAATTATGAATCCCCTCTATCATTTTGGTCATCCTTCTCTGCACTGACTCTAACAATCCTATATCCATTCTATAATACGGGGACCAAAACTTCACTGCATAGTGGACGTGAGGTCTGCCTAACGCCAAATACAACTTCAGAATAACCTTTTAACTACTTTTAACACTCCCATAGTAAAGAATCCTAACATTCTATTAGCTCGATTTCTAGCCTCAATACATTGTTTTCTAGGACGGAGGTCTGAGCTAACCTGTAGGGTGAATTTACTACTATCACTACCAATCCCACATGATACCCACCTTGAGTCCCTTCCATGCTGTTGTGGCCTTGCAGATGTCCTCACCGACCTTCTTGGGGGAGAGTCCGAGAGGGCCAACCTTAGGAGCCAGGGAGGACGTGGCACCGACCTCACCTCCAATGGCACGCAGCTTAACTATGAAACACAAGGTAAGGTGACTTGCTTGTATACCATTGTCACTTCTTGTTATCTATTCCACCCCATAGTTAGGTTATATCCAGTGTTAAATGGTTGACTATCTGATGGTAAGGCTTCATGGTATGTGTTATTGGTGTTAGGTTAAACTCTTGATACTAGTATAGTCTACACGTATTTTTAAAGTATATACGTGTTGAATATTGCGTGGTAAGGCTTCATGGTCTGTTATTAGTGTTAGTTTGTTGATGTTAGGTTAGCCTCTCGATAGTTGCCTAGCCTATACGTGTTTTTAAAGTATAGTCTTAAATGGCTAATATATATGTTACCCTTAAAAATGTGTTAATAGGTTGTTTAATCCTCATATTGTTGTGTGTTATCTGTTATTGGTCCACCCCATTACAGACCAGCACTAGTATTTGGGTAACTGGTATTAATTAGGTTACTTGACCAGTTATCTTATCTATCTGTTACCTATACAGTATAACACACGTGTCATGAAGGAGTGTTAGCTCAATTACATCTATGCATCTTTATTTACTGGTATTGTTAGTTAGGTTGTGGTTCAAGAGATAACACCGGTTTGTTTTGCCGTCGAACTCATTAGGGTTCGATCCGATTCAATGGTGTTGTGGGTAGTGTGTGTTTGATCTGGTAACTATTTATTCTGCTGCTACGGTGGTTGTTATAGATGATGTGATGGTAGTATATTATTGATGTTATTATTGTTGCAGATAGTGTTGATTACTATTTTTTATTAATGTTTATGTTATTGTTGATGATATTACGCCACTAATACTGATTACGATGCGATTGTTGTTGCTGCTGACCGTGGTTGATGTATTTTTTATTTTTTGTTCATGTAGCGAAAAGCTGTAATTATCTCATTATTATTGTTCCCGTTGCACGCTTTTATAGATCTGACTAGCGTGTTCGTGCAGTTACTAAATATCTAACTAACTTAACATCACCGTAAGCTGTTAATAGGGGTTTCGTTCCCTTGATCCCATGAATTATATGAACCCAAGTTGAAGAGTGAGCCCAATGGCGCTTGTCAACACGTGAAGGCGCATGCGCATTAATGGAGGGGGAGGCATCAGGGTCTGTCCATTACCCTGTCTATCTGTTTGTCCGCATCATAACTTAACTAGTGTATAATTGATATTGACGACACATGCAAGGTTAAAACACGAGGATAATTTCATGGCTGATCCTGTAACTGTAAACTTTGAGCTGCCTTCATAAACTGGGCAAAGAAAACGGGACTACTGATACCTCCAACTATCTTATTAAAGAACTTGTTTAACGGCAAAGCAATTCTGCCATTATGTCTGTGTATACTTGATGCGCGTGTACGAGAGAGAGAGAGAGAGAGAGAGAGAGAGAGAGAGAGAGAGAGAGAGAGAGAGAGAGAGAGAGAGAGAGAGAGAGAGAGAGAGAGGGGGGGTTTGGGCGCTGTTACCCCCTGGCCGTCTAAATTTACACACTAGGGGGCAGGGGTCAGAACACGTGCTAGATGGAATACGTTCACTCAGCGTCCTCTCAACACACGCTGCCTTGCCTTGCCTTGCCTTGCCTTGCCTTGCCTTGCCTTGCCTTGCCTTGCCTTGCCTGCCTTGCCTTAAACTGATATTATAACCGGTAGACGGAACAATATTATATGATAGATAATAATTCATGATTTTAAATACGTAGTGATAAAGCGCACTGATATATTGAAACTATCGCATGTGGGAAGTGATTTAGCTTAATTTATATTAGTTAATCACTCGTTCACTGCTATATATTTTTTTTTAGATAACACTGGAATGCGAAAATAGACACTAATATACAATCACAAAATCACATAAAGCACCAAAATTAACTTACGTATAAAAAAAAACCATGAGTATTTCTTAAACTTAGAAAAATAAATACATAACGTAGAAGAAAGAAAAAAAAATATTCACACTTACCTATCTTAATCTCCGTTGGGTCAAATTTAGGAGGCATGGTGGCGGTGGTGTTGGAGTGAAGAGGCGCGTGTGTGTAGCCTGCTCAAAGGTAGTGGAGGGAAAGACAGACTTGGCACTGGCACTATACAACTTTGGCACCCCACGTAGAGCCAGGGTAGTAGAGGGGGTAGGGGTGGAGATGCCAAGCAAGGAAAGGGTATTAGGGTACTATGAGGTACACGTATATTAAAGAAAATAAGTGGGTATAAGGATGATTTAATAAAGAAAGAAATATATATATAGAAAATGGAATCAAAATTTAGGAATAGCTTACGATAACAAGATAGATGAAAGAGAATAAAGAGAGGAATGAGTGGGAATGATGATAAAGGGAAGGCGTGTGTAAGAATGGAGTAAAGAGAAGGAAATACTAAAATGGAAACATATGAATTTATAGGATGATTGTGGGAAGAAGGAAGGAAAGATAAAAATGCAAGCTAACGTAAGGGAAACAAGAGATGAGGAAAACTAAAATAATAATAACAGCATTAAGAAGGAACTGAAAAAGGAAAGAGAGAGAGAGAGATACAGAGAAACAGAGACAGAGAATGAAGGGAGAAAGTGAAGGGGAGATTATCAAAGGAAGAAAGAAGATAAAAATAAGAACAAGGAGTAGGGGAGGAGAGGTAAGGAAGTACTTGGCGCTGGTTGTATCTCTTCGATGCCTTAATGAAATGCTGATTAATGAAACGAAGGAAATAAAGGTTAAGATTGATGTTACAGAGAGAGAGAGAGAGAGAGAGAGAGAGAGAGAGAGAGAGAGAGAGAGAGAGAGAGAGAGAGAGAGAGATGCACTACCGCCTTGTTTAATGGGTGGATGCTTCTCTCTCTCTCTCTCTCTCTCTCTCTCTCTCCTCTCCTCTCCTCTCCTCCTCTCTCTCTCTCTCTCTCTCGTTTGATCTACGAAGGCAATGCTCACACACACACACACACGCACATGGAGAGAACAGCCATCATCACACTCGCGTACACATCCAGTCATGCACGTAACACACACACACACACACACACATACATAGGCCTACACACGTATATACTCTCTCTCTCTCTGCTTTATCCCTTGTCCTCCTTCTATTCACTTTCATTCCCTCGTTTCTCTTATTTCCTCCTTACATCCACACCTCTCCTCCCCTCCTCTCCTTCCTCTTTACCTAGCTTCCAACTGTCTCTTTATCTTCATCAATCATCAATCATACATCATACGATACGCTATTCTACATATCATACAAAAAAACAAAAAAAAACAGCGGCTCAAAACAATAAACAATATACAAACAGGATTCATAAGAAGAAAAAAAACAAATGAGGATCAGGTTGCGTGCGCGTGGTCTTGGTTTTATATATTCCGTATGACAACAAAGAACACGAAGAAGTCTCATCAAAGTCGCCGTATAGCTGCTCGAGGACAAAGATCCAAGCTGGAGGTATTGACCGGGCCACATCCTCCTCCTTGTCTTCCCCCTCCCACGTCTCCCACGGGAATAAGTGACGTATTAGTGACCCCTCCCTCCCTCCCTCCCTCCCTCACCTCTCACCCTCCCACCCATGCGGACTCTTTCTGTCGCTTGCATGGTGTTTATCTCTCTCTCTCTCTCTCTCTCTCTCTCTCTCTCTCTCTCTCTCTCTCTCTCTCTCTCTCTTCTCTCTCTCTCTCTCTCTCTCTCTCTCTCTCAATAGATCAAAGCAGGTAAATTTACCAGCATGTTTAGGAGAGAGAGAGAGAGAGAGAGAGAGAGAGAGAGAGAGAGAGAGAGAGAGAGAGAGAGAGAGAGAGAGAGAGAGAGAGAGAGAGAGAGAGAGAGATATTCATTGTTTTACAGCTGCTTAGAGGGGAAAAATAGTTATTATTGAAAAATATCCTGATATAATTATATAGCATTTATCGAGTATTGCCGCATACATTCACACACAAACACACTTGTATTTCTTATGTTGTGTATATTAATGGAAAGTATTACTGATATGTATGCGTATGTATACCGACATTACTTATAATGTAAAGGGGTTGAGAAGGGAAGGGTTGCACAGGTGTGTCCCTCCCTGCAGGTAAAAGATGAAGCACAACTTTGTCTGATCTGATCTTTATTTTTGAGTATTTCAAACTACAGGTTGCATATATATCAGTTCAGCACTGTCTAGCCCCTACCTTGTTCCGCCTAGACTACCTATGATCACGACACACTCTCGTTACCCTACACTTCATACACCTCGTACAAGACTACATCATCCAGATATATAACAAAGTACACAAACTAGAGACTCTCTAAAAATAGCACATAATTTTCTAGTGAATAATTTCAGCTTCTAGTCTTCTCTTACCATGTACAAAATGATTACTATTTTTTGTTCAAAATTCACAGAATAACCATTTGTCTCCAATAACAGCAATAGACAAAACATAATATTGCTTTGCTTAATTCAAAATATGTTTGCATAATGGGCAGGCCCTTAGGCACTGTGCTGGGCCCTTGGCGGGGGCGGGGCCGGAGCTGGGCCGGCCCCGCCCCCGCACCGTCAGCCAAGGCTCTACCTCACCAGGGGTGGTCCGTGGCACGCACATGCGAGTACATCAGTTGAAAAACAAATGCCTATCACAGGAGGCAACTCTCCCACCTCGATATACTATGTGTGCCAAATGCTCCAATGTGCAGTATTAACTTGTGCATAGCAGAAGGAGTTGATTCTCTCCTAGTTAAGAGAATAAAACAAATTTTTGCACTTTACCTGCTTCTTGTGTAAGCAAAGGAATGTTAAATACTTGGCCAAGAAATACCTTCACGGTATTCTATCGGAACCATTATGAAAATAATGCTATCCCATTCATGCATCGTATTGGCATCATCTAAGTGTTCAGACAATCAGACGCAGCGCCAGCCTCCCGCCGCGGGGCCCCACGTGTTGGCCACGCAGGGCCCAGCCGGAAGGCTGCCGCTCGCCCGTGACTGGAGTCTGGCATCAGCTTATCGTACAAGAGATTGGGCACAAAAAGTGCAAAATAAAATACTGGTGGAGCTCAAGGGGCAGGGTACTGTAAGGGAGAGGAACCTGTTTAGGCGAGGAACTTGGGTTGCTACATGGCTGCCTCAGACCCTCACGGGCCTGGGCTCTGGTAGGAATGGTTGGTGTCCAGCACCGCGGCATGACCTGGGTCCCGCCGCGGCACCAGACCACCCGCCGCCCCGCCTGGCACGCCGAGCGGTACTCACAAAAAAATAACCTTCACATTGTTTGGGCGTGGGAAGGGCGGGCAGGCGGCGGGACACACTGGGCAGGAGGTAGAGGGTGGTGGGACGAGGCTACGCTCCCCGCCGTCAGACTAGCATTTGACACTATCACACTGCGCGATGGGCCTCCCGCGGCACCTCGCACCCAACTAGAATTGCCGGCAAGGGTGAGGGGGTCGATTTCACCACCACACCCGCATCACAATTTCTCTGACTCGGCGTTAAACCTACAGGAGTGTGAATGACAAACGTAATGATTGTCGTCGACGCCACGACCTCCGACCACATCCTTCTGATGTGGTCGGGGTGTGACCACTGGGAGACGCAAAGCGGAAATATATTATAAAGGGAAAAAAATCTATCGCGTATGATTGCATAAGAGGAACCAACTAGAGACTAACGTATCACGAGTGTGCGAGGACGAGGGAGGCCGTACCTTAGGACCCACGTTACCGGGGAGCGAAACCTGTGCCCTGAGGCGACGTGAAGACGACGTAATGTGAAGCTTGGGAAGAGTGTGTCTCACGTGCAGGCTGCCAAGGGGCTGCCTTGGACTCAGAGGAAGAGGAGGAACAGAACGAGAAGGTGGAGGCGGAGGAAGATATAAGCACAATACTGAAACATAACTACATCCCAGCCAACACCAGATGAAGCAAACTGTGACACCATCAAGTCACCAGATTGCAAGAAACGTACAAAACCGTTCTTGTTTTTCATCAGCTGGGATGAAACTGCTCCTACACATGAAGACAGCACTGAGGGAATAGTGAAGGGGTAGTGGGGGACTGATGCTGGGGAAGGGAATGGGGAGGGGTGGGGTGGCCGGCGCTGGGGGGAGGAGGGACCATCACGGCGAGACCAGGAACGAGAAACTCCTAACAGAGGGCGGGATAAGTAGCCTTATTATCACAAGCCGTTGATAATACTGATAAACGAGGGCCTTCCGCCGCAACGGTCCACTACTGCAGCATCACGCATCACTCTCCATGGCACAGGGGTGGCCGCGGGCAAGGCTCCAGGGCACGCAAGGAAGACTCTCCATAATACTTTTTCTCCGTGCGCGGCAGCCCGGCGGAGCCTTTCCCGCGGCCTCCACGACGCCCAGCGCTGGCCCAAGGGTCTGCGAGGTGGCACGGGTTAATGTATGGCGGGTCTATGGTCCAGGGTGGGGGTAGGGGGAGGGGGAGGGCGGGAGTGAGGGGCTGCTGGGGAAGGTGCTGCCAGGACGGATAGATACAGGCGCGCAGGAACAAGCTCGTCCTTGAAGGGACTGAGCCAGGAGCGACGCTGTGTCTTGTCCCGACCTGTTGTGGAGTTGTTGTAAAAAAGGTGAGATCGGGCGACACCTTTCCGTCCAGACAACACCTCCACCTGCCACCCATCTGTGTTTCCTGAGCTGCCTAAAAATTCACGGGCTACAGGGAAGGAATGTCTTTTCATTAATCTATCACCTGTGAGGTAGTCACTACGAATCGGGAAGCAAAAAGACTGCTGGCTTTCAATACCACCTATTGCATAGGACAAATATACAAAATTTCTAAAAATAAACAATACCTCTATAAAGGAGATTACAAAAAATCTGTTTTTTAAAATAATAATAATGATAATAATAATTATAATAATAATAATAAGGAGGAACTTAATATCTACCCTGATAAAGAGTACATACGATTATCATTCTTCAGTTATCACTTGTATGCACCACCAAGCTTGTGGACTGAATATCTCTTGTGCAACCAACTGTGGATCATTTCTCCGGCAGTAGTGGAAGAATCTGGTTAGCTGTACGCGGTGAAGGCAATGATGCACGGCTGCCCCTGCCCAGGCTGCTGGAGGGGTGGGGAGGGACGCGACGCCCCCTCACAGCAGCAGGCGACATGTGGGGGCGGGGGACCTGGCCGGTGCATACGAGGTCCCTCCAATGGGCAGAATGGCAAAGATTCATTCCTCTGACAGCAGGTGGTGGTGGTGATGGTGGTGGCGGTGGTGATGGTGGTGGTGGTCTGTGTGCAGCAAGGCCAAGACTCACCACGTTAGGGGCCATGAGTGGTCGACCGGGGGCCACAAGCAGGATGGTTAGATCCAAGAATGGGATAGATTATAGATAGTGTTATTGTTGTTGTCATTCTGAGAGAATGCTGCCTGTTTTCTAAGGTGTATTAGTTTTTTTTCCTTTTGTCAAGTCCAAGAATGGGATAGGCAAGATGTGTATGAATGTCTAGCTCTCCTATCAAAAAATATAGCTCTAGAGTGGGTGTATAACTCTGTACAATATAGTTACAGGCGCTCCAGCTGTGCCAGCCATCACAGGCTACGGTCACCGCATCAATCATACATTTACCACTACCTTTCAACCATCTAAGTGCTTCTGGAACTCATTTGTATATAATTTTGAAGAAAAAAATTTTTTTTTGATTAAATGCATGTAAACTCACTCTCTCTCTCTCTCTCTCTCAACATAGGCGGGACTTGAGTGATTCTTGAAAGTCAAGATCAGACTGATTTCAAAAGCTTTTGTTAATGCTAACCATGTTGCTTGAATAAGACTTCCCACTTAGCAAAGAAGTGGAAGGAAAGGGAAGGAATAATCACAGTGAAATTTTATGATAAACTAAATTAAGAGTTACTCTAATTAAGATAGAAAACAATGGGGAACTAACATTCCAACAAAAAACACCTGCAGATGATAACTAATACAGGATAGGAAGAGTTAGGATGTATGGATAAGATGAACTGGAAACTGAGGGTAGAGGAGAGAAAGGCTTAGCGGGAGGGAGGGGGTGAGCCGGGCCTTCATGCAACACAGAGCTCCTCCACCAAGCGCTGCTCCACACCCAGCATGAGGTCATCGCTCGGCACGTTGACACTCAGCAACACATGCTTCTGTATACGCTCCTGCAACCTCTGGGCCATGAGGGTGGTACGCTGGCTGCCCTCACTAACAGGGCCCAGGAGGGAGGAGGTGGCGGGCGGCCCCACACGAGGGGTGAAAGCCGCCACCAGGGAACCCAGCTTGGCTTCCTCGGTGCCCACCCATATGTACACACTGCCAGCCAACGTGAGCAGCTGGTAGTACAGGGTGATGCCACCTTCCTGCGAGTGGAATTCACGCAGGTTCATCATGTTGGGCGAAGGTGCGTCCATTGCTGGGTGTTTGCTTGCTTGCTTGCTTGCTTGGTGTTTTTGCACTTGCCGCACTCTCTCCTCTGGTCCGCCCGGCTGTCTGGACTTGTCGGAGGAGTTGGTCTGTACTTATGTATTGAGAGGCCAGTGTATGGCGTCCTCACAGCCACACCTTCACGCAGAGTTTTATCTTAAGAATTCACAGCGTTTTTATAGTATATATAATATTAAAAATTATTTGCATGCATAATACTTCACTTTGCTTTTTCTTTTTTTCCAAAGGCAATTGTACTTGATTTATCTTTTTATAATAGTATACTGAAACAACACAGATGTTCTACAGAAGCTAAACTCACTCTAAGATTTGCACATTACAAACTACACTCATATAGGCAAAGTATAGGTCTCTTGGTTCTTGTGTTTGCTTGCTTGTGTTTTATGAAGTGCAGTTTGAATGATATTTGGGAAGTTAATGACTGGAGATAGGAACTTTTTGCTACTTTGGGTTTGTTGTGTCTCAGATGTCACAATCCACGTCCTTGGTCGCTTCTGGAAAGGAGAACACAGGGCATGAGATCACAACCTTTTCCACCTCCACCCTGCAAACCCCTACCAAGGGCCACACACAGGCCCTAAATTATAAAACATCATACCATCAGCTCACTAAGGGGAAAATAAAAGCAAAAACTAATGCCACTTTGTCAAGAGGAAAATCATGAATTACTGAACTAGTGTGTTTAGATGGTTGTTATGTTGTTTAGAAAGCTAGTCTTCCAGCAGTCCTTTCTGTTGGTGACACTTTTGTGTTGTAATACTTGTAAGGTACTTGAGGGTTTGGTGTGTGTGAGGTCGTGCTGAGTCTAAGGTCAGAGGGGCAGCGCTGGCTGATCTCCTTATGGCTATAGGAGGTTAATCTTATGCATATTTGTGCCAGAAAGTCTATTTATAATTACCTTTGTGAAATCTACTACACAGCCTTTTATGTATCTAGAAGTTTTCTGAAAAAGAAAAGAAATTAATATCAGCCATTCTACAAAGAAATCATGCATGCAATATCTCTCGAGAAAAATAAGAAAAAATCACACTGAAATTATGAGCAGAATCATGCAGAAAAATTCAAGGGACAGGTCAGGAATCTACAGTCAGTAATGTTTATTAAATTTTGGCCGATAAGGCATCATGCACCGCTACCACCATCGTCATGCAGACTGTAGGGCCGCGGACCACCCCATGCTGCTCCACGGCCCACCCTGTTGGAGAGGAGACGCTGTTACCTTCATCACTATTACAGGCAGCCTTGCCTTCGCCCGACCTGGCTGCCGAAAGGTCCAGAGCTGCCGCAGACAGGCTGTTGGTGGTGCTTAGGAGGGATGAAGGGGAGGCCTTGAGGGCGGAGGGGGCCTTGTTGGCTAGGGGGGAGCTAGCAGTGATGGTGGTGGTGGAGGAGGTGGGGCTAGAAGAGGGCACTGCTGACAGCTGCCCAGAATTCAGCAGGGACAGTAGGTTGAGGTTCATGCCCAGGGTGCTGAGTGGGGTGGTGGTGATGCCGTGGTGTTCCCCGAGGCCCACGTGGGCACCGCTGGAGCTGATGTGCACGCCGGAGGAGGCGGCGTTGCCGTTGGCCTGGCTGCTGGCACTCTGGTAGAGGTTCTTCATGGTCTCCACGTAGTAGTTCCGGGCAGCCTCCGAGTAGACGGTCTTCATGAGGTCAGGGTTGGTGAGCATGGTCTGCATGATGCTCTGGTTCATGGCCGCAATCATCAGGGGATTGAGGGCATTGAGGGGGTTCAGCAGGTTGAGCATGCCGCTCTGCTGGTGCTTGTGGTGCTGCTCCATCTGCTTCTGCTGCTGCTCCATCTGTTCCCTCTGTTGTTTCTGCAGCTTCTCCAGCTCTTTCTCTCGGAGCACCTGCAGCTCCTTTTCTCTCTGCTGCTGCAACTCTCGCTCCCGCTCCTTCTCGGCAAGTTTGCGCTCCTCGTACTCCTTCATGTCCTTGATGTACCGCTGCCGGTCCTGCTCGGAAAGCTCCACAAACTTTACCTTCTCTTGGTCTCCCATGTTGCGCCAGAGCTCCCCGGCACGCTTGCCAAAGTCTGCAAACTGTGGGAACTCTTTGCCCTCCTCCATCAGTTTCCGCTTGAAGTAGGCGCAGAAATGCATGAAGGGTGTGCAGGCCTTCTTGGGCATGTCAGGCTGCCTCCGCCTCTTCTTCTTGCGTCTGCGTGTGGGCCCAGGCATGGCCACTGCCTGGGGGCCCATCCTGCCCGCCGCCGATGGCCCCTGCAGCAGTGCCTCATAAGGCCGCATCAAGCTGCCGTTTTGTCTGGCCTGTGCGGCAGCGGCCAGGCTCCCCAGGCCCCCTAGGCCCCCGTGGCAACCCCCGAGACCCCCAGCACTGCCCCCGGCCAGCAGCTTGAGCAGGTCCGTCTGTGAAGGGGCACCGCTCGTCCCATTCTCTCCACTGCAACAGCCAGAATAACAACTAACAACCACTGCACACTGGCCACTCTACTCACCTCTCCTCCCCGAGGGTGCCGCGCTGCCCCCCGGCCCTGACCGCACTACTCACCATTCGTCACGTTGCTCGGTGCAGAGAGGAGTGGTATTATATACAAATAGTGCAGAGTACCAAAGATGGTGGAAACATGGAAAAAATGTCATGATGCTAAGCTTATCACAAGCCTGTGCCTACAATGGAAAGTGTTTCCATTCCTAAACCCTTGCAAAGTAGTACACTGAAATAAGAGGTAAACATGGCAAATTCAAAGCAAAGGTTAAACATTAATATTTGATGAAAAAAAATAAAGCAATCCAACTGACAATCAAATGGAATTGAAAATGGCAAGTCTTCTGAGAACTCCTGACCCATCCCAAGGAGTGTTGGATGTGCTCTTACAACTCCAGACAGCGATGCTCAAAGGGATCAAATTTAAAAATATATATCAAAGGTAAACCAGAGAAAAATGTTAAAATGTTATTAGTGGAATCCAAAAAAAACATATATGAGCCAAAGAAGCTACAAACCCTTTTGCAAAAACACACCGTGCATCAAATGTCAGTAAACAGAGCAGTCAAAACATCTGGCCAAATATATGGTAAAAGAGAGCGCTCTGGATGAACCATTCCAAGGGTTTCTGCCTCAGCCCAGAGAATGGGAAAATCTGAGGTTCATGATTGATTACTGAATGAAAATGGTTGACCCAGGCAACAAAAAAAAGGGATAGATAAGAAATTCCCTTTCATGGTGCATAAAAAAATAATAAATGTAACAGTATCAAAATATTCAAGGTTACAGAAAATTATCGGGTTCTCTGGGTGAGCCAGTCTACATACCAGGGTGAATGGTAACCTCTCGCTTGCCAGGTGAAGAGAACAAACAAACAAACAAAGTCAATGTCAGCTTAAATCAGGCAGCATTTCATTTAATTAATTATTGATTTATTTTTTGTCAACAATTATTCAAAAAAAATTTTGAGTGTGTCATGATGAATATTTTAGTGATGCTGGCCCAGGATTATCTACAAAAGGGCGCTTCTTATCTTAAAAGTTTGAAGACAGCTGGGATTTATAGCTGTTAGGAGATAATGACAGACATCTATCACCCCTCTACTGTGCTTGACTCCTAGTGCTTCAGTGGACAATGTGGATTACTCTTCAAATGTGGGGTGATGAACAGTGACTGCAAATTGACAAAGGGAACACAAAGTCCAGGCAGGCAGGTGCCTTTAACCTAATTCACCAACAGAGTGACTGGGGCTGGAGAGACTAAAATGTGACAAACTGCTACTTAAGTTCTCTCTCTGATTCTTTCACTTGAATGGGACAAAAGGGGGGAGGGGGAAAACATATTCAACTTACCCATTGACAGCCTTTCCCAGCTTCTCAACAACCAAGTTATCCATGTATGTTCACATGTGCGGGAAGCAGGACTTGATGCACCTGAGGACAAAGAGAACATTTGTTACACATGCACATTAAACCATTACACATACATACATACATATACATTCACATACATACACCATCTCAACCCATCCCTCACATCTTCAAATAGTTTACATATAAAGCGACAATTATATGTATACAAATTATGGTATTCGCAGTGCCAATCATAGACACTTAGTACAGTTGGTCATCAAGACAGCATTGGTTTGGTCATGATGTAGAGGAAGGATGACAGTGACTGGGTGAAGCAAGTTGAATATTAAGAAGTGGAAGCTGCCTGTAGGTGAACCAAGGTAGACATGGAATAAAGTCTTGCAGGAGGATGTAGAAATTAGAGGACAAAGAGAAGTTGAATGTAATTATGTAACCTCACAGTGTGTTATTAGGTGATGAAGGATAACTTGTTTAAACATGGAAGCTGTATTTCAAAATGGTGACAACTTTCATGAACACAACAAAGCAACCACCCTTTTCCTGCATGTGTGTGTGTGTGTGTGTGTGTGTGTGTGTGTGTGTGTGTGTGTGTGTGTGTGTGTGTGTGTGTGTGTGTGTGTGTGTGGGTGTGTGGGTGGGTGGCAAGGTGTGAGTGCAGTGCAACATTTCCCACACAAATCATAGGTGCCACCCCAAACCCCGCCCCTCACCCCCCCTCCCCCAAAGTCATTCCTCTCAACCCATATTTTCAGTAAAGAAAGTTGGTGGAATTTAATCATTATGTGTTTTTGGTGCTGATGTGTCTTTTGCTTGATAGAAAAGGGATATAATTATGGTGATGTAGAATTCTCACCTTTTTACTAATTATGAAGATGTCATTAGTATATTGAATGTAATGAGTTCAATAGGTATGTAAGTTATTAACACATACATACATACATACACAGGCAATATACATAGCAAGAACAAAGGATAGTAAATGATCCTCTTAAACAAAAGTGGTGTTAGTATAAAAAAAAAAATTAAAAAAAAAAAAAATAATAAAAAAAAAGTACTCTTGGTTGTGTGTGATTAGGTGGGAGGAAGGACAGGTTGGCGCAGGGGTGGCAATGACACAGAGCAGGGCGGCGCGGCAAGGAAACATGTCCTCGCACAAAACTCGCTTCACGGTAATCATCTGGTTTCTTTCATGCGTCTCCCCTTCAGAGCCACTTCAGGAGACAAAGCACACATAGCCCCTCCTCCCTCAATCCCTCTCCTCCCATCCCACCTACACTCAGATCTTATCATCATAATACAAAGCCATGATGCAGTATAGACAAACATTCCCGCCCTGGATGGTGAGAATCAGTATGGCGAGTGTTGAAATACCAGATCACAACATTATTGATTCATCACCGGAGTAAAAATACCCAGCAACAGCACTCGTTCATGGCAAGGAGGGGAGACTAGAACTGTGTCAACATCCTCCTGCGATTGCACGACAAAAGGGCGACACGAACACAAGCACGGCTAGAATGGACAAAATGACAAATGCCCTCAAAGGTTCAGTAGTAAGGGTGCCTGCTGCTGCCCGACAACCACAGAACAGATGAAAGACCCCCTGAGTAATGCTAACAATGGATAGCATCACTCTCCCCCTGCTTAGTGCCCACCCCTCTCTCCCATCCTCCTGCTCTGTCTCGCCCTCTCCCCTTTCCTCTTACCCCTTGTGAACGCCCCCCCTCCCCTCCTCCACTCTCCTGAGCCCTTGTCCTGCTCTTTCCCTCCTCTCTCTCTCTTGCTCTCGCTCTCCCCCTCCCTAGTGTGAAGCCTGGCCCTCTCATGACCCCCCCTCCTCCCCACTTTTTTGTGTGTGGAAACAAAGACAGCTAGCTCAGACATCCCCAACTCAGGGCTGCAATATTGATCACCCCAGAAGCTTAATCACACGGTGCATGGGTACAGAGCGCTGGCTTGCACACTCTCTTGCATCGTCGCATTGCTATTGTGTTTGTGGGAAGAAGGTTTATTCTACCCTACTGTGAAGCTTCCTTTTCTCTCTTTTTTTTTATGCGGAGATATATTCGCGTTTCCTCATCTTACTGCCACTTTGTCTTGCAGCTTTGTAAAGACACGGGGGTTTCCCAGGATAAAATGGAGTGATTGTTCCTGGTTGTCTGATGAAATGCAGCGCTTCTCTGGCTTGAATGTGTGTGTGTGTGTGTGTGTGTGTGTGTGTGTGTGTGTGTGTGTGTGTGTGTGTGTGTGTGTGTGTGTGTGATTTTGAGAGAACAGTGTAGCTTGTCTTACAGGTACAGGCCAGGTTAGGTTAGGTCAGATTTACTCATGCCTTCTCTCACAGATTTCGTGTAATTAAATTTCCATGGATGTGAGATACGTATGCGTGTGTGTGTGTGTGTGTGTGTGTGTGTGTGTGTGTGTGTGTGTGTGTGTGTGTGTGTGTGTGTGTGTGTGTGTGTGTGTAATACTGATCACACCTGCTTCTATATTGGAAAGGCAAATGTTCCCTTTAACAACTGAAAGAATGACCTCCACACAATCAACTATCCCGTAATAAACCATTCAGGAGTGCAATTAGCCTGAATAATTAATGCAAAACTTGGCAATACTCATAAATATTCCAAGTGAATGCAAAGTTGACACACCGCTCACTCACACGTTACGCCATCAAGCACGAAATGACACACACACACACACACACACACACACACACACACCACCACCACTTCCTTCCTCAACGATAAATTCACTTCACAAAATACACCTTCATTACATCCACCGAGCGCTGCCTGCATCACATTATCACGTATGAACACCCAACTTGATAAAATTCTGAATGAGCTCAGTCATCCTGCATGCATTCATTCCCTTCACACCCATGTATACGTACGCTCTACCACCCAACGTTAACCCACCATCACCACCACACCACCACATCCTCCCAGCATACCTGACACCATCGTAACACTGTAGGATGGGCGAAACTTGCAGCGAATATAACGAAACTCGGGTGAAAAAAGAAGAATGTCGACCCTCACGCCCTTGCTTTGTTGACACTCGATCTCTCTCTCGCTCGCTCACGGATGCTGCTTGAGTTACCACTTTCTGGATTACTTCAACTGAAACTACCGCCCCTGGACTCGTACTGGATAGGTTGACTTCTATATAAATAAGATACTAGAAGAATAAAAGCAAGTTAGATAAGAATGACACCTAAAAACATCGTAAATAGTCCTAATGTCAATAATTAGCACTTGTTGCCATTTTTATTACCGACTGGATGGGTTTTATAATATTAACTAACTTGAGTATACTAACAATTCCTCATCAATGCATATCATGTCAATCTTCAAACACAAAGGAGGTATTACCCAGATGATTGTATAGCAGCTGTTAGAAGAAGTGGTGTTTAAAAAGTTGCTAAATCATAACTTATGTAGCAAAGGCGAGAGGAGACGCAGTTGGAGGTGTAACTATAATAGCATAGTTAGACCTCCGATTTTCTTTGAGAGTGACGAGGATAAACAGCATTAGAAAAAATAGCACAATAGAGAGAGCGAAAATAGGATGGTTTGAAGACAGTGATAGAGGTGAAATGTAGATAGTTTGGGAAATGTGGAAAGAAGAGATGCTGAGGTGTGTCCAGAGAGGGATGCTGAGGATAGAGCAACCATGGAGAAGAGGATAGGTAAAGAGTAGGTTTATGGACACAGGGAGAGGCCGTGCAGGTGGTTGGTGTGACAGAGAAAGACAGAGACTGGTGATCGTTGTGGCATTCGAAGAGAGATACACGAAAGATGCATATTTTCTCATAGCTTCTAGGCAATAATGTTCTAATTTTCATTATGATTGTTTTTTCAGTATGATTAACTTCCATCACCTTCGGGCGCCACTTTCACCTCTGTAATAAGGAATTGTAATACACCTCCATACAGTTATTTCCACAATGTATCACTTCATATACTCGGTTTTCTTATTTCTTCGCATAATTCCGAGATTGGACGATTTATTCTCACTTTTCATCCTCTGCTAACAAGACCGGTTGAGTATTAGCGAGGGAAAGCGAATGACTGAGAATTCTGGGCCTCTAAGGAGACTCAGAAGAGACAGTCACCCTCTCCTTAATCTCTTGTGTTCACGTTACCACGGCCGCTCAGACCCCTAAGCGACTTGCAAGGAAGGCAGCCACGCAAGGGAGGTAAATGGAAAACAAGAACCAAGTGATAAATGGTAAAATATGGGTAATAAATAGTAATGAAGTCTTTTCTTCTTGAATTATAATGTTATTCTACAACAGATAAATCAGTTCAGTCTCCCCTAAATTTGATGCTGAGGAAAACGGTGTCGCTTAGAAAGTCTCAAGTACCGCAACTCAAAAATTCAGTAGCGAAAGGCCAAGAAAAGTATTTCAATTCACTACTTGTAACTCACTTTGGCAACCTTGATTTGACGCAGTCCCCCATCTCTCTCTCGCTCTCGCTCTCTCGCGCTCTCTCTCTCTCTCTCTCTCTCTCTCTCTCTCTCTCTCTCTCTCTCTCTCTCTCTCTCTCTCTCTCTCTCTCTCTCTCTCTCTCTCTCTCTCTCTCTCTCTCGAAGTATACATGATTTGCGTGTTGTTTCGCTCTACATGTGTATTTCAACGGCTTTTGTTTTGTTTCACCCTTACTCATGTGACTGTTTGGGGTCAAGTGTTAGCACGTAATCAACTTAACGTCATCGGTTGGTACCTGCAGCGCCAGTATATAAATATAGATGATTACACGGCTGGGGAATACGTGTAGACTACTTTTACACCATTAACCTCCAATTTGCACCGAGTTTCCCACAATTTTCGGCGGCGTATTACAGTGAGCATTGAAGCGATTTGAAATACCTAATAATACGCGCCATTCATTGCCCACACTACATACAGACGACGCCCGCCACCCTCCTCGCCCCGGGGTAGAAAATGTATATGGAACGGAGTCATTAAAGTGGTTTTTATGTAGGGTGGAGAGGCCATCCCATTTCACTCACCCATAAAAACTTGTCACCGAGAAGCGGAGGGCATAGAGGAAACGGTTTTGTGCTGTCATTAACACACGCCAGACGCCGAGCCACAGCCTTCAATTTCCCTTCTGTGGTGGATGGTAGATAGTCGCTTCACAGCTGACCTAGCCGGCCCAGTGGTATTTCCTGACCACCGACCACTGTCACCAGGCCGTTACCTTACCCCAGGCCTCCCTAAGCCCTCTACCCATGCCCAGGAACCTCCCTATGCCCTATGCCCCCATCTTCCGTGTATATCCACCCAACCCAACCTTCGTCCATCCTGCACCTCATTCTCTCGACTTGCCGCCGCTTTCTCGCCCAAAACTCGCCGCTATGCCCCAGATTATTATGAATCCAGCGGTTTTTTCTCATAATTCTGATGCGGTACATTTAAAAAAGCGTCAAATGTGGGGAGGAGAGACATACCGTATGATTACCGCTGCGTTTAGGATTATTAACACTCATTTTTCATCTCCTGCAGCAAGAAAGAATGTGACAAAAACTCGATTCTATTGGCGTCAGCTTATCATGAGCCTGACGTGAGAGTGGGAGGAACGGGAGGGAAAAATACTGAAAAGTAATATGTTGAAGGTGTCAGACGTCATCAGAGTTAGTGATGTTGTTTTAAGTGTATTACAGAGTTAGACTGATATTCCAGGAGTATTCGGCAATGGGTGGCTTGACCGTGAGACCCAAAGGAGAGTCTGGGGATCAGGCTTGGGTCCATCAAGCTCTCGGGGAATGGCGTGGAGTGGCGTGGCGGCGGGAAAGTCGACCTTTTGATATCACCAAGATGACACGTCGCTACGCAATTTCACCATTTCCCTCAACGGTGCGGTAGAGTATAAATTATCCTTCGTACCATTTCATTACGTGGAGTCTTTGTGGCGGCGTCGTGAGTAATGTGTGACCGTGGCTGAAGAGAGGGAGAGACACAGAGAGACAGAGAGAAAGAGAGATAGAGATAGAGAGACAGAGGAAGAGCGCGGCTTGTTCTTGAGACATACACAGCGGAGAGAGATTAGGCAACACAAGCTGGTGGTGGTGGTGGTGGTGGTAGTGGAGGTGGTGGAGGTGGTAGTAGTGGTGATGGTGAAGTATTGACTGACTCCGCACTAGGCAATATTCTTTTTTTGTATTCGCGACCCCTGGCCTCCCCGTGGGGCTAGGGAGGCAAGGAGAGAGGGACACACACACACACACATACACACTCACACTCACACACACACAGAAGACCCCCTCTGCTACTACCACCACCACTACCACTACCACTACCACTACCATCTCGCCCTCCTCTCGTGTGATCGCTAGGCTCCCCCTTCACACCCCTTCACGGCCACAGCGTCACTCTCCCCTCCACTCCCAGCCCCCCAAAGCCCTTCATGCTGCAGGATCCGCCGCCCGATCCCCTCTACGGTGCGCCCTTTGTTACGGTCTTGTCGGGCGCCTCTGGGTAAACACATCAGACCCGCGGCGCCCTCAACCAGCCTTCAATTTACAGCCCCCATTGACTGCCCTTCCAACACACGACCGCCTTAGAGCTCTTTTATGACTCTCTCGTCCATTAATACATAACTCGCGGCGCATACACCATCGTAAATGTATAATTATCTCTCGCTCTCTTTCTCTCTTTCTCTCTTTCTGGCTGTCCTGTAACCTGGTGTGTGTGTGTGTGTGTGTGTGTGTGTGTGTGTGTGTGTAAAGGTCCGGCTGTCCATCCGTTCGTCTTTCCTTCTCTGCTTCCTTCCACTCATCTCTCTCTCTCTCTCTCTCTCTCTCTCTCTCTCTCTCTCTCTCTCTCTCTCTCTCTCTCTCTCTCTCTCTCTCAGTGGACGTCATGCTCCGTGTGGTGTTTGTCGCCCGGGTTTCTCTCTCTCTCTCTCTCTCTCTCTCTCTCTCTCTCTCTCTCTCTCTCTCTCTCTCTCTCTCTCTCTCTCTCTCTCTCTCTCTCTTTCTCTGATCGATCCGACTTTCTTTGGCGGGGAAAATAACTGCTGGTATAGCTTAGGAGGTGACACCGCCAACCCGTCCACTGAGGCTTGCGCGTTCCCTGTCCACCTACCTGCTCACCTACACAACCCAAAGTGGTCACGTTAATTAATATACACCTGAGCAAGGGATACCGTAACGTGTGTATGTGTGTGTGATTTAGTGTCCCTGTGTGTATGTATGTGTATGTGTGTGTGTGTGTGTGTGTGTGTGTGTGTGTGTGTGTGTGTGTGTTGGAGAAACTTATGATTGAGTGATGTGTGTTGAGGTTAAAAGTGATATGTTTGTTGATGTATGTCTGTCTGTGTACGTGTGTGTGTGTGTGTGTGTGTTGTGAATTGATGTAAATATTGGCTTGCAGGACCACCAGAGCAGGTAAGCTAAATGGTTGTTAACTAGGTCAGGGTTGTGTGGTAGCGGGAACAATGAGGCTATACGTGTGTGTGTGTGTGTGTGTGTGTGTGTGTGTGTGTGTGGGCAAGGTGGAGGAGGGGCGTGAGGGCAGCGAGGTGGGTCGTGACGATGATGATGACGAGAATTTGTGGTGAGAGTGAGTATGTGGAAAAGAAGGTGGAGGATTGGGGAGTTGGGGGATAGTGTAATGAGTGGTGGTGAGGGGTGGTGAGGGTGGTGATAGTGTTGTGGTGGTGATGAGTGTGGTGAACGCGGGGAGGATGATGGCGAGAGTGACAGAGGTATTAATGAGGACCATTGTGAGGTTGTCCGCGCGGCTTGAGGGTGGAAGAGAAGGAGGAGGAGGAGGAGGGAGGGAATCGCTTGCCTCTCCTCCTCCTACTTCTCTTACTACTCCTCTTGCTCTTCCTCCCTCTTCTTCCCACCCTCTTCCTCCTCCAGCACTGTCGCCCGGCTATCACACACACTGCTCCTGCCTCGTCCCTCATTGTCCCCACTCCTGCCTCCTCCCGCCTCACGCAGCCCATATTCTCACCACCCTCATCACCCTACATCACAGGACGCAAATCCATACCACACAGCGAAGCGTGGAGTGACCTGGGGCGTGAGTTAGTGCCTTTCGTGAAGAGGAGGAGGAGGTAGTGGAGGTGGAGGAAGAGGCCGGAAGGGGTGACAGGTGGGGGCAGGTCATGGGGGTGAGACATGGGGGTTATATAAAAGGGATGTGTGTGTGTGTGTGTGTGTGTATGTGGGTGGGTGGGTGGGTGGTGGTGGTGGTGGTGCGCGTGGCTGGCGAAGCGAAGCGAGGAGCGACGCCGTGCTGGGTTGAGGCACCGCGACCAGACCAGAGCGTCTTTGTGAGTCGGCAGCTTCGCGGAAAGCATGAGTTGCACAATCAATGTAATGGCCCGGCTAACAATGGCAGTCTTGGTCAATACTCGGCGGCTCAACCTCCCTCCCTCTCCCTCTCTCTCTCTCTCTCTCTCTCTCTCTCTCTCTCTCTCTCTCTCTCTCTCTGTCGTTCTCTCGTTCCTTGCCTTCTTACCTCAATCTCTCTCTCTCTCTCTCTCTCTCTCTCTCTCTCTCTCTCTCTCTCTCTCTCTCTCTCTCTCTCTCTCTCTCTCTCTCTCATTCTCTCTGTGTGTGTGTGTCCCCTGCTGCCGTCACCACATCCAGGCTTGCCCTTACCCTACCCTAACCTTAGTACCCCTATTTCCCAGATCAATATCCCACGCCCGTCCATAGTTCAATCTCTCTCTCTCTCTCTCTCTCTCTCTCTCTCTCTCTCTCTCTCTCTCTCTCTCTCTCTCTCTCTCTCTCTCTCTCTCTATCTATCTCTCTGATTGTATGTCTGTCTGAATATGTGTGAATGTGTGTGTGTGTGTGTGTGTGTGTGTGTGTGTGTGTGTGTACGTGTGTGGGTGGGTGTGGGCAGAGTAGTGATGGTAACACTGTGGGCTAAATGGTGAGGGAGGAGGAGGAGGAGGAGGAGGAGGAGGAGGAGGAGGAGGAGGAGGAGGAGGAGGAGGGGGAGGAGTAGGGGTGGGAACTAGCGACAGGAGGAGACAAGGGCCACCTTTTTCACCCCTCACCGCCCCTCACCCCCCCCCCTCTTCCCCTTAAGCTCACCCACCCTACATACACCCCGCTGGCCACACCCTACGCACGTCCCCCACCACCCTCATCCCGTCACCCTAAGTAACGCTAAGCCACACACACACACACACACAGTCACACATGGTCGTTCTAAGTATAATTACCAATACATATTTCTCTTTTCTTTCATTCCTTCCTTCATTTCATATCATCATTGCCTCAGTCTTCCCCCTCCCCCTCCCCTCCCCCTCCCCTCAGCTGTCACAATCTCCCTTCCAACTTGCTGACCCAGTACAACACGCAATCCCCTCTTTCTCCCCTCCCTCCCCTCCTCCTGTCTCCGCTTTCCTATTTCCTCCATCCCTCTACTCCTCTCTCCCTTCCTTCCTTCCTTCCTTTCCATCAGACCTTCCTTTCCCCTCCTTTTCCCCTCCATTCCATATTTGCCACTAATTTCTTATTCCGCCAGAAACTCAGTCCCTTCTCCCTCAAAGTCCTCCACTTCTCTCTTTCCCCCTCTTCCTCTTCCTCCTCCTCCTCCTCCTCCTCCCGTACCCTGACTGACCCTTGAGAGCTCCTCCTCCAAGCTACCTCACCCTCCAGCACCCGGCACTTGTACTCCTCGTCTCCCCTCACGCTCCCTCTCCCTCCTGTTGTAAACGCCACCCTCCCCCCTCCTCCCCTTCCTCCTCTACCTAACACGGCTCTCAGAGGAGGCAGGAGCGAGATAAATAGCAAAGCCTCGCAAACGCACAAAAAAGAGAAGGAGTCCAAAAATATACCTTGGGGTCACCTGTATACGTGGTCAGATCTCATGTATTATAAGGACCCCCTACCAGACACACCTGAAAATAGTCTAATTGTGAGGGAAAGTGATGTATTCTCTCCTTGTCTCTACACCTCGACCTCCTTCTTCTCCTCCTTCTCTTCTTTCTCCTCCTCCTCCTCCTCCTCCTTAGGGAATACGTGCATCATAAGGACCTTGTTTGTGTGTGTTGTGTTTCCCCTCCCCTCGTCTCCTCGACACTTCCCCATACTCTTAAGTGTTCAGTTCTTTGAAAGGTTCTAGTTTATATGTGTGTGTGGTGTACACTACTATAACCTCCCCACTTAACACAAACACACACACAGACACACACACACACACACACATAGATAAACGCACACACACACACACGTCTCCTGGTTTGCCTCATAGAATTCATGGGTAAGGTCTGTGAGGATGAATGTGTAGTTTATGTGTGATGCATTCTAGTGTCTTGTCCTGGCCAGGCTGTGAGGCGAGGGGAATGTCGGGTTCATGAGGGGACTTGGTTTATGAGGTGTCGGCGGCATCAGCAGAATGGACCACTGAGGAGTGCCGCGGGGTGTGGTGAGGCAGTGTGGTGGTGGTGGTGGTGGTGTCGCAAGGGGACCAGGAGACAGCAGGAGAGAGGGACCAGGGCACACACACACACACACACACA